>JBBGZY010001322.1:2920000-3483843 GCA_037952925.1 Lithobates clamitans | reverse complement strand
CATGGTCCTAAGTATTCAGACCCTTTGCTGTGACACTTGTATATTTAACTAAGGTGCTGTCCATTTCTTCTGATCATCCTTGAGATGGTTCTACACCTTCATTTGAGTCCATCTGTGTTTGATTATACTGATTGGACTTGATTAGGAAAGCCACACACCTGTTTATGTAAGACTTTACAGCTCATAGTGCATGTCAGAGCAAATGAGACTCATGAGGTCAAAGGAACTGCCTGAACAGCTCAGAGACAGAATTGTGGCAAGGCACAGATCTGGCCAAGGTTACAAAACATTTCTGCTGCACTTAAGGTTTCTAAGAGCACAGTGACCTCCATAATCCTTAAATGGAAGATGTTTGGGACGACCAGAACCCTTCCTAGAGCTGGCCGCCAAACTGAGCTATTGGGGTAGAAGAGCCTTGGTGAGAGAAATAAAGAAGAACCCAAAGATCACTGTGGCTGAGCTCCAGAGATGCAGTTGGGAGATGGGAGAAAGTTGTAGAAAGTCAACCATCACTGCAGAACTCCACCAGTCGGGGCTTTATGGCAGAGTGGCCCGACGGAAGCCTCTCCTCAGTGCAAGACACATGAAAGCCTGCATGGAGTTTGCTAAAAAACACCTGAAGGACTTAAAGATGGTGAGAAATACAATTCTTTGGTCTGATGAGACCAAGATAAAACTTTTTGACCTTAATTCTAAGCGGTATGTGTGGGGAAAACCAGGCACTGCTCATCACCTGTCCAATACGGTCCCAACAGTGAAGCATGGTGGTGGCAGCATCATGCTGTGGGGTGTTTTTCAGCTGCAGGGACAGGAGGACTGGTTGCAATTGAGGGAAAGATGAATGCGGCCAAGTACAGGGATATCCTGGATGAAAACCTTCTCCAGAGTGTTCAGGACCTCAGACTGTGCCAAAGATTTACCTTCGAACAAGACAATGACCCTAAGCACACAGCTAAGATAACAAAGGAGTGGTTTCACAACAACTCTGTGACTGTTCTTGAATGGCCCAGCCAGAGCCCTGACCTAAACCCAATGGAGCATCTCTGGAGAGACCTAAAAATGGCTGTCCACCAACGTTTACCATTCAACCTGACAGAACTGGAGAGGATCTGCAAGGAGGAATGGCAGAGGATCCCCAAATCCAGGTGTGAAAAACTTGTTGCATCTTTCCCAAAAAGACTCATGGCTGTGTTAGATCAAAAGGGTGCTTCTACTAAATACTGAGCAAAGGGTCTGAATACTTAGGACCATGTGATATTTCAGTTTTTCTTTTTTAATAAATCTGCAAAAATGTCAACAATTCTGTGTTTTTCTGTCAATATGAGGTGCTGTGTGTACATTAATGAGGAAAAAAAATGAATTGAAATGATTTCAGCAAATGGCTGCAATATAAACAAGGAGTGAAAAATGTAAGGGGGTCTGAATACCTTCCGTTCCCACTGTATATGCCGAAGCATGGGGGCAGCAGGGGCGGAGGAGCGATTTGCTCCTAACTTTTATCGGGTGGATGCCCCATGCTTTGGTATGTGTGTGTGTGTGTGTGTGTATATGTATGTGTGTATATATGTGTATATGTGTGTATGTATGTGTATATATATATATATATATATATATATTATATATATATATATATATATATATATATATATATATAATTAGGCACAGGTTGCATTACAAAAAAACATAGTAAAAAATAAAACATTTTTTACTATGTTTTTTTGTATTTGCTTTGCAGTATGGTAAGTCTTGTTATACTGTAATGTTACTTTGTTTTATTGTTAACCATCATTTGCTTAGCAGGTATGCCATTCAGTTGCAGCACTGATTTATTTATCTTGACAGCAACATTGTTTGCTCCCACGATACATAAAGCCGTGACCCCACGCTGTAGGAGGTGATTTCACCACCCCAGTTAAAAAGAAAAAGATGCATGTATGCCCATCATTAGAAGTGGGTGGATGAAGGGCGGTATTCTAATGGTGGACATACCCACCGATCAATCTCTTCTTTTCGTTCAGCCCACAGGCTGCATGGAAAAAAAAGATTACAATATATGCCCAACAAGGACCAGCAACGTACTGGTATGTTGCTGGAGTTTGAGTGGTTATAACCAGAATGATGTCTGCGGGTTTAGGTATCATCTTGGTACCATTCTTTTCAACCAGCGGTCGGCTTTCATGTGAAAGCAATCCTAGTGGTAAATTAGCCTCTAGACTGCTTTGACAAGCAGAGGGAGGGAATGCCCCCCCCCCCCCACCGTCTTCCATGGTTCTCTCTGGCTCTCCTGTCTCAACAGGGAACCTGAGAATGCAGCCGATGGTTCCGCCAGCTGACCATAGAGCTGATAAGAGACCAGAATGGCTCCAATCATCTCTATGGCCTAAGAAACCTGAAGCTACGAGCATTTCATGACTTAGATTTTGCCGGATATAAACAGTGCCATTGGGAAATTGGGAAAGCATTTTATCACACTGATCTTGGTGTGGTCTAATGCTTTGAGGGCAGAGGAGAGATCTAGGATCTAATAGACCCCAATTTTTTTTCAAAAAAGAGTACCTGTCACTACCTATTGCTATCATAGGGGATCTTTACATTCCCTGAGATAACAATAAAAACGATAAAAAAAATATAAATGAAAGGAACAATTTCAAAATAAAATAAAAAAGCAAAATAAATAATTAAAAAAAAAAAAACACCCCTGTCGCCCCCTGCTCTCGCACGTAAAATATATAATGTTTGGGGGTTCAAAGTAATTTTCTTGCAAAAAAAATAATTTTTTCATGTAAACAAAAAGTGTCAGAAAGGGCTTTGTCTTCAAGTGGTTAGACGAGTGGGTGATGTGTGACATAAGCTTCTAAATGTTGTGCATAAAATGCCAGGACAGTTCAAACCCCCCCCCCCCAAATGACCCCATTTTGGAAAGTAGACACCCCAAGCTATTTGATGAGAGGCATGTTGAGTCCATGGAATATTTTATATTTTGCCACAAGTTGCGGGAAAATGACAATTTTTTTTTTTTTTTTTTTGCACAAAGTTGTCACTAAATGATATATTGCTCACACATGCCATGGGCATATGTGAATTTACACCCCAAAATACATTCTGTTGCTTCTCCTGAGTACGGGGATGCCACATCTGTGAGACTTTTTGGGAGCCTAGCTGCGTACGGGACCCCGAAAACCAAAACCCATTTTGGAAAGTAGACACCCCAAGCTATTTGCTGAGAGGTATGGTGAGTATTTTTCAGATCTCGCTTTTTGTCCAAAGTTTTGAAATTTGAAAAAAGAAAAAAAAATACATTTTTCTTTTCTTTCTTCATTTTCAAAAACAAATTATTGCTTTTACTCACCATGCCTCTCAGCAAATATCTTGGGGTGTCTACTTTCCAAAATGGGGTAATTTGAGGGGAGTTTGTGCCATCTTGGCATTTTATGGCCTTCGAAACTGTGATAGGTAGTGAGGAGTGAAATCAAAAATCAACGCCCTTTAGAAATACTGAAGGTGGTGCTTGGATTTCGGGGCCCCGTACGTAGCTAGGATCCCAAAAAGTCCCACACATGTGGTATCTCCGTACTCAGGAGAAGCAGCAGAATGTATTTTGGGGTGTAATTCCAAAAAAGGCCATGGCATGTTTGAGCAATATATCATTTAGTGACAACTTTGTGCAAAAAAAAAAAAAAGTTTGTCATTTTTCCGCAACTTGTGGCAAAATGTAAAATATTCAATGGACTCAACATAGCTTGGGGTGTCTACTTTCCAAATTTGGGTAATTTGGGGGGGTTATGCCATCTTGGCATTTTATGGCCTTCAAAACTGTGAAAGGTAGTGAGGAGTGCAATGAAATATTTACGCCCTTAGAAATCCTGAAGGTGGTGCTTGGTTTGCGGGGCCCTGTACGCGGCTAGGCTCCCAAAAAGTCCCACACATGTGGTATCCCCGTACTCAGGAGAAGCAGCAGAATGTATATTGGGGTGTAATTCTACATATGCCTATGGCATGTGTGAGCAATATATCATTTAGTGACAACTTTGTGCAAAAAAAAAAAGTTTGTCATTTTCCCGCAACTTGTGGCAAAATATAAAATATTCCATGGACTCAACATGCCTCTCATCAAATAGGTTAGGGTGTCTACTTTCCAAAATGAGTTCATTTGGGGGGGTTGTGCCATCTTGGCATTTTATGGCCTTCGAAACTGTGATAGGTAGTGAGGAGTGAAATCAAAAATTTACACCCTTAGAAATCCTGAAGGCGGTGAATGGTTTTCGGGGCCCCGTACGCGGCTAGGCTCCCAAAAAATCCCACACATGTGGTATCCCCGTAATTGGGGAGAAGCAGCAGAATGTATTTTGGGGTGTAATTCCACATATGCCCATGGCATGTTTGAGTAATTTATCATTTAGTGACCGCTTTGTGCAAAAAAAAAATTGTCATTTTCCTGCAACTTGTAGCAAAATATAAAATATTCCATGGACTCAACATGCATCTCAGCAAATAGCTTGGGGTGTCTATTTTCCAAAATGGGGTCATTTGGGGGGTTTTGTGCCATCTTGGCATTTAATGGCCTTCAAAACTGTTATAGGTAGTGAGGAGTGAAATCAAAAATCTACGCCCTTAGAAATCCTGATGGTGGTGATTGGTTTTCGGGGCCCCGTACGCAGCTAGGCTCCCAAAAAGGGGATACACATGTGGTATCCCCGTACTCAGGAGAAGCAGCAAAATTTATTTTGGTGCAATTGCACATATAACCATGGCATGTGTGAGCAATATATCATTTAGTGACAGCTTTTTGTCATTTATTCAATCACTTGAGACAAAAAAATAAAATATTCAATGGGCTCAACATGCCTCTTAGCAATTTCCTTAGGGTGTCTAATTCCAAAATTGGGTCATTTGGGGGGGGGGTTTGTACTGCTCTACCGTTTTAGCACCTCAAGAAATGAGATATATATATATATATATATATATATATATATATATATATATATATATATATATATATATATATATATATATATATATATATATATATTACACACTGTATTCAGTTTAGCTAGATCCGTTCCTGTTATCTTCTTACTGACAGGCTTGTCTTGTTACAGTATTTACAGCTACCTGAAGAAAATTGCTGGTGTTCTTTTGATCCTATTAGTACCACAGTCAGGCAGCTAGACTATTTACATTTAGTGCAGTGCGTCCTGCTCACAGTGTTCAGCTAAAACTACAAGTTAGTGTAGTGAGACCTCTGCACAGTGTTCATCTAAAGCTACAAGTTAGTGCAGTGCGTCCTGCTCACAGTGTTCAGCTAAAACTACAAGTTATTTTTTTGCTAGCTCTGCACAGTGTTCAGCTAAAGCTACAAGTTATTGCAGTGCGTCCTGCTCACAGTGTTCAGCTAAAACTACAAGTTATTTTTTTGCTAGCTCTGCACAGTGTTCAGCTAAAGCTACCTGTAGAAGGTTGGTGGTGTTCTCATACTACAGTCAGGCAGTTGATTTTGCTAGCTGCAGTATCAGTATATATAAATCTCTCTCTCTCCCTCCCCCTCCCCCTCCCCCTCTCCCTCTCTCCCCCTCTCTCTCCCCCTCTCTCTCCCCCTCTCTCTCCCTCTCCCCCTCTCTCTCTCATCTCTCTCATCTCTCTCATCTCTCTCATCTCTCTCATCTCTCTCATCTCTCTCATCTCTCTCATCTCTCTCATCTCTCTCATCTCTCTCATCTCTCTCATCTCTCTCATCTCTCTCATCTCTCTCATCTCTCTCATCTCTCTCATCTCTCTCATCTCTCTCATCTCTCTCATCTCTGTGCAGCTACAGGCCATTATTATGTCTGGAAGGCCAAGAAGGAGAGGCAGACAGTCACAAGCCAATAAGAGAGGGTAAGCAGGCTCTGTGTCTAGTGCTGGTCGTGGAGACGGTGCATCCTCATCAGCACGTGGCCGTGGGACACGCTTGGCCTTTTTTTCGGCAGCTGGCCGTGTTGAGCCACAACATGCGGAAGACTTGGTCAAGTGGATGACCAAGCCGTCCTCATCCTCCTCATCCTCTCTCACCCATGCTCAGGGTAATTTGTCTGGCAAAGCAGCGGCCTCTTCCCTCGGCTCAATGTCATCAGTGACTCCTTCCCTAGCCCCACCATGTCCTCCTGAGGAGTCCCTCGAACTGTTTGACCACAGTGTTGGGTACATGCTCCAGGTGGATGCCCAGCGTTTGGAAGGCTCTGATGATGATACTGAGCTCGATGAAGGCAGTAACATGAGCACGAACAGAGGGGGTGCCCAAGAAGGACAGCAATCTGGCAGTCATGCTCCCCCTGCTGCAGCATACTGCCAGGTTTGCTCCAGTGATGAGGAGGGAGGGGATGATGAGGTCACTGACTCAACGTGGGTGCCTGATAGGAGAGAGGAGGAGGAGGCGGCACATCACCAACGAGGCAGGATGCCCTCCAGGGGCCAGCCTAAGGGCAGCACATTGACTGCATTACACCCCAAAGCTCCACATGTGCAGGGCGCTGCAGTCTCTGCGTGTTATTCAAAAAGTTCTTTGGTGTGGGCCTTTTTTGAGACGAGTGCATCAGATCGCACCGCTGCTATTTGCAACATATGTCTCAAGCGTATCTCGCGTGGCCAAAACATCTCCCGCTTGGGTACCACATGCTTGACCAGACATATGTTGACCTGCCATGCAGTTCGTTGGCAAGCGTATCTAAAAGACCCACACCAAAGAACAAAGAGGACCTCTCCTTGCTTCTCATCAGCTGAGATCTCCAACCCCACTATACCTTCAGTCCTCTCTGAGACCTGCACTGAGAGGAATGAAGGTGTAGAATTAGGTGTGTCACAGCCAAGTACTTGTGGGCAATCTGCTTTTGGTACACCGAAGTCAGATTGTACCAGGCAAATTTCCCTGCCCCAGCTGCTGCACCGCCAAAAGAAGTTTTCTCCCAGCCATCCACATGCCCAGCGGTTGAATGCTAGCTTGGCAAAATTGCTAGCACTTCAACTGCTGCCTTTTCAGTTGGTAGACTCTACCCCCTTCCGTGAGTTTGTGGAATGTGCGATTCCTCAGTGGTGGGTACCCAAACGCCACTTTTTCTCACGGAAGGCGATTCCGGCTCTCTACCGGCATGTGGAAGGCAATGTCCATGCCTCGCTGGACAGGGTGGTCAGCGGTAAGGTGCATATTACCGCTGACTCATGGTCCAGCAGGCATGGACAGGGATGTTACCTAAGTTTCACGGCGCATTGGGTGACTCTGCTGGCAGCTGGGAAGGATGCAGGACAAGGTGCAGTAGTATTGGAGGTTGTTCCGCCACCACGCCTCCAAAATGCCACTACTAATGATTGTGACACACCTCTCTCCTCCATCCCCCCCTCTTCTTCTTCCTCCATGGCCTCTTCCTGTGCTTTTTCCTCGGAACCAGCAGTGCTCCATAGCCGTTCAAGGGGCTACGCAAGTACGCAGGCCAAAAGATGCCATGCGGTGCTTGAGCTGGTGTGCTTGGGGGACAGGAGCCACACTGGGGCAGAGGTTCTGTCAGCTCTTAAGGCAACTTAAGGCAGGATCGGTGGTTTGCGACAATGGCACCAACCTCCTCTCTGCCCTCCGACAGGGACAAATGACCCATGTGCCCTGTTTGGCTCACGTCCTTAACTTGGTGGTGCAGCGGTTCTTGGGCAGGTACCCGGGCTTACAGGATGTCCTAAGGCAGGCCAGGAAAGTCTGTGTGCATTTCCGCCGGTCATATAATGCCAGTGCTCGGCTGGCAGACCTCCAAAAGGAGTTTAACCTGCCCAAGAACCGCCTAATCTGTGACATGCCCACCAGGTGGAACTCAACGATGGCCATGCTGCAGCGGCTGCACACGCAGCAGAGGGCCATCAATGAGTACCTGTGTGACTATGGCACCAGGACAGGGTCAGGGGAGCTTGATTTTTTTTTTTTTTCCCCACGCCAGTGGGCCATGATCAGGGATGCATGCACTGTCCTGTCACATTTGAGGAGGCCACGAGGATGGTGAGCAGTGACAGTGCATGCATCAGTGACACTGTCCCCCTTGTCAACCTGTTGGAGCACACGCTGCGTGGAATAATGGACAGGGCACTTGAGGCAGAACAGAGGCAGGAAGAGGAGGACTTCCTTAGCCCTCAAGGCCCCCTTTATCCAGACAGTGTTCCTGCGTTCCCGCCGATCACACAGGAAGAGGACGAGGAGGAGGAAGAAGATTGTGTCAGTATGGAGGTGGAGCCTGGCACTCAGCATCAGCAGCAGTCTTTAAGGGATCAGTCCCAAGAAACACATGGACTTGTACGTGGCTGGGAGGAGGTGGCTGCGATCCATGTCGTCCTTAGTGACCCAGAGGACTTCGGACCGAATGCCTCAGCAAACCTACGCTGCATGGCCTCCCTGATCCTGCAAAGCCTCCGTAAGGATCCTCGTATTCGTGGTATCAAGGAGAAGGACCAATACTGGCTGGCAACCCTCCTTGATCCACGTTACAAGGGTAAGGTTGCGGACCTTATCTTGCCATCGCAGAGGGAGCAGAGGATGAAACATCTTCGGGAGGCCTTGCAGAAAGGTCTGTGCAAGCGTTCCCAGAGACTGGGAGGTTACAAACTCCTGTTTCTGGACAACGTGTTGCTGAGGCTTCGGTCAGTCAAAGAAGGAGCGGTGGAGAAGGTGGCCGTCTGACCGATGCAATTTTTTGGTCCGCAGCCCCAAGGTATGATCGGTTCCAGCAACCATCGCCAGCGTCTGTTTTACATGGTGCAGGAATACCTAGGGGCAAGATCTGACTTTGTTCACCTTTCCCACCGAAAATCCTCTGGGTTACTGGGTCTTGAGGATGGATCACTGGCCAGAGCTTGCACAGTATGCAATTGAGCCTGTCCTGCATCCAGCGTTCTTTCGGAACGCACATTTAGTGCTGCTGGAGGCTTTGTAACCGATCACAGGGTGCGTCTGTTCATGCACCACCAGCTACCAAGCACCTGATGCTGATGTAACCGAATAATTTTTTTTGAAATCTCAGATCCCTTCAAAGACTGCCTATGCTGATGCTGAGTGACTATCCCTGAGTAATTATCCTCTTCCTCCTCAATGATCACGCTGATAGCTTGTAAGAACATTTTTGGTTCTGGGCACCACCACCAGTGCCTAAGGCCCAATTTTTCAGCCCCTGTTTAACAGGGACGTGTAATTACAATTTTTGATGCAATACTTTGCATCAGGGCTCGTTTCTGCGTTCCAACTAGAGTGTCTGTGAGGACTTACAGTGTTGTGGCACCAGCACCACCACCAAAGGCCCAATTTTTCTGCCCTTGTTCAACAGGGGCATGTAATTACAATTCTTGATCTAATATTTCACAGCAGGGCCCTGTGAGGGCTTACAGTGTTGTGGCCACAACAACACCTAAGTCCCAAATTTCTGCTGAGTATATAGGGCAGGCCCCTACTTTCAAACATCTAACTTACAAACGACTCCTACTTGCAAACGGAAGGAGACAACAGGAAGTGAGATGAAATCTACCCCTAGGAAGGGAAATTCTCTCCTGTAAGAGTTAATATGGGAAAAACATTTCTCCTTTCCACTGATGCTTTCCATTCCTTGTTCCACAAAAAAACCCAAATTTTCAAAAAATATTTGTCATTGGGACAAAAAGTGAGACGAAATCTTCTGAAGAGGAGGACAGACAGCAAAACAAATGTCACTGGGGTGATAACCCTTTCCTATGTTTTCCAAAAAGCTTAAAGATTTTTTGGCTGGAGCTAAACACGTTAAAAATGTACCCCTTCAAAATTACAAACAGATTCTACTTAACAACAAACCCACAGTCCCTGTCTTGTTTGCACCGCCTGTATACTGCTGTTCAGAGTATATAGGGCCTGGTGACCCCACACCTTTCCTTATTTTAATTTGGGTGCGGGGTTCCCCTTAATATCCATACAAGACCCAAAGGGCCTGGTAATGGACTGGGGGGTACCCATGCCGTTTGTCTCACTGATTTTCATCCATATTGCCAGACCCGACATTACATTAAACCCGCAAGCAGTTTTAAATGAGATTTTTTTTCCTTTAAAAATGACATTTTGTGCAGGGACTGTTCAAAACACGGGAAACATGCGCCACTTTACAGGCATACTGTAGACACACCCCAGGTACGATATTTAAAGGAATATTTCACTTTTTTTTTTTTTTACTTTAAGCATCATTAAAATCACTGCTCCCGAAAAAACGGCCGTTTTTGAAAGTTTTTTTTGCATTGATACATGTCCCCTGGGGCAGGACCCGGGTCCTCAAACCCTTTTTAGGACAATACCATGCAAATTAGCCTTTAAAATAAACTCTTTTGATTCCAAACGTTCGAGTCCCATAGACGTCAATGGGGTTCTAACGTTCGTGCAAATTTTTGGTCCGTTCGCAGGTTCTGGTCCGAACCGAACCGGGGGGTGTTCGGCTCATCCCTAGTCATAAACTAAAAGCTGCGTAAATTCCAGAAAATGTACAATAGTTTGTAGACGCTATAACTTTTGCGCACCATGCATGTACACCATGCACTTTTGGTATACACTTATGCCCCGTACACACGGTCGGATTTTCCGATGGACAATGTCCGATCGGAGCGTGTTGTCGGAAATACCGACCGTGTATGGGCGCCATCGGACATTTTCCGTCGGATTTTCCGACACACAAAGTTGGACAGCAGGAGATAAAATTTTCCGACAACAAAATCCGATCGCGTCAATTCCGACTGTGTGTGGCCTGTTCCGACGCACAAAGTGCCACGCATGCTCAGAAGAAATTCCGACACGGGACAGCTCGTTCTGGTAAACTTAGCATTCGTAATGGATACAGCACTTTCGTCACGCTGCAATGTTAAAAATGGTTTAATACAGCGCACTCTCTTCTTCTTTATAATGTGACAAGAATTAAGTCGTTTTGCTGCTCATATTCACACACACTTCTCACAAACTTATTTTGTTACTATTTATCGGGATTCCCTCAATATATTTTGATTTCTCACATCTGACAACATATTTTTTTTTTTTTTTTTGGTGATTTTGATTTGTACTCCCGAAAATGTTTGTGTGTTTTTTGTGACAAGTTCCCACAACACCATTGATATGTTGTTCTATTTAATCTGTAGGAGATTGTTTGGTGTTGTTGTCCCTTGTTAATTTCACATTTTATGTTAGAGATGTACCTGAATCGTCACCAACAAACTGTCCTTTTTGGATGAAAACACACACAGGAGAGTAGAATTTACCTAAAAATATTTTATTAAGGGGTCACAACTAAACAAAGAGGGAGGCAAGGCTGGAGAAACTGCAGAAGTGGGCGAAGCCTTGGACCCCCAGGGCAGACATCAATTATTTAAAAGCAAAATTGGTGGCCTGAGGAGTCCATATCTAAGGTAGGGCAGTCTGGTCCAGAAGTCCCAGAGATCCGGAAAGCAGCAGATGACATCTGTGTCCCCAGGCTGTGGTCATACGAGAGACTGCATCTTCTGTCAGACCAGACTGAACCCAGGGCCATCACTCTTTGGTCTTCTTTCCACGCTTCCTTACAGGCTTTTGCTGTGGTGGTGGAGTTGTGGCAGCAGGAGGAGGAGGAGGATCGTCCCTCTCAATGACATCCGTCTTGTGTGTCAGTTCCCCACTCTCCCCCTTACATAGGACTTTATAAATCAGGTCCTCAGAGATCTTGCGTTGACCCTCCTGCATGCCTTGCAATTTGGTGGCAGCCATGCAGGCAAAGGCCTCTTCAGGACTGGGGAAGGCTCTGAGAGACGCTGAAGCCTCCTGGATCAGCCTGTATGCTGAATCCTGCACAGGACTGGGAGTGGCCTTCCTGGCCCTTTTGTATGGAAGGCGGAGGGGAGGAACCTGAGACTCAGTCAGGCTGCGACTTGTCCCAGGCTTCTCTTGGCTGCCACTTAGCCCCGCCTCCTCCTGGCTGACACTAATAATCCCCGCCTCCTCCTGACTGCCACATTCCACAGCCTCCTCCTGGCTGAGGTCTTCCTGTGTATGAAAAAGGGACATAGTTTTAGTATTTTTTACATCAATCACACACAATTTTCACCTCCTGACTGCTGCAAATTGAATGTTAACAAATATAACAGACTATTATTCTGAGCCCAGCATTTTGCATTCTTGTCCCAATTTTGGGTGCCCACTACTGTCTATTGATATGTAAAACACTTTTTTGAATCAGCAATTAATGATCAATAATAACATCTAGTAAACATCATTTATTTATTGCCCAGAAATCTGTGGAGGAATGCTATACCTGACTCCAGCTGGGCTCCTCCACTTCTTCCTGGCTGGAAGGCCCAGGTTGGACATCGGAAGCCTCAGCTGGAGTGGAAGGAAGAGTGGAGAGGGATTCCCTGACTTCAGTGTGGTCTGACAGAAACCGCAGTCTCTCGTAGTACCACAGCCTGGGGACATAAACGTCATCTGTTGCAGCTCCGGACCTCTGGGAATCTGTGACCTTCTTGCGCTCCCTCAGATATGTGCTCCTCAGGCCACCAATTTTGGCTTTTAAATAAGGGATGGTTGCTGTGGGGACCACCGGCTTCACTAACTCCAGCAGTTACTCCAGCGCTGCCTGCCTCTTCTGTTTGTGGTTATAGTGGGGGTGTCTCACTTGCCACAGACAGGGCAGCTCTCTGTACTTGTCAATAAACAGGGGCAGGAAATTGTGGTCGTTGAACCCATCCATTTTCTCTGCAAGACACAACACAAGACAAACCCTAATGTCAGGCCAAACTCCCCTAATCTTGTTACAATATAGGCTTCAATTTCGAAGCAGTATAGGCCCAAGTTTAGATCCTACCTTCGTTTGCACGATCGGCATCTCCGATGCTCCTTCCTCCCCTCACAGATCGTACGTAAGACGCGCGCGTTACGATTTATACACACTGCGCATGCGTATAACTCCGCCCGTCCTGACGTTCTTTCTATTCTATTCTCCGCCCCTTTTCGTTCGGCGCAGTGGAGGAAGAGCACATGGCGGATAGACAGCAGGTGCGTGCTAATTACAGCAACGAGGAGGAGGAGGAGGAAAGGCCGGAGCCTGAAACGTCCCGATCCAGAAGGAGATTAAAGGACTCAAATATGTCCTTTGGGGAGATGTTGGAGATGGTGGACATCCTGAAGATGGCCAACTATGATGGAAAGTATGGGCCTTACCCCAACCCCAATGTCCGAAAGGCCAAGATCATGGCGAAAGTGGTCAGGAGTCTGCACCGGAAATTCGGGGTACAACGATCGAAAGATCAGCTCAGGAAGCGGTGGTCGGACCTGAAATTATGAGAACATGAGCAGTACAGAAAGATCCGGAGATTGCTGCAAAAAAGTAAGTAGTTGTGCTGTGTTCTAATTGTTCTTGTGTTTATTACGTTCGTGCTGCTCCATGTGCTTTTAGGAACTGTTGTACAGTTTAAAATGGCAACTTTCATGTTCATGGGCACATTATTCGTTCGGATCACACATTTTTATTTCGGACTATAAAATACCATTGTTTAGGCCATATGCATTTGGCCACCATTTTGAGGCCCTATACTTGTCTTCAAAGAGTTTGGTTGTGTAGATGGGTTTGTTACTAGAATGAAATGCAAACTAGATTGTGTAAGGAGAGGACACTCAGCAGCTGTTTTCACATCTGGACACTGGAGCACTAGTGTGGGACAAAAGAACACCATTTTTATTAGGGGGGGCACACAGGTGCTCCAGTGTATACTATAGGGGGGGCTACATCTGTGAAGCTTGTACCAAACAGGTAAAGTATTGCAGCTTGACAAAGGGCATTAAAAAAGCTACATCTTGGAACTCGGCTAAAATAGACAATTGTACCCCACTTCCAAGCAATGTTTCATCTTTATAGTTCTGCCATCAAATATCTGTGTGCTAAGTATACCATTTTTGTTTTACATAGGTGAGAAAAGACTCGGAGGACACCCCTCATCCGAGGAGACCAGAGCCCCCCCCCCTCTGGAAGAAGGGGAAATCCCCCCAACACAAGATGAGCAGGAGGATGAAGACGTGGTGGAAGTAGTTACCACAACAGGTGAGTGTCTGCGACCACAGGCTCAGATAAGAGATGGATTGCGGCATTTTTTTGAAACCTAATTTATTTTGGGTTTCCTCTCTTTTTAGGTGATCGTGAGGTTGTGGATCCAGATCCTTTCACATCCGAAAGTGCCCAGATCCTGATCGGGGAGATCGTGGGGTGTAATTTACAATTGGAAAACATCAAGCAAAACATCAATGATGTTACTCCAAAATATAAAAAACATCATTGATGTTTTGGGGCGAGTTTAAAACCCCTCCAAATCACTTTCTTCTTTTGTGTGCTACAATGTGCGAAATGTTTTTGTGATTTTTCCCAAAGCCAAATTTGGAGGATGCACACAGTGTGCCAACATGTGCTATCTGCCATCACGGGAGATCAATGGACGCGTTTTGGGGGTGCAACCCCTTCCTCAATAATAAAGTAGCGGTGAGGAAGGGCTTTCTCCCCCGAAACACGTCCCTTGATCCCCCGTGATGGCAGATAGCACATGTTGACATTGTGAAATTTGTGTGCATCTTCCAAATTTGGCTTTTCCTGGGGTGATTTCCCCCCATCTGAACGCAATATCAAACACAGTTCCTAAATACTCATGTCTGATATTGCCTTCAAGTTCTACCAAATGTGAACTTTGTAAGATCAAGATTTGTGTCTTTCTTGTTGGTTTTACACATGCCTGTTTTCTATAAAATGCACATTTTGATTTTGGATAATGACACCACAAAAATTGGTATACAACAAACATGTCGGTTTGTCAGAAAAACCTTGGTAAATGCACATGTGATTGTGCAGGTATTAAAAAGATTGTTCATCAAGAATGTGTGGATTATTGTCTCAACGCTACAACACTTTTGGGGTGATGTAATTGTTGTTTTAAGAGAAAATGGGGGTAATTTCCTAAGGGCAAATCCACTTTGCACTACAAGTGCAGTTTCAGTGCAGTTGCAAGTGCACTTGTAGTGAAAAGTGTCTTTGCATTTAGTAAATAAAAGCCAACAGTGCTTTGTATAAGGTTACACAATCACGCCATTTTCTGCACTCAACACATTTCTGTCAGGGTCAGCTCAAACAAACACAAGCAGTAAATGTCCACAAAGAAGAGCCTGGGGGGAAATGCCTGTCGAGAACTTGAGGTCCTGCAGGCTTCTCCCTATGGCCAAATACCGCAAGGTAGCGACCAACCTCTGCTCCGGAGTGATGGCTTGCCTCATGCAGGTATCCTGCCTGCTGATATAGGGGGTCAGCGAAGCCAACAAACGGTGAAACACGGGGTCCGTCATCCGGAGAAAGTTCCTGAAATCATCAGGATTATTCTCACGGAGCAAAGGCATATGACAGAACTGGTCACGCTGAAGCAACCAATTCTTGGTCCATGAACTCCTCCCCACCCTGTTCATGGACTGGACTTGTGTCAAGGTCAGGACCCCAACACCAAGCCCCCGCACAGCACGAACTGTACGAGGAGTACGCATACGAAACATGGCTAGAAAACGGTCGGCTGCTCAGAACGAAGTAACAGAACGCACTGAAGAACAGCAAGGCCTGTGAAGAGCGACCTGAAAAACAGTAATGAAGGAACAAGAATACAATGACTAAGTCACGCGGAACTTGCTGCATGCACTGAAGAGCAGATACAAACCCACAAGCACAAACTGAACGGCAGAAAACGACCTGAAAGCCACGAGTCTGAAAGCGCGAATCGTCTCTCACCAAACTTTTATTAACACGAGATTAGCAAAAGGAGCCCAAAGGGTGCCGCGCTTGGTTCTGAACCGGCCTTTTCTAGTCTCGTCGTACGTGGTGTACGTGACCGCGTGGTTGTCTATCGGAAATTCCGACAACTTTGTGCAACCGTGTGTAGGCAAAACAAGTTTGAGCCAACATCCGTCGGAAAAAATCCTAGGATTTTGTTGTCGGAATGTCCGAACAAAGTCTGACCGTGTGTACGGGGCATTAGTCTATTGGATCATGATGTGACCACCATGTTGGGCTCCGGGCGCTGTTCTCCGTCCTTGGAGGGGTTCCCCGTTTCAACCCTGGGGGAGACATCATGCCTCTTAGCCCCGTCTTCCTTGGCTGATACCGGACCTGGCCTTGAGGTTGCTAGTAAGTATCCCAATCCATCTACACCTTTTGGGACATAATTCCCCTGTCCTCCCTTATTCTAAGGGCATTATTATTAACCCCTGTTCTTTCTTTCTCAGTATACTACTTCATAACACTCCTGATGAATGGCTGTAATGCCAGGAAACGTGTAGAGTGCCACTAGATGCCAACAGTTACTTGTTTTTATTACATTCATCTTTCAATCGATTTATTATACCATGTATATTTGCCATGTCTACTTTTTATTTGTATTGCATGCTATGAGCAGCATATTTAGTGTAAATCTGGTGACTACCTATCTATTTGATACAAAATACCTGTTATGTATTCTAGACTGTAATAAATAAACCATGTACTGTAATTTCAATTTTATGTTGTCATTTTCTCTTAACATGGCGTACCCTCATTTAAAGTCCCACTAAATTCCTCTTTTATATCTACCAAATTAGGGATGGAGGCCACCATGTGTTTCATACAGTGTGTGTGTCAGGTCACGTCCATTTACTGTATACCAAATATTTGGGTGGAAGACACCCGTTTCCAGTGACCTGTCACACCTAATAAACTTCATCTACCTCTGTTTATCGCCCTTATACTGGGCCATAACAGTGTTAAGCTATTTATTATTAGATTAATTCCCTATTTCCGATAGCTCCCTATGTCATATTTTTCCTATGTATTATCTTTGACCCATTATCCTCTCTAGACCACTTCCCAACACCTTGTCCAGTTCAGCTTGGGTTTGGGGGGGTTCGGGTGTTTTCTGTCTCCGGGGTTGCGATGTGCAGCAGCCCACCCATAGGTGGGGGCAGGGTTTGGCCTCCTGTTCATGGGCGCCATGCTTCGACGCTGCTAACAGCGGTGTCATTGACGTTGATTTAACGTTTTTTTTATTCCATCCTTAGCCTTGCACGAGAGAGGTGGAAACCCACTGCTGGCAGCTCCTCCACATGCAGCTGGGAATCCCCTCCCCACCTCTCTTGTGCAGACTGGCCAATCAGGCATGACGTTAACGGGGCCCCTCCCTGGAAATGGAAGTATATAGTAGCCTTGAGGCAGCTGGTGGTTCATTTGCTTGATTCAATCACAAGGAAGCACATCTTGATCCCACACACAGGCTAACCTCTTTGCTGGGAGATCAGCCATCCTCTCTTGGTATGTTTTTTGTTTTGTTTTTTCTACCCTTACTTGTGTTTTATTTCACATACACCCCCTCATGTAGTCCCTTTGCTGGAACACATAGACATTTTTGCCCCATTACCTCTACACATTCAACTAATCCCCTTTTTGACAATTTTTTTCTAGGAACACCATGCACTTTTGGTATACACTTAGTCTATTGGATCATGCTGTGACCACCGTGTTGGGCTCCGGGCGCTGTTCTCCGTCCTTGGAGGGTTCCCCCGTTTCAAACCCGGGGGAGACATCATGCCTCTTACCCCTGTCTTCCTTGGCTGATACCGGACTTGGCCTTGAGGTTGTTAGTAAGTATCCCAATCCATCTCCACCTTGTTGGGACATAATTCCCCTGTCCTCCCTTATTCTAAGGGCATTATTATTAACCCCTGTTCTTTCTTTCTCAGTATACTACTTCATAACACTCCTGATGAATGGCTGTAATGCCAGGAAACATGTAGAGTGCCACTAGATGCCAACAGTTACTTGTTTTTATTACATTCGTCCTTCAATCAATTTATTATACCATGTATACAGCCATATGCAAAAGTTTACGAACCCCTGACAATTTCCATGATTGTCATTTATAAATATTTGGGTGTTTGGATCGGCAATTTCATTTTGATCTATCAAATAACTGAAGGACACAGTAATATTTCAGTAGTGAAATGAGGTTTATTGGATTAACAGAAAATGTGCAATATGCATCTAAACAAAATTAGACAGGTGCATAAATTTGGGCACCCTTGTCATTTTGTTGATTTGAATACCTGTAACTACTTAGCACTGATTAATTGGAACACACAATTGGTGAGCTCATTAAGCCTTGAACTTCATAGACAGGTGCATCCAATCAAGAGAAAATGTATTTAAGGTGACCAATTGTAAGTTGTTCTCTTTGACTCTCCTCTGAAGAGTGGCAACATGGGGGCCTCAAAACAACTCTCAAATGACCTGAAAACAAAGATTGTTCTACATTATGGTTTAGGGGAAGGCTACAAAAAGTTATCGCAGAGATATAAGCTGTCAGTGTCCACTGTGAGGAACATAGTGAGGAGATGAAACACCACAGGCACAGTTCTTGTTAAGGCCAAAAGTGGCAGGCCACATAAAATATTGGAGAGGCGAAGGATGGTGAGAACGGTCAGAAAAAGCCCATGGACCACCTCCAAAGACCTACAACATCAACTTGCTGCAGATGTTGTCACTGTGCATCCTTCAACAATTCAGCGCACTTTGCACAGGGAGAAGCTGTATGGGAGAGTGATGCGAAAGAAGCCTTTTATGCACACACGCCACAAACGGAGTCGCTTGAGGTATGCAAACGCACATTTGGACAAGCCAGCTTAATTTTGGAATAAGGTGCTGTGGACTGAT
This sequence comes from Lithobates clamitans, assembly GCA_037952925.1. Lineage (NCBI taxonomy): Eukaryota > Metazoa > Chordata > Amphibia > Anura > Ranidae > Lithobates > Lithobates clamitans. The sequence goes on along the minus strand of JBBGZY010001322.1, from coordinate 3,465,112 downwards.
GAAACAAAGATTGAGTTATCTAGTCATAACAAGGGGCATTATGCATGGCGGCAAAAGAACACAGCATTCCAAAAAAAACACTTGCTACCCACAGTAAAATTTGGTGGAGGTTCCATCATGCTGTGGGGCTGTGTGGCCAGAGCCAGTACTGGGAATCTGATTAAAGTTGAGGGTCGCATGGATTCCACTCAATATCAGCAGATTCTTGAGAATAATGTTGAGGAATCAGTCACAAAGTTGAAGTTACGCCGGGGCTGGATATTTCAACAAGACAATGACCCAAAACACTGCTCAAAATCTACTCAGGCATTTATGCAGAGGAACAAGTACAATGTTCTGGAATGGCTATCCCAGTCCCCAGACCTGGATATCATTGAACATCTGTGGGATGATATGAAGCGGGCTGTCCATGCTCGGCAACCATCAAACCTAACTGAACTGGAGATGTTTTGTAAGGAGGAATGGTCCAAAATATATTCATCCAGAATGCAGACACTCATTACAGGCTATAGGAAACGTCTAGAGGCTGTTATTTCTGCTAAAGGAGGCTCTACTAAATATCGATGTGGTTTTTCTGTTGGGGTGCCCAAATTTATGCACCTGTCTAATTTTGTTTTGATGCATATTGCACATTTTTTGTTAATACAATAAACCTCATTTCACTACTGAAATATTACTGTGTCCTTCAGTTATTTGATAGATCAAAATGAAATTGCTGATCCAAACACCCAAATATTTATAAATGACAATCATGGAAATTGTCAGAGGTTCTTAAACTTTTGCATATGACTGTATTTGCCATGTCTACTTTTTATTTGTATTGCATGCTATGAGCAGCATATTTAGTGTAAGTCTGGTGACTTACTTGATACAAAATACAGTACCTGTTATGTATTCTAGACTGTAATAAATAAACCATGTACTGTAATTTCAATTTTATGTTGTAATTTTCTCTTAACATGGCGTACCCTCATTTGAATTACGTTATAATTTTTAAGTGCAGTAATTCATAGTACGCCTGGGTGTTGACTCTAATGCCCCGTACACACGGTCGGATTTTCCAACGGAAAATCTGTGATAGGACCTTGTTGTCGGAAATTCCTACTGTGTGTAGGCTCCATCACACATTTTCCATCGGATTTTCCGACACATAAAATTTTCCGACAACAAAATCCGTGTGTACACAAATCCGACACACAAAGTGCCACGCATGCTCAGAATAAATAAAGAGATGAAAGCTATTGGCCACTGCACCGTTTATAGTCCCGACGTACGTGTTTTACGTCACCGCATTCAAAATGATCGGATTTTCCGACAACTTTGTGTGACCCTGTGTATGCAAGACAAGTTTGAGCCAACATCCGTCGGAAAAAATCCTAGGATTTTGTTGTCGGAATGTCCGAACAAAGTCCGACCGTGTGTACGGGGCATAAGAATGACATCACACAGGTTAGGGGCCTCAATTGAATTCCACATTTTCGTTATGGTAAGTCTAGCCGCTATAAGAATATTTGCCACTAATATTCTGTATTGAAATGGAAAAGTGTCAAGGTTGATACCTAAAAGGGCCATAGCAGGTTATAGTTTTAACAAGTTGCCTGTGACAGATGCAATAAAGGAACTATATCTCCAGGACTCTTGAAGTTTGGATTTTCAGGATTTATCCATGAAGCAATTATGCTACTTTATACACAACCATCAGCAAAAGTCCCTTTATTACCTTTGTTGCCCTTCTCTGGACTCTCTCCAGTTCCAGCACATCCCTCCTGAGGACTGGTGCCCAGAACTGGATGGCATACTCTAGGTGTGGCTGGACCAGAGTCTTGTAGAGTGGGAGAATTGTCGTTTTATCTCTGGAGTTAATACCCTTTTTAATGCATGCCAATATTCTGTTGGCCTTTCTTGCAGCAGTCTGGCATTGCATGCCATTGCTGAGCCTGTCATCTACTAGGAATCCCAGGTCCTTTTCTATGCTAGATTCCCCCAGAGGTTCTCCCCCTAGCGAGTAAATTGCATTCATATTTTTGGCACCCAAATGCATTATGTTAAATTTTTCAACATTAAACATCATTTGCCATGTAGTTGCCCACCCCATTGATTTGTTTAGAACTTATTGCAAGGTTTCTACATCCTGCATAGTAAGTTAAGGTATTGTCTGCAAATACTGAGATTGAGCTGTTTATCCCATCCTCCAGATTATTTATGAATAAATTAAATAGTGTTGGTCCCCGGACAAAACCCTGGAGGACCCCACTTTCTACACCAGACCATTCCGATTACTCCCCATTTATAACCACCCTCTGGATTCGCCCCTGTAGCCAGTTTTCATCCTATGGTCCATGCCGACAGACCTTAATTTGTGCAGTAAACGTTTGTGGGGAACTGATTTGAATGCCTTTGCAAAATCCAGATACACCACATCTTCAGCCCTTCCTTTATCTAGATGGGAGTTCACCTCCTCATAGAAGGTTATTAGATTGGTCTGGCTGAAAAGATTCTTCATGAATCCATGCTAATAATGCCATTTTTATTACTAAAATGTTGTATATAGTCCCTTAACATCCCCTCCAAGAGCTTACAAACTTGATAGACTAAAACAAACAGTTATGCCCCGTACACACGGTCGGACTTTGTTCGGACATTCCGACAACAAAATCCTCGGATTTTTTCCGACGGATGTTGGCTCAAACTTGTTTTGCCTACACACGGTCGCACAAAGTTGTCGGAATTTCTGATCGCCAAGAACGCGGTGACGTCAAGCACGTACGACGAGACTAGAAAAGGCCAGTTCAGAACCAAGCGCGGCACCCTTTGGGCTCCTTTTGCTAATCTCGTGTTAGTAAAAGTTTGGTGAGAGACGATTCGCGCTTTTTCAGACTCGTGGCTTTCAGATCATTTTCTGCTGTTCAGTTTGTGCTTGTGGGTTTGTATCTGCTCTTCAGTGCGTGCAGTCAGTTCGTATTGGAGTTTTCTGTGCGATCTTGTCCGCTCGTTGCTGTTTTTCAGGTCGCTCTTCACAGGCCTTGCTGTTCTTCAGTGCGTTCTGTTACTTCGTTCTGAGCAGCCGACCGTTTTCTAGCCATGTTTCGTATGCGTACTCCTCGTAGAGTTCGTGCTGTGCGGGGGCTTGGTGTTGGGGTCCTGACCTTGACACAAGTCCAGTCCATGAACAGGGTGGGGAGGAGTTCATGGACCAAGAATTGGTTGCTTCAGCGTGACCAGTTCTCTCATATGCCTTTGCTCCGTGAGATCCGTGAGAATAATCCTGATGATTTCAGGAACTTTCTCCGGATGACGGACCCCGTATTTCACCATTTGTTGGCTTTGCTGACCCCCTATATTAGCAGGCAGGATACCTGCATGAGGCAAGCCATCACTCCGGAGCAGAGGTTGGTCGCTACCTTGCGGTATTTGGCCACAGGGAGAAGTCTGCAGGACTTGAAGTTCTCGACAGGCATCTCCCCCCAGGCTCTGGGGATCATTATCCCAGAGACCTGTTCTGCCATCATACAGGTCCTACAGAAGGAGTATATGAAGGTCAGATTTTTATCATTTTATATCACATTTTATTGTATTGAATGTTTGATAATATATTGTATTTCTTCCCTCATTCCATAATTACCATGATTGTAATATGCTGTGAATGTCCCCTTTGTCCTCATGCATGCTGGATTTTTATGTAATTATTATTTTAGGTCCTTCATACATATTTGCCCTTCAATAACCTCCCCAGCATGGTGTCTCCTGCCCTATATTCACCTCATGTAGTCACTTAACAATGTATTTTATCAGCTCCATAGTAGTGCTTTACCCCAAACACCCCCTAAAATGTTTTGAAATTTTATTTTTGATTTAAATTCAGGCAGAGTGGCAGAGGCTTTTTTTTGTGGTGTCCCCAAATTTTTTGTAACCCTCCCTCCCCCAACTGCTAAGTCAGCTGATCCCAATTCTCTATCTTCAATCATCTATCTGCTGACTTTGCCAAACCCATACACACTATACCCATCTCTTTAGTGCTCAGATTTATGGATTAATTCCCCAAAGCATGTAGTGCAAGGGCCTGCCTGTATACTTTCCAATGGTACTGTTTAAAGTTCTTGTATCCTATTATGATCTTGATAGGTAATAGCAGAATGTCCAAATGTGCTCAAATGTGTACAGTGTGTATGTATATCTTTGTATTATGACACTTCTTACCTGTTCAGTGGGCTGCCAATAGTGTAACTAAGGAGGGGCTGTTCCAAGTAATACCCTGTATTTAGGCATTCATCTCTCAATGAAGTGAAGAGGGTTACCTGTCCAAGAGTCCCCCCCCCCCCCCCCTATAATGTTAGAAATGGCCCATGAGGGGGGAGGGGGAATATGATAGGTGTACCTTTATACTTTGTTGTTGTTAAATTCCCCTTAATAAATGCTATCTGGAGGTTGACCCATAATGTTTGTGTCTAATCTGCTTGCCAGGTTTCTGTGAAAAAATAGTAATGTTTATTGTTTTTTCCTCAACAGTTTCCTTCCACGCCACAGGAATGGCAGACTGTGGCCTCCCACTTTGCCCAGCGGTGGGACTTTCCTAACTGCGGAGGGGCAATTGATGGGAAACACGTCCACATCGTCCCACCACCCAACTCGGGGTCGTACTATTATAATTACAAGGGGTTTAATAGTATAGTGATGTTGGCGGTGGTGTCGGCTAATTACGACTTCTTGTATGTGGACGTGGGGAAGAATGGCCGGATGTCCGATGGTGGAGTCATCGCCCAGACGGAGTTCTACAGGCGTCTCCAGAATGGCAGCTTGGACTTGCCACCTCCAGAGGACAATGTTGAAGGTCTCCCATTTGTGTTCGTTGCTGATGAAGCATTTGCGCTGGGGGACCACCTGATGCGGCCATTCCCGATGAGGACCCTCACCCCGGAACAGAGGGTTTTTAATTACCGGCTGGCCAGAGCCCGAAGAGTGGTGGAAAACACATTTGGAATCCTGGCCAGCCGGTTCCGATTATTTATGACACCCATCCATATGGCGGAGTATAAACTGAACCATATAATACTTGCCTGCTGTGTTCTCCATAATTTTCTACAAAAACATTCAGCCAACTATGCTGGCTCAGTTGGGCCTGAGGCCGGAATCCCAAATACATCATCAATGACGGCACTTGAAAGCGGCCGTCCTGGCTTGCCCTCCCTGAATGCCCGTGATGTCCGGTTACGATACCTGGAGTTCTTTGCGGGTAGGGGGGCTATCAATATGCCAGACAATCTGTGACACCTTTTTCAAATAAAAAAACAACCAAAAGAAATTCTTGGTGGACATTTACTGCTTGTGTTTGTTTTAGCTGACCCTGACAGAAATGTGTTGAGTGCAGAAAATGTCGTGATTGGGTAACCTTATAAAAAACAGTGTTGGCTGGTACTTCCTAAATGCAAAAACACATTTCACTACAAGTGCACTTGCAACTGCACTGAACCTGCACTTGTAGTGCAAAGAGGATTTGCCCTTAGGAAATAACCCCCATTTGTGCATAAAACCACAATTACATCACCCCAAAAGTGTTGTAGTGTTGAGACAATAATCCACACATTCTTGAGTAAGGCACTTTTTATACCTGCACAATCACATGCGCATTTACCAAAGGTTTTTAAAACAAACCAACATGTTTGTTGTATAACAATGTTTGCAGTAGCATTATGAAAAATCAAAATATCCATTTCAGATAAAACAGGCCTGTGTAAAACCAACAAGAAAGCCAAAAAACTTGAACTTACAAAGTTCACATTAGGTAAAACCTGAAGGCTAGATCAGACATCAGTATTTAGGAACTGGGTTTGATCTAGCGTTCAGATGGGGGGAAATCACCCCTGGAAAAGCCAAATTTGGAAGATGCACACCAATTTACGAATGTCAACATGTGCTATCTGCCATCAGGGGGGATCAAGGGACGTGTTTTGGGGGAGAAAGCCTTTCCTCAATGCGACTTTATAATTGAGGAAGGTGTTGCACCCCCAAAACGCGTCCATTGATCTCCTGTGATGGCAGATAGCACATGTTGGCACACTGTGTGCATCCTCCAAATTTGGCTTTTCTAAACATTTTAAACATTTTTGGAAGATTGGACCACATTAATAAAACAGGTGATTTTGTGGGGTTTAAATTCGCCCCAAAACATCAATGATGTTGTTATTTTTTTTAATAACATCACTGATTTGGTTCTGGATGTTTTGCAATTGGAGATTACACCCCATGATCTCCCCGATAAGTATCTGGGCACTTTCTGAAGTAAAGCGTTCAGGATCCCTCACATCACGATCACCTAAAAAGAGATAAAGAACAAAAAAAAGGTCTCAAAAATCTGCCACCATCCATCTCTTTTACCTGAGCCTGTGGTCGCAGACACTCACCTGTTGTGGTGCCAATCTCCACCATGTCTTCTTCTTCCTCCTGCTCTTCTTCTTCGTTTGGGGGGATTTCCCCTTCTTCCAGAGGGGGGGGTCTGTGGTCTCCTCGGATGAGGGCTGTCCTCCGAGTCTTTTCTCCCCTATGTAAAACAAAAATGGTATAATTAGCACACAGATATTTGATGGCAGAACTAGAAATAGGAAACATTGCTTGGAAGTGGGGTACAATTGTCTATTTTAGCAGAGTTCCAAGATGTATATTTTTTTTATTGTCCTTTGTCAAGCTGCAATACTTTACATGTTTGGTACAAGCTTCACAGATGTAGCCCCCCCTATAGTATACACTGGGGCACCTGTGTGCCCCCCTAATAAAAATGGTGTTCTGGGGTCCCACACTAGTGCTCCAGTGTCCAGATGTGAAAACAGCTGCTCAGTGTCCTCTCTTTACACACAATCTAGTTTGCATTTCATTCTAGTAACAAACCCATCTACACAAACAAATATTTGGCATCCAAGTAGGCCCCCAAAAATGTGTGAAAATGCATATGGCCTAAACAATGGTGTTCTAGAGGCCGAAATAAAAATGTTTGATACGAACGAATAATGGGCCCATGAACATTAAAGTTGCCCTTTTAAACGTTACAATTAATAAAAGCATATGGAGCAGAACGAACGTAATAAAGACAGAAAGAATAGGAACACAGCACAACTACTTACTTTTTTGCAGCACTCTCCGGATCTTTCGGTACTGCTCTGGCTCTCTCAACTTCAGGTCCGACCACCGCTTCCTGAGCTGATCTTTAGACCTTCGTACCCCGAAATTCCGCTCTAGACTCCTGACCACTTTACCAATGATTTTTGCCTTTCGGATGTTGGGGTTGGGGTAAGGCCCATATTTTCCGTTATAGTCGGACTTCCTCATGATGTGTACCATCTCCAACATCTCCCCAAACGACATATTTGTGGCCTTAAAACGTCTCCTTCTGGATCGGGACGTGCCTGGATCCGGCCTTTCCTCCTCCTCCTCCTCGTTGCTATAATTAGCATGCACCTGCTGTAACTCTGCCATCATGCTGTTCACCCACTACGCCGAACGAAAAGGGGCAGGGAATACACTAGAAAGAACGTCAGGGGCGGGCGGAGTTACAGGCATGCGCAGTGTGTATAAAGCGTAACACGCGTGCGTATTACGTACGATCTGTGAGCGGAGGAAGGAGCATTGGACGCGCCGATCGTAAGAACGAAGGTAAGAGACAAACTTGTGCCTATACTGCTTCTAGATTGAGGCCTATATTGTAACAAGATTAGGAGAGTTTTGTCTGACATTAGGCTTTGTCTTGTGTTGTGTCTTGCAGTGAACATGGATATCTTAATGAGAGATACTGACTTCATGTCACTATTCATTGATATGCTAAGTGAGCTGCCCTGTCTGTGGGAGATTACCCACCCCCATTTCAAGAACCAAGCAAAGAGGAAGGCAGCACTGGAGCAATTGCCCCACGGCAGACATCACTTATTTAAAGATTTTCATTGGTGGCCTGAGGAGCACATATCTGAGGGAGTGCAAGAAAGTCCTGGATTCACAGAGATCCGGAGCAGCAGGTGACATCTATGTCCCCAGGATGTTGTACTACGACAGGCTGCACTTTCTGGCAGGCCAGACTGAACCCAGGCCATCCCTCTCCAGTCTTCCTTCCACGCTTCCTTCCCCCCTGGCTGAGGCTTCTGACGCCCAACCTGGGCCTTCCAGGCCACATGTAGAGGAGCCCAGATTGAGCCAGGTATAGCATTCCTCTAAATATTTCTGCTTGTCCACTCAATGATGTTAACTAGATGTTAGTTTGGAGTACTAATTTTGGATTGTGATTGATGATGCTAAACATTACAACTATGTCCCTTTTTCATACACAGGGAAGTCTCAGCCAGGAGGTGGCCGGGCCGAGCCAGCTGGCTGATCTGCAGGTCCCTCCACCCCCCCTGAAAAGAGAAAGTGGCAGTAGGACGAGTGCCCTAGAGGAGGCGGCTATCAGATTCTTTTGGAGGGCTACAGAGGTCCTGGGAGCACCACACACCAGGCAGGAGAACATTGCTGCATTCATAGCATATAAAATGCAGAGGATGGAGGAGGGCCAAAAAGCCTTGTGTCAGGCCCTCATATCAGAGGCTCTGGAGAAAGGTATGAGGGGCCAAATTACACCTCACACACAGCTTTGGGATGGTCCTCCTCCTCCTCCTGCAGGTCCTCCTCCTCCTCCTCCCTCTCCTCCAGGTCCTCCCAGTCCTCCTCCAGGTCCCCCCAGTCCTCCTCCTCCAGGTCCTACTCCTCCTCCTGCCACATCTCCAACTGCACAGCCACAGCCCGGAAGGAAGCGTGGAAGGAAGACCAGACAGTGATTGCCCTGGGTCCAGTCTGGTCGGCCAAAAAATGCAGCCTCTTGTGGTACCACAGCCTGGGGACACAGATGTCATCTGCTGCTATCCGGATCTCTACGAATCCCGGACCAGACTGCCCTCCCTTACATATGGACTCCTCAGGCCACCAATTTTGATGTTGAAGAATTGATGTCTGCCGTGGGGGTCCAAGGCTTCACTAATTTCTCATGTTGATCCAGTGTTGCCTTCCTCTTTGTTTGGTTCTGATCCCTTAATAAAGGATTTTTGTTTTGAATTATACTCTCCTATGTGTTTTACTTCAAAAAGGACAGTTGGTTTGTGAGGATTCAGGTACATTTCAAATATACAATGTGAAATGAACAAGGGACACCAACAACAAACAATCTCCTTGAGATTAAATATTAAAAGATATCAATGGTGTTGGGGTAACTTGCCACACAAAACACACACAAAATATTCTGGAGTAAAAATAAAAATAACATTGAACAAAGATCAGCCTTGGAAAAAATCCAAACATTAAAGAAAAAAAAAGGCTTAAAAACAAAATAAAAAAAACATAACAAATATAAAACTGTCAGATGTGACAACTAATAATATATTGAGGGAATCCCACTAAAAAAACACAAATAAAAGTTTGTGAGAAGTGTGTGTGAATATGAGCATCAAAACTACTTAATTCTTGTCACATTATAAAGAAGAAGAGAGTGCGCTGTATTAAACCATTTTTTACATTGCAGCGTGACGAAAGTGCTGTATCCATTGCGAACGCTAAGTTTACCAGAACGAGCTGTCCCGTGTCGGAATTTCTTCTGAGCATGCGTGGCACTTTGTGCGTCGGAACAGGCCACACACGGTCGGAATTGACGCGATCGGATTTTGTTGTCGGAAAATTTTATCTCCTGCTCTCCAACTTTGTGTGTCGGAAAATCCGATGGAAAATGTCAGATGGCGCCCACACACGGTCGGAATTTCCGACAACACGCTCCGATCGGACATTGTCCATCGGAAAATCCGACCGTGTGTACGGGGCATTAGCCTAACAAACTATTGATGTTAGGCTAACTGGCCTGTAGTTCCCAGGGATATATCTTGGCCTTTTTTAAAAATTGGTGCTACATTGGATTTTCTCCAATCTGGTACCATTCCAGTCAGTAGACGGTCCATAAAAATTAGGAACAATGGTCTGGCTATCACCTGACTGAGTTCCTTAAGGACCCTTCGATTCAAGCCTTCTGGTCCCGTGACTTATTGATGTTAAGTTTTTCAAGTCTACTTCTAATTTTATCCTCTGTTAGCTGTGAGGGTGCTTCCTGTGATGTGTTATGAAGATAAACATTGCAGACTTATGTAATCCCCCCTGTTTCCCTTGTGAAGACTGAGGAGAAGAATAAATTCAGAACCTTTGCCATCTCTCCATCTTTTGTAACCAGATTCCCTTCATCATCCTTTATGGGGCCAATATGTTCTAACCACTATAGGCCCCTTTGTGAGGATAGACCTTCGAGCCTTATCTGATTGGAGATGAGCTTATCTCCAGGATAATCTGAAGCAGATGGTTTCGGTAAAAATGAGTGAGACTAGTCCACGTCATGCCCAGCCCTCTGGGACAATCACCCCACCCCTATAGGTTCACACTGTGGAGTAACTGTGCCCATGGGCTCCGCCTGGTAGCAGGACCCATCACTCCCTCCTCCCCACCCCAGGGGCGCAGCCCCAGGCTGAGCCCCAGGGCAAAACCCACCTTGGGTGAGGTCGGGGAGCGACGCCCCCTTAAGGAGTAGTCTAGATAGTTCTAAATCTTTTCTGGTCTATCCTCAGAGTATGGTAATTTAGAAGGAGTGATAAATCACCTTGTAAGACTAAGCGGGTAGCCTTTAAATATTATTAACATGGCTGATGGTATGTACTTGCAAGAAGAGGTGTGAGAGAAGGCAGGGAAGAAAAAGGAAGAATGAGATAGGACTTGAAGGAGGGGAGGGGTAGATGGCCTCTCTGGAGGTTCTATTACATTAATAAGTGACCTGGGTATAGCGGGATCTTAATGTATGAGGCCCAAGGTTCCCATATCGTTTCAAAGCAGAGGACCTTGTCTGTCAGCTTCGCTACTATTTGCTCTTGGGTCATGATCCAGGAAATTTTCTCGCTTGGTTGCTAGGATCAACACTGTTTGCTTTTTCCATGCTTTTGCTATCATTATTTTGGCTCCTAGACACATAAATAGGATAAGTTGCTGTGTATGTTTAGAGGTGTTGTGTATCCTATGGTTCAGGAGAATGTAAGTGGGATTCTGTGAAATCTGAGTTCCTGTCACCTTTCATAGCACCTGAAGGAATTTGTTCCAGTAGCTTCTGATGCAGGGACAAGTCCACCAGATGTGAAGCATCGAGCCGACATGCCCACATTCTCTGAAGCAAAATGGAGAAGCGTCTGAGTAGATTTTGGCTAGTCTAGTGGGAACATAATACCATCTCGTGAACACTTTGACATTAGCTGCTATTAGCGATATGTTCAAAATACCTTTAGACGATCTATGGAATGCTTGGAACCATTTGTCGGGGTCCAGCTGGATCTCCAGGTCCGTCTCAAAGGATCAGGCATAAGCTGGAGTGTTTGCCTTGTCTGCCAGGGAAGAGTATATGATGGAGATACCTCCCCTCTGATCTGTAATGTTTGAGCACCATTGTTCATATGCGGTAGATTTAGGTGGGATCGGCTTATCAGTCCATAGTGAGTGGAGGAAGTGTCTGATCTGGGAAAGTCTGAATTTTTCAGATTCTGGCATGTCTAGCTTGCTTAGGCAGTACCCTAAGCATATCGGGCCATTTGTGGTGAAAAAATGTCCTATTCTAAAGAGCCCCTTATTCAGCCACCATCGGAATGCAAAAATGTTCATCCCTGGGGGGAATTTGGGGTTGTGGAATAAGTGCAAGAGGGGCTTCAGTGGTGAGATCAGTTGAGTTTGTTTGTGTATTTTGTAGCATAGTGTTAAGGAGTGAGAGAGAGTGGGGGCTAAGATAACAGGTCTCTGTTTAGCCGGGCACTAGTAAAAAGTCAAGTGTGTGGTGAGGGACAGCCTGCCTTTCCAGCGAGACCCAGTCTGGTTTGTGGCCCTTGGAATATATAGTGGAAAATTGGCCAGTTGGGCTGCTTGGAAGTATACATTTGGGAGTTCTAGTCCACCTTGAGTCTTTAGTCGGAGTAGGATCTCTTTGGTAAATCAGTGTCCTTTGTCCCTCCAGACAACTCTAAGTTTGGCTTGAAGCTTAGTTAAAACTGTTTTTTTGATAGGAATGGGTAGGGATCTAAATAGGTATAGCAGAGCCGGTAGTAATGTCATCTTAATGGCGTTTATCCTACCCAGCCAGGATAGACCACATTTGGACCATATTTTTAGGTCTCCCTCAAGCATACGGAACATGGGCGGGTAGTTTGCTTTGTATAGGTTTCTTATGTTGTTGGTTAGTTTGATTCCGGGGTAGGGGATCCTATCCACTACCCATGTATAGGGGAAGTGTTGTTTAAGTTGGTCTACAAGTTTAGAATGGGTAGATATGTTTAACGCTAAGGATTTGGTTACGTTAACTTGTAGGCCCCAGATGGAGCCAAACTCGTGGAGCAGTCGGCAGATGTTGGGGGTAGATATGAGTTGTGAGGTGAGAAACAACAACATGCCATCTGCAAAGAGGGCACACTTGTGCTCCTCTAGGCCACATCTCAACCCTTTGAAGTCAGGATTGGATCTGATGCTATTGCCAAAGATTCATTCGCGATCGCAAAGACTAAGGGGCGATAATGGACAACCTTGTCTAGTTCCTCGTTTGATGTTGAAGGATTTAGAGTAATGGCCCATTAAGCAAATTTGTGCATTTGGGTTAGAGTATAGTGTATAGTGTGTGGATAACCTTTAGGAATAGGGATGAGCCGAACACCCCCTGTTCGGTTCGCACCAGAACATGCGAACAGGAAAAAAGTTCGCTCGAACACGCGAACACCGTTAAAGTCTATGGGACACGAACATGAATAATCAAAAGTACTAATTTTAAAGGCTAATATGCAAGTTATTGTCATAAAAAGTGTTTGGAGACCTGGGTCCTGCCCCAGGGGACATGTATCAATGCAAAAAAAGTTTTAAAAACGGCCGTTTTTTCAGGAGCAGTGATTTTAATAATGCTTAAAGTCAAACAATAAAAGTGTAATATCCCTTTTAAATTTCGTACCTGGGGGGTGTCTATAGTATGCCTGTAAAGGGGCGCATGTTTCCCATGTTTAGAACAGTCTGACAGCAAAATGACATTTCGAAGGAAAAAAAGCCATTTAAAACTACCCGCGGCTATTGCATTGCCGACAATACACATAGAAGTTCATTGATAAAAACGGCATGGGAATTCCCCACAGGGAAACCCCGAACCAAAATTAAAAAAAAAAAAAATGACGTGGGGTTCCCCCTAAATTCCATACGAGACTCTTCAGGTCTGGTATGGATATTAAGGGGAACCTCGCGCCAAAAAAAAAAAAAAAAAAACGGCGTGGGGTTCCCCCAAAAATCCATACCAGACCCTTATCCGAGCACGCAACCTGGCAGGCCGCAGGAAAAGAGGGGGGGATGAGAGTGCGGCCCCCCCCTCCTGAACCGTACCAGGCCACATGCCCTCAACATTGGGAGGGTGCTTTGGGGTAGCCCCCCAAAACCCCTTGTCCCCATGTTGATGAGGACAAGGGCCTCATCCCCACAACCCTGGCCGGTGCTTGTGTGGGTCTGCGGGCGGGGGGCTTATCGGAATCTGGAAGCCCCCTTTAACAAGGGGACCCCCAGATTCTGGCCCCCCCCTGTGTGATATGGTAAGGGGGTACTTACCCCTACCATTTCACTAAAAAAGTGTCAAAATAGTTAAAAATGACGAGAGTTTTTGACAATTCCTTTATTTAAATGCTTCTTCTTTCTTCTATCTTCCTTCATCTTCTTCTTCTTCTGGTTCTTCTGGCTCTTCTGGTTCTTCCTCCGGCGTTCTCGTCCAGCATCTCCTCCGCGGTGTCTTCTATCTTCTTCTCCTCGGGCCGCTCCGCACCCATGGCATTGGGGGGAGGCTCCTGCTCTTCTCCATCTTCTTCTTCATCCTCTTCTCTTCTTCCTTCTTCTCTTCTTCTCTTCTTAATTATCTTCTCCGGGCCGCTCCGCATCCATGCATGGAGGGAGGCTCCCGCTGTGTGACGGCGTCTCCTCATCTGACGGTTCTTAAATAATGGGGGGCGGGGCCACCCGGTGACCCCGCCCCCTCTGACGCACGGTGACGGGACTTCCTTGTGACGTCACGGGGAGTGCCACAGGGAAGTCCTGTCATGTCCCGTGCGTCAGAGGGGGCGGGGTCACCGGGTGGCCCCGCCCCCCGTTATTTAAGAACCGTCAGATGAGGAGACGCCGTGTCACAGCGGGAGCCTCCCTCCATGCATGGATGCGGAGCGGCCCGGAGAAGATAATTAAGAAGAGAAGAAGAGAAGAAGGAAGAAGAGAAGAGGATGAAGAAGAAGATGAAGAGAAGAGCGGGAGCCTCCCCCCAATGCCATGGGTGTGGAGCGGCCCGAGGAGAAGAAGATAGAAGACACCGCGGAGGAGATGCTGGACGAGAACGCCGGAGGAAGAGCCAGAAGAGCCAGAAGAGCCAGAAGAAGAAGATGGAGCATTTAAATAACGGAATCGTCAAAAACTGTCTCGTCATTTTTTTGTTTTCAAACGTTTTTATTGTAGAAAAATATAACATTTGGGAGTACAGGCACAGTTGTGACATGAATCATAATGGTATAAAAGCATTTAACAAATAAATGAAGTATCACACACAGTGCGGATCATAGCTCATATAAGCGTATAAAGTGAGCCCATAAAACAATAGTAGTAAAAAGATAAAATAAAAAGGAAATAAAAAGACAAACGAGTAAAGAAAAAATGAGAAAATCCAAATCTTACAATTGTGATCGATGTGTACCTCTAGTAAAATATGTTTACAGTCAGGGAGGAAGACACAGTGTACCTATTATTGTAAGGGTCTAATACGTTGTAAAGGCCCTGGGGTGTCCCCCTAGTATATTCTTAACAGATAAAGCTAACCTTCATTTTATTGAGGGTCTGCCGAAGCATCTGAAGGATCCTCCAGTCTGTTGCTCAATAAATGAGCTGTCCAGATGTTCCATTTTCGGTCGAATATAGGCATGGAATCTAGGAGAGTGTGATGTATTCTCTCCATAGACCTGATTGACTCCATACGGGAAATCACCTGTGACCAGGATAGCTGGGGGCGTTTCCAGTTCAAAGCTATTGCCCATTGAATTGCACTGAAGAGTGTGTGGATTAATTTTTGTAAGGGGTGGGGAACATCTGGAAGCTCCGCAAACAGTAAACACATCTGACATGTCAAGGTAAGTGACATTCCAGAGAGAAGTCTGATAAGGGATGTAGTTTTGTGCCAAATAGTGTCCAAGGCCTTACAACTCCAGAACGTATGTAACAGCGTTCCCCTGTCCTGGCATCCTCTGAAACATGTGCCAGCGACCAGGGGATATATTCTGTGAAGACGCTCCGGAGTGTAGTACCATCTAGTGTGGAGCTTAAGTACTGTTTCCTTTATAGACACTGAACGTGTACATTTGTGCATGTTATCTAGCATGTCTTGCCAATCACCATCTGGGATCTCTTGGGCCAACTCCGCCTCCCAAGCTACCATCGCCAATGACTTACTAGGGGAGTTGTAGTCATTGAGGTATTGATAAAGTACGGAGATTGTCCCCCTGTCTCTGGCCGCCTCCCCACACAGATTTTCAAATGGGGTTTTCGACACCTCCACCCCACCCCTCAGCAGAGTCGAGTAGAAGTGTCGAATTTGCAGGAATTGGTGGAACTCGGATCTACCCAACCCACAGGTCTGCTGCAAATGGGTAAAGGAGCAGAAGGAGGTGTTCTGCAGCAGAGAAGCGAGGTTCACCAAGCCCGATGCGATCCATCTAAGATATGGCAGATTAGAGGGAAAAGCTGGGGGAAATGAGGGTTCTCCCAGAAAAGAGGACAAGAGGGGGACGTCAGAATGCAACCTGAACTTTTTACGGTAAAGGGACCATAGATAAAGTGACTGACCAACAATGTTGTTCAATGGGGTAATATCTTTGGGGGAGACTGAACGGGACCAGAGAAGGCCAGGGAGGTAATAAGGAGTTATTGAGATCCGCTCAAATTGTAGCCATGGCACTAGGGTCGGAAAGGAATGCCACTGTGCCATTTGGGTAAGCCGAGAAGCCAGGAAATATTTCCATAGATCAGGGCATCCCAGTCCCCCCCCTTCTCTGGGTTCTATAGATCAGTGCCCGTCCCACTCGTGGCTTTTTATTTTGCCATATAAATCTGAGTAAGTCTGCCTGAACCTTCTGAAGGATTGAACGTGAGATATACAGAGGTAGGGATCTGAAGAGAAATAAGAGTTTAGGGAGGATATTCATTTTCACTGCTTGGATTCTCCCTAGGAATGATATGTGATAGGAGGACCATTGATTTAGCAGATATTTGACGTTAGAGAAAGCTGGGGGGTAGTTCAATGAGTATAACTGTTTTAAAGAGGGGGCTAATTTAACTCCCAGGTATTGTAGAGAAATATGGTTCCATGAGAATTTAAATTTTTCTGTAAGGGTGGTCAATAGGGGTTGCGGAAGGTGAATTGGTAGAGCCGAACATTTGGAGGGGTTAACGCTCAGGCCTGATAGTTTGTGAAAAGAGTCAAGAGAGGACATAAGGTTAGGGAGGGAGATTAAGGGGTCTGAGATGAACAGTAGTACATCATCTGCGTACAGGCTAAGTTTAAATTCCTGATCTCCCTTGCTATAGCCCTTGATGTTTGGGTCATTAAAGATGGATCTAGACAGGGGTTCCATAGCCAATGCGAACAAAAGCGGGGATAAAGGACACCCCTGTCTAGTGCCACAGCCCAGAGAGAAATAATCTGAGTAACATCCTGGAAGTTTAATTCGGGTTTTTGGGTTATGGTAGAGGGCTTTAAAGCCATGTAAAAATGCCCCACTAAACCCAAATCTGGCCAACACTGTATCTAAATATGTCCAGAGGACACTATCAAATGCTTTGTTTATATCTAAACTTAAAAGCAATACTGAGTTAGAGTTCATATGGGCGTCTTGCAAGATATTAGTGGCCAAACGTATATTATCAGTAATTTGTCTCGATGGGATAAATCCGGTTTGATCGGGTGAAATCAAGGTTGTAATAACTTTGGCCAACCTGTCGGCCAAGATCCTCCCAAATATTTTAAGATCGTTATTTATAACCGAAATGGGGCGAAAATTTTGGGGTAGGGTATGATCTTTGCCAGGCTTGGGAATGAGGGACATGTTGGCCAATAGCATTTCTTCAGGGAAACATTGTCCTTTGAGTATTTGATTAAACATGTTTGTGAGTGTGGGGAGTAGGGATTCAGCGAATTTTTTGTAATAAACAGGCGAAAAGCCATCTGGGCCTGGGGCCTTAGAGGGTTTGAGGGAGGAGATAATAGAGGCCACCTCCTCGGATGAGCAAGGAGCATTAAGGATGTCCAATTGCTCCTCTGAAAGTTGAGGGAGCGAGAGGGAATCCAGCCATGATTGCATAGGGGGAGGACTTAAAGGGTCTGGGCCAGAGAATAGTTTTTTGTAGAAGTTGGAGAAGATCTGCAGAACATGTTTTGGATGGGAGGTTATGTTGCCATGGCCATCTTTTAGTTTATAAAGATGGGTCGGTTGGGTTGATTGTTTAAGCTTTCGTGCAAATTGCGTGGAAGCAGAGTTACTGTATAGAAGGAAGCGGGCTTTAGACCATCTGAGAGACTTCTCCACCTGATCTGACAGTATATCATCTAGAGCCCTTCTTTTTTCTGTGATTTGAAGAAGCAATTCCTGTGTAGGGGTCTGTGTGTGTCTATGATAAAGTTGTTCCAGTTCTAAGGTAAGTTTGTGGGTGTCTTGTTGTTTCTGTCTTTTTTGGGTCGTGGAAATCTCTATTAGATGGCCCCTCATCACAGCCTTATGGGCTGCCCACAGAGAGGTAGGGGAAATGTTCTCAACATTATTGAGCCTAAAATATTCGTTAAGACGTTCCACCAACTGAGCCATAATCACAGGGTCTGTGAGTAGTGTGTCATTGAGGCGCCAGGACCTGGCTGTATGTGGGAGGCCCAAGCATGAGATATAGGTGGATACAACGTGGTGATCCGACCATGGGCATACATGAATGTTGGCTGTAGTTGAGTTCACTGTTAGAGAGGGGGTGCCAAAAATATAATCTAAACGAGAGTAACTATCATGGGGGTGGGAGTAGAACGTATATTCTCTAGAGCCTACATTATGGGCTCTCCATATGTCTATAAGTTGGGAGGATTTTAAGGAGTGTTGAAGGGATTTAGGAAAGGCCTGGGATGTTGGACACGTTCGGCTTCTATCAAGTCCTGAGTGGGCAACCAAATTGAAGTCCCCTCCAATTAGCATATGAGGGGAGTGGAATTTATCTAGTGTTAGGAAAAATTCCTTGAAAAATGTTGCCTGTGAGGTGTTTGGGGCATACACTGAGGCCAGAGTTAGAAGTTTGTTTTGAATAGTACCCTGAGCTATCACGAAGCGACTATTGGGATCTTTATAGACCTTTTGAGCCTGAAACATCACAGAATTTTTGATAAAGATGGCCGCCCCTCTAGACCTGGACCCATGAGTGGTGAAATAGCTTTGATTAAAAGATTTGTCAAAGTGTGATGGGTGATTATCTCTGGAGAAGTGAGTCTCCTGGAGCAAAATTATATCCGCCCCAAGAGATTTATACATTTTGAACGCTTTTCTCCTCTTCTGGGGGGTATTAAAACCTTTAACGTTATGGGAAATTATATTAATGCCCATGGTTATTTATAGTAAATTCGCTAGTGTCAGTAAGGGGTCCAGGACGAGAGGGAGCCGCCATACAACCACCCGGTCTCCTCAGAGGCAGTGCATAGCTTAGACGTACAGTCTCGTGAGTCTGCACGCATTGAAAACCTGAGATGGTAGCACATACATCACAAAAAAATAGCCAGTAAATTTGGATAACATAAAGAGAGAATAAAAACATAAAATCATAACCACATAGAAATAGAAAAACTAGAGGCCTGAAAACTAGGCCCAAAAAAGGCCAAACAAAGCTCTGGGGGGTCATGGGGGAAAACATCCCAAGGACCCAAAAAAAAATGTCCATTCGGACCATAGGGTCCGACACTCTGAGCAGTAATGTTCGTGTCATCCGTGCAGACAAAAATTCTGCTGGGGAATTTACCTGCAGGGAATCAACCAGCTTCGGCAGCACTAACCAGACGAGAAGCCAGTCAGTTCTCATTGATAAGGAGTGTGGGGACAATCATGCGGACGCATCCGGGAGTCCGTAATGAGCCGGGAGAGTCCAATGTTCTCTAAGCACGACGGGAGATGTTCCAATCTCGATACCCTGGAGGGAGAGAGACAAAGAGCAAAACAGGGGAAGGGGGAAAAGTAAAAAAAAAAAAAAAGAAAAAAAAAAGTTGAGCCTCGATGTTAGTCACGGCGTTGGTCGCGGCGGTCTCTTCTTGGTGGAGGGGTCACCCAAATAGCTGAGTGACGTGGAGTAGAGGGTAGTCTGGGCAGGGATGCCGCATCTAGGAGGCCCAGCTTCACAAGCAATTCTTTTCCCTCCATCGGTGAGGTTACGGTGTATGTTGTGCCGTTGTGGGGCACCTGGAGCTTGAATGGGAAACCCCAGCGATAGCGAATACTGGCAGCCTGGAGAACCGAAGTAACTTCCTTCATCCTTCTACGCTTATCCAGGGTGGTGGGGGAGATGTCAGGGTAGATTTGAATCTGGGTACCTTCCAGACGAATGCTTGGGCTGTTCCGCGAGGCTCTAAGTATTTCCTCTTTAATCAGGAAGTCCTTAAGACAGAGTACAATGTCTCTAGGTGGTTTTTCTGGGGGAGGGGGGGGGCGAAGGGCCCTGTGGATCCTATCGCAGGAGAAGGCTGAAAGTGGGGAGTCTGGTAAGAGGGATTGGAAGATCTTTTGTATCGTGGGTAGTAGATCTGTAACAGACTCAGGCACTCCGCGTACCCTGAGATTGTTACGGCGGTTTCTGTTGTCGAGGTCTTCAATGTGGGCCTGTAGTTGTTGGACCGTTTCAGATAGGGACTCATGTTCCTTTCTTAGGTCAGAATACACTAGAGAGAGCTCATCGTGTTTTGTCTCAAGTAAATCAGTTCTGCTACCCAGGGCCGCAATCTCCAGGGACAGCGTGTTGGTAGATTTGTGAAGCTCAGATTGAAATTTCTGGGCGATCTTGTCATACATTAGCGTCAGGCTCTCATCCAGATCAGCTTTAGTAAGATGAAATGAGTACTCACTGTCTCCCTGGGAGTGCGGTGGTGAGGGAGCTGCTGCAGGAGAATGTGCCTGAGTCTGTGTCTTTCGGGCGCCATCTTGGGCCTGCATGCTTCTCTCCTTCTCTCTCAGCAAGTATGTCGTTAGGGATCTTTGGGCCGGTTTTCCACGGCGATTTCTGGTGCCCGTCATGCGCTGAGTGTTCCGCCGGGGGTGCGGGGAAATGTTAGGCAGATTTTGTGTGTTGATCGCCCCGGGGAAGTGTCGTAAGTCTCCGCGGCTCACGGAGCTCTCAGCCCTTGCTTCCTCCTCGGTTCGCGCCGCGCATGCGCCCCCTGTCTCGTCATTTTTAACATTTTCCAGATTCCGATAAGCCCCCTGCCCGCAGACCCCCACAAGCACCGGCCAGGGTTATGGGGATGAGGCCCTTGTCCTCATCAACATGGGGACAAGGTGTTTTGGGGGGCTACCCCAAAGCACCCTCCCAATGTTGAGGGCATGTGGCCTGGTACGGTTCAGGAGGGGAGGGCCGCACTCTCGTCCCCCTCTCTTTTCCTGCGGCCTGCCAGGTTGCGTGCTCGGATAAGGGTCTGGTATGGATTCTTGGGGGGAACCCCCAGCCGTTTTTTTTTTTTTTCTTAATTTTGGCCGGGGTTCCCCTTAATATCCATACCAGACCTGAAGGGCCTGGTATGGAATTTAGGGGGACTCCCACATCATCACTTTTTTTTTTTTTTTTTTTTATTTTGGTTCGGGGTTTCCCTGTGGGGAATTCCCATGCCGTTTTTATCAATGAACTTCTATGTGTATTGTCGGCAATGCAATAGCCGCGGGTAGTTTTAAATGTTTTTTTTTTTCCTTCAAAATGTAATTTTGCTGTCAGACTGTTCTAAACACGGGAAACATGCGCCCCTTTACAGGCATACTATAGACTATTAAATTTAAAGGGATATTACACTTTTATTGTTTGACTTTAAGCATTATTAAAATCACTGCTCCTGAAAAAAGGGCCGTTTTTAAAACTTTTTTTTGCATTGATACATGTCCCCTGGGGCAGGACCCAGGTCCCCAAACACTTTTTATGACAATAACTTGCATATAAGCCTTTAAAATTAGCACTTTTGATTTCTCCCATAGACTTTTAAAAGGTGTTCTGCGGCATTCGAATTTGCCCCGAACACCTCAAATTGTTCGCTGTTCGGCGAACTTGCGAACAGCCAATGTTCGAGTCGAACATGAGTTCGACTCGAACTCGAAGCTCATCCCTATTTAGGAACTTGCCACCAAACCCCCATCTTTAAAGGCTGCATTTTGATCATTAGGGAGAGGGGCTCCATCCCGGAGAGAGTTTAAAAACCATGCCATGCAAGGTGCTAGGAGGGAGCCAAATTTCTTATAGTAACAGATTGAGAAACCATCTGGTCCCAGGGCAGAGAATGTCTTTAGGGACTTTATAGTTTCCATAATTTCCTCTGAGGAGAATGGCTCCTCTAAGAGCTCCTGGTGTGATTATTTTTTTTTTTTTTTTTTATCTTAGGGAGATTAATTTCTTGGAGGAATGTGTCTATTGATCTGGGGTGTGTACGGGGTTGTTCTTTGTATAAATCCGAATAGAAGGCATGGAAAGAGTCCATGATTTCTACTGGATTCTGGGTTAAATTTCCTGCTCTAGTGCGGATTTTGGGGAAGGCTAAAGTAAGCTTGATCTCTTGGGGTGCTGCATCTGCCATACATGAGTCAGTGGACTTGTCGGCGATGGTCGTTTTGATGAGGGTGCTCCTCTATTGGATGGGGGTTGAGGCAATTCCTGCGTAATCAGTCCCAAGTGTAGGAGTAATTGTTCGCCTTCTGGAAATGAGGAGAAACTGTATGACTTGTTACGGTATGAGAAGTTCAGTCGGAGCGGGAAAGCCCATCTGTATGTGATATCTTTATTCGCCAGGATTTCAAGCAGTGGCATTAGAGATTGTCGCTTTTGTACCGTGTATGGCGATAGGTCTGCAAAAATTTTAATCTGGTGGCCCATAATTTCAAGTTTTTCTGTGGTATGGAACAGCTTCATCACGTCTTCTTTAATTTTGTACAAGTGGGGTTTTACTATGACGACGTCTCTCGGCAGACCATCTGAGCGTAATGATTGTAGTGCCCTGTCCAGTTCCATATGGTGTGCTGCTATGTCGGGTATCAGACTTTTAATAAAGTATTGGACAGCTCGATAGAGCTCTTTAACAGACTCTGGAAGACCCCAAATTCTGAAGTTGTAGCGTCTCAATCTATTTTTGAGGTCATCGATTTTAGAGACTGCTAGTTCTAGTTGATTCTGGAGATCCTGAATTCTGGCAGAGTTCTGGTTAATTCTTGAGACCACTTGGTCTGCTTTCTTCTTGATTACCTCTACCTCTATTCTTGTGCCTATTTGCTGCAGATCAGCATGGATGGAGGCTGGAATCTGGGCCACAGTGTGGGATAGGCCCCTATATAGCATTTTGGAAAATGCCGCCATCATGGAGGGGAAATCAGAGGGGGTGATATCTGTTTCTTGTGGATCCTGGTTCCAGGGTTCCAGGCTGGTAAGCAGCTCCTGTAATGGCGTCATGACAGGGCCTCCCAGTGTCCTCCCTAACAGGGATTCGGTGGATGCAGGGGAGGGGCCCACTTTCAGAGGTGTACTCACTGTTGTGCTGCATGGGGGGCCGTTTGGTCCTGGTCAGCTATTGGTTCCTCCTCTGCACTGTCTGTGCCTTGTGAGGGAGACAGGTCCCTCAGGGCCGAGCCTGTGGACATCGGGTGGTAGCTGGGTACTTCCCCGGTCGCTGGTGGTGTTGTCGAACCGGGACGAGGGCTCAGACAGCTGTGGTGTGGGTTATGAGGCTGGAGCGGAGTGGAGCTCCCGGTCTAACCGGCCATCTTGGGTGCTGCTGTGCATGCACCTTGTTCCAAGGATTTTATCCCATTTAATATCTTCTAGCAAGGAACATATTTTAGGGAAGTTGGCTCTTTTGAAATTCAGTGTGTTTGTACACACTGACCTGTGGTCACTGTTTCCTAAATTGCCCCATATTTCCACATTCATGATCAGGTCTGTATTGTTAGTAATGCTGGGTCACGGCACCAAATAATGAATAGAGCTCCTTTCCTCAAGTTCCCTATTTTACAGGAAACCTGTGAAATCAACCTTCAGACGAGAGGTTCCAAATTATATTTATTTATTATGTAACTATTGTTGTACATAATTACGGAGGGCACACACATACAAGGCCATCAATGTATGCTCTAATCTGATAGATTCCAGTCCACCCTTTTATAGGGTTTCTTATCATAAGCAACATACACAGCATGACATTATTACACATCAATATTAGGGATGAGCTTCGTGTTCGAGTCGAACCCATGTTCGACTCGAACATCGGCTGTTCGACCGTCCGTCGAATTGCGAACGATATGGGCCGTTCGCGCCAAATTCGTGTGGCGCGTCACGGCCCATAATTCACTGCGGCATCGCAGTGCATTGCTGGCTGATGATTGGCCAAGCATGCACTATGACCCGCATGCTTGGCTAATCACAGCGCCGTCAGTAGAGAGAGCTGTAATTGGCCAAAGCCAGGGTGGCTTTGGCCAATTATGGCTCAGGGGATTTAGTACACACCCCACACTATATAAGGCCGCCTGCACGGCGGCCCTGTGTAGTGTGTGTTCCGGTGTGCTGAGCGATAGAGAGAGAGAGAGACAGTGTCATTTGATTTGAGTTAGATAGATTAGGCAGAACAGTCAGTCAGTTAGCTGCACTTACAGTGTATTGTGTATATATATGCATCCCAGGTGTTGCATATATATATATATACACTGTATTCAGTTTAGCTAGATCCGTTCCTGTTATCTTCTATCTAGACTATTTACATTCAGTGCAGTGTGTCCTGCTCACAGTGTTCAGCTAGATCCGTTCCTGCTATTTACATTCAGTACAGTGCTTCCTGCTCACAGTGTTCAGCTAGATCCGTTCCTGCTATTTACATTCAGTGCAGTGCGTGCTGCTCACAGTGTTCAGCTAGATCCGTTCCTGCTATTTACATTCAGTGCAGTGCGTCCTGCTCACAGTGTTCAGCTAGATCCGTTCCTGCTATTTACATTCAGTGCAGTGCGTCCTGCTCACAGTGTTCAGCTAGATCCGTTCCTGCTAATTACATTCAGTGCAGTGCGTCCTGCTCACAGTGTTCAGCTAGATCCGTTCCTGCTATTTACATTCAGTGCAGTGCGTCCTGCTCACAGTGTTCAGCTAGATCCGTTCCTGCTATTTACATTCAGTGCAGTGCGTGCTGCTCACAGTGTTCAGCTAGATCCGTTCCTGCTATTTACATTCAGTGCAGTGCGTCCTGCTCACAGTGTTCAGCTAGATCCGTTGCTGCTATTTACATTCAGTGCAGTGCGTCCTGCTCACAGTGTTCAGCTAGATCCGTTCCTGCTATATACATTTAGTGCAGTACGTCCTGCTCACAGTGTTCAGCTAGATCCGTTCCTGTTATCTTCCTACTGACAGGCAGGCTTGTCTGGTTACAGTATATAAAGCTACCTGAAGAAAATTACAGGTGTTCTTTTTGATCCTATTAGTACCACGGTCAGGCAGCTAGACTATTTACATTTAGTACAGTGTGTCCTGCTCACAGTGTTCAGCTAGATCCGTTCCTGTTATTTACATTCAGTGCAGTGCGTCCTGCTCACAGTGTTCAGCTAGATCCGTTCCTGCTAATTACATTCAGTGCAGTGCGTCCTGCTCACAGTGTTCAGCTAGATCCGTTCCTGCTATTTACATTCAGTGCAGTGCGTGCTGCTCACAGTGTTCAGCTAGATCCGTTCCTGCTATTTACCTTCAGTGCAGTGCGTCCTGCTCACAGTGTTCAGCTAGATCCGTTCCTGCTATTTACATTCAGTGCAGTGCGTCCTGCTCACAGTGTTCAGCTAGATCCGTTGCTGCTATTTACATTCAGTGCAGTACGTCCTGCTCACAGTGTTCAGCTAGATCCGTTCCTGTTATCTTCCTACTGACAGGCAGGCTTGTCTGGTTACAGTATATAAAGCTACCTGAAGAAAATTACAGGTGTTCTTTTTGATCCTATTAGTACCACGGTCAGGCAGCTAGACTATTTACATTTAGTACAGTGTGTCCTGCTCACATTGTTCAGCTAGATCCGTTCCTGTTATTTACATTCAGTGCAGTGCGTCCTGCTCACAGTGTTCAGCTAGATCCGTTGCTGCTATTTACATTCAGTGCAGTGCGTCCTGCTCAGTGTTCAGCTAGATCCGTTCCTGCTATTTACATTCAGTGCAGTGCGTCCTGCTCACAGTGTTCAGCTAGATCCGTTGCTGCTATTTACATTCAGTGCAGTACGTCCTGCTCACAGTGTTCAGCTAGATCCGTTCCTGTTATCTTCCTACTGACAGGCAGGCTTGTCTGGTTACAGTATATAAAGCTACCTGAAGAAAATTACAGGTGTTCTTTTTGATCCTATTAGTACCACGGTCAGGCAGCTAGACTATTTACATTTAGTACAGTGTGTCCTGCTCACAGTGTTCAGCTAGATCCGTTGCTGCTATTTACATTCAGTGCAGTGCGTCCTGCTCACAGTGTTCAGCTAGATCCGTTCCTGCTATTTACATTCAGTGCAGTGCGTCCTGCTCACAGTGTTTAGCTACATCCGTTCCTGCTGTTTACATTCAGTGCAGTGCGTCCTGCTCACAGTGTTCAGCTAGATCCGTTCCTGCTATTTACATTCAGTGCAGTGCGTCCTGCTCACAGTGTTCAGCTAGATCCGTTCCTGCTATTTACATTCAGTGCAGTGCGTCCTGCTCACAGTGTTTAGCTACATCCGTTCCTGCTGTTTACATTCAGTGCAGTGCGTCCTGCTCACAGTGTTCAGCTAGATCCGTTCCTGCTATTTACATTCAGTGCAGTGCGTCCTGCTCACAGTGTTCAGCTAGATCCGTTGCTGCTATTTACATTCAGTGCAGTGCGTCCTGCTCACAGTGTTCAGCTAGATCCGTTCCTGCTATATACATTTAGTGCAGTACGTCCTGCTCACAGTGTTCAGCTAGATCCGTTCCTGTTATCTTCCTACTGACAGGCAGGCTTGTCTGGTTACAGTATATAAAGCTACCTGAAGAAAATTACAGGTGTTCTATCCCAGCTTAGTGCAGCTACAGGCCATTAGTATGTCTGGAAGGCCAAGAAGGAGAGGCAGACAGTCACAAGCCAATAAGAGAGGGCAAGCAGGCTCTGTGTCTAGTGCTGGTCGTGGAGACGGTGCATCCTCATCAGCACGTGGCCATGGGACACGCTTGGCCTTTTTTTCGGCAGCTGGCCGTGTTGAGCCGCAACATGCGGAAGACTTGGTCGAGTGGATGACCAAGCCGTCCTCATCCTCCTCATCCTCTCTCACCCATGCCCAGGGTGCTTTGTCTGGCAAAGCAGCGGCCTCTTCCCTCAGCTCAATGTCATCAGTGACTCCTTCCCTAGCTCCACCATGTCCTCATGAGGATTCCCTCGAACTGTTTGACCACAGTGTTGGGTACATGCTCCAGGAGGATGCCCAGCGTTTGGAAGGCTCTGATGATGATACTGAGCTCAATGAAGGCAGTAACATGAGCACGGACAGAGGGGGTGCCCAAGAAGGACAGCAATCTGGCAGTCATGCTCCCCCTGCTGCAGCATACTGCCAGGTTTGCTCCAGTGATGAGGAGGGAGGGGATGATGAGGTCACTGACTCAACGTGGGTGCCTGATAGGAGAGAGGAGGAGGAGGAGGAGGAGGAGGAGGAGGAGGAGGTGGCACATCACCAACTAGGCAGGATGCCCTCCAGGGGCCAGCCTAAGGGCAGCACATTGACTGCATCACACCCCAAAGCTCCACATGTGCAGGGCGCTGCAGTCTCTGCGCGTTATTCAAAAAGTTCTTTGGTGTGGGCCTTTTTTGAGACGAGTGCATCAGATCGCACCGCTGCTATTTGCAATATATGTCTCAAGCGTATCTCGCGTGGCCAAAACATCTCCCGCTTGGGTACCACATGCTTGACCAGACATATGTTGACCTGCCATGCAGTTCGTTGGCAAGCGTATCTAAAAGACCCACACCAAAGAACAAAGACGATCTCTCCTTGCTCCTCATCAGCTGAGATTTCCAACCCCACTAGACCTTCAGTCCTCTCTGCGACCTGCAGTGAGAGGAATGAAGGTGTAGAATTAGGTGTGTCACAGCCAAGTACTTATGGGCAATCTGCTTTTGGTACACCGACGTCAGATTGTACCAGGCAAATTTCCCTGCCCCAGCTGCTGCACCGCCGAAAGAAGTTTGCTCCCAGCCATCCACATGCCCAGCGGTTGAATGCTAGCTTGGCAAAATTGCTAGCACTTCAACTGCTGCCTTTTCAGTTGGTAGACTCTGCCCCCTTCCGTGAGTTTGTGGAATGTGCGGTTCCTCAGTGGCAGGTACCCAAACGCCACTTTTTCTCACGGAAGGCGATTCCGGCTCTCTACCGGCATGTGGAAGGCAATGTCCATGCCTCGCTGGACAGGGCGGTCAGCGGTAAGGTGCATATTACCGCTGACTCATGGTCCAGCAGGCATGGACAGGGACGTTACTTAAGTTTCACGGCGCATTGGGTGACTCTGCTGGCAGCTGGGAAGGATGCAGGACAAGGTGCAGTAGTGTTGGAGGTTGTTCCGCCACCACGCCTCCAAAATGCTGATTGTGACACACCTCTCTCCTCCACCCCCTCCTCTTCTTCTTCCTCCATGGCCTCTTCCTCGGAACCAGCGGTGCTCCGTAGGCGTTCAAGGGGCTACGCAAGTACGCAGGCCAAAAGATGCCATGCGGTGCTTGAGCTGGTGTGCTTGGGGGACAGGAGCCACACTGGGGCAGAGGTTCTGTCAGCTCTGCAGGGGCAGGTTCAGAGGTGGTTGACGCCACGCCAACTTAAGGCAGGAATGGTGGTTTGCGACAATGGCACCAACCTCCTCTCTGCCCTCCGACAGGGACAACTGACCCATGTGCCCTGTTTGGCTCACGTCCTTAACTTGGTGGTGCAGCGGTTCTTGGGCAGGTACCCGGGCTTACAGGATGTCCTGAGGCAGGCCAGGAAAGTCTGTGTGCATTTCCGCCGGTCATATAATGCCAGTGCTCGGCTGACGGACCTCCAAAAGGAGTTTAACCTGCCCAAGAACCGCCTAATCTGTGACATGCCCACCAGGTGGAACTCGACGTT
This sequence comes from Lithobates clamitans, assembly GCA_037952925.1. Lineage (NCBI taxonomy): Eukaryota > Metazoa > Chordata > Amphibia > Anura > Ranidae > Lithobates > Lithobates clamitans. The sequence continues at coordinate 3,436,683 of JBBGZY010001322.1, read as the reverse complement.
GGCCATGCTGCAGCGGCTGCACACGCAGCAGAGGGCCATCAATGAGTACCTGTGCGACTATGGCACCAGGACAGGGTCAGGGGACCTTGGTTTTTTTTCCCCACGCCAGTGGGCCATGATCAGGGATGCATGCACTGTCCTGTCACCATTCGAGGAGGCCACGAGGATGGTGAGCACTGACAGTGCATGCATCAGTGACACTGTCCCCCTTGTCCACCTGTTGGAGCACACGCTGCGTGGAATAATGGACAGGGCACTTGAGGCAGAACAGAGGCAGGAAGAGGAGGACTTCCTTAGCTCTCAAGGCCCCCTTTATCCAGACAGTGTTCCTGCGTGCCCGCCGATCACACAGGAAGAGGACGAGGAGGAGGAGGAGGAGGAGGAGGAAGATTGTGTCAGTATGGAGGTGGAGCCTGGCACTCAGCATCAGCAGTCTTTAAGGGATCAGTCCCAAGGAACACATGGACTTGTACGTGGCTGGGAGGAGGTGGCTGCGGACGTTGTTGTCCTTAGTGACCCAGAGGACTCCGGACCGAATGCCTCAGCAAACCTACGCTGCATGGCCTCCCTGATCCTGCAAAGCCTGCGTAAGGATCCTCGTATTCGTGGTATCAAGGAGAAGGACCAATACTGGCTGGCAACCCTCCTTGATCCACGTTACAAGGGTAAGGTTGCGGACCTTATCTTGCCATCGCAGAGGGAGCAGAGGATGAAACATCTTCGGGAGGCCTTGCAGAAAGGTCTGTGCAACGCGTTCCCAGAGACTGGGAGGTTACAAACTCCTGTTTCTGGACAACGTGTTGCTGAGGCTTCGGTCAGTCAAAGAAGGAGCGGTGGAGAAGGTGGCCGTCTGACCGATGCGTTCAGACAATTTTTTGGTCCGCAGCCCCAAGGTATGATCGGTTCCAGCAACCATCGCCAGCGTCTGTTTTACATGGTGCAGGAATACCTAGGGGCAAGATCAGACTTGGACACCTTTCCCACCGAAAATCCTCTGGGTTACTGGGTCTTGAGGATGGATCACTGGCCAGAGCTTGCACAGTATGCAATTGAGCTACTGGCCTGTCCTGCATCCAGCGTTCTTTCGGAACGCACATTCAGTGCTGCTGGAGGCGTGGTAACCGATCACAGGGTGCGTCTGTCCACCGACTCGGTCGATCGGCTGACCTTCATAAAAATGAATCAGTCTTGGATCACCACCAGCTACCAAGCACCTGATGCAGATGTAACCGAATAATTTTTTTTGAAATCTCAGATCCCTTCAAAGACTGCCTATGCTGATGCTGAGTGACTATCCCTGAGTAATTATCCTCTTCCTCCTCAATCATCACGCTGATAGCTTGTAAGAACATTTTTGGTTCTGGGCGCCACCACCAGTGCCTAAGGCACAATTTTTCAGCCCCTGTTTAACAGGGGCGTGTAATTACAATTTTTGATGTAATACTTTGCAGCAGGGCTCGTTCCTGCATTCCAACTAGAGTGTCTGTGAGGGGTTGCAGTGTTGTGGCACCAGCACCAGTGCCTAAGACCCAATTTTTCAGCCCCTGTCTAACAGGGGCGTGTAATTACAATTTTTGATGCAATACTTTGCAGCAGGGCTTGTTCCTGCGTTTCAACTAGAGTGTCTGTGAGGGGTTGCAGTGTTGTGGCACCAGCACCAGTGCCTAAGACCCAATTTTTCTGCCCCTGTCTAACAGGGGCGTGTAATTACAATTTTTGATGCAATACTTTGCAGCAGGGCTCGTTCCTGCGTTCCAACTAGAGTGTCTGTGAGGGGTTGCAGTGTTGTGGCACCAGCACCAGTGCCTAAGGCCTAATTTTTCAGCTCCTGTTCAACAGGGGCATGTAATTACAATTCTTGATCTAATATTTCACAGCAGGGCCCTGTGAGGGCTTACAGTGTTTTGGCCACAGCAACACCTAAGGCCCAAATTTCTGCTGAGTATATAGGGCAGGACCCTACTTTCAAACATCTAACTTACAAACGACTCCTACTTGCAAACGGAAGGAGACAACAGGAAGTGAGATGAAATCTACCCCTAAGGAAGGGAAATTCTCTCCTGTAAGAGTTAATATGGGAAAACAATTTTTCCTTTCCACTGATGCTTTCCAATCCTTGTTCCACAAAAAAACCCAAATTTTCAAAAAACATTTTTCATTGGGACCAAAAAAGTGAGGTGAAATCTTCTGAAGAGGAGGAAAGACGCAAAACAAATGTCACAGGGGTGATAACCCTTCCCTATGTTTTCCAAAAAGCTTAGAAAAGATTTTTTGGCTGGAGCTAAACACATTAAAAATGTTCAAAATTACAAACAGATTCTACTTAACAACAAACCTACAGTCCCTGTCTTGTTTGCACCGCCTGTATACTGCTGTTCAGAGTATATAGGGACCTTTCCTTATTTTAATTTGGGTGCGGGGTTCCCCTTAATATCCATACAAGACCCAAAGGGCCTGGTAATGGACTGGGGGGTACCCATGCCGTTTGTCTCACTGATTTTCATCCATATTGCCATGACCCGACATGACATTAAACCCGCAAGCAGTTTTAAATGAGATTTTTTCCTTTAAAAATGACATTTGGTGCAGGGACTGTTCTAAACATGGGAAACACGCGTCACTTTACAGGCATACTATAGACACCCCCCAGGTACGATATTTAAAGGAATATTTCACTTTTTTTTTTTTTTTACTTTAAGCATCATTAAAATCACTGCTCCCGAAAAAACGGCCGTTTTTAAAAGTTTTTTTTGCATTGATACATGTCCCCTGGGGTAGGACCCGGGTCCCCAAACCCTTTTTAGGACAATACCATGCAAATTAGCCTTTAAAATGAGCACTTTTGATTTCGAACGTTCGAGTCCCATAGACGTCAATGGGGTTCTAACGTTCGTGCGAACTTGCGGTCCGTTCGCGGGTTCTGGTGCGAACCGAACCGGGGGGTGTTCGGCTCATCCCTAATCAATATGCCATTTTGACACAATATGGTATTCTCCTAGATAGGCATAACTGAAAGAGACATGTTTATGAGCAAAAGAAGTTTAAACTATCTCAAAAACTATATCTTAGCTATTTGTGTAAAATGGAGTATAATACCATATTTATTATCATAACCAATATATTATTAACCACTATTAATGTATACTGTAGTGTGAATCAGTAAGGATCATATATTGTCCTTACACAGAGGAGTAAGTGTTCTGCAAAGAGTGCACATTTGTGGGTTTGAGACCAACACTGGACACCATGTATATCAGGGTGAGCCCTGATAGCTATTTCTAGGGTTTTAATCGCTACTGCAAATATCGGGGGGGGACAGGGCAGCCTGTCTCATGCCTTTTGATATTAGAAAAGGATCTGAATAGCAATCTTGGAGGAGCACCTGGGCTTCGGGTGACAAATATAAAGCACTTAAGGTGTTGAAGTACTGGCCGAAGCACTACCGCCACAGGATCAAGAAGATTCAAGGCCAAGAAACAGAGTCAAATGCCTTCTGTAGGTCAACTGACAAGAGGAGACCCTCTTGGGGTCGCCCTCCATCCCACCCCGACTGCAACAGCAAAATTATGTCTATAGCCCTCCTAATCTGATCAGGGCCCTGTCTGCCTGGTATGAAACCCACCTGGTTCTTGTGTATGTACAAACTAATGAATGAGGATATTCGGCCTGCAAGTATCTTAGTCAGAATTTTCAAGTCATTATTTATTAGAGAGATAGGACGATAGTTGCTAACCTCACTTGGATCCCTCCCAGGTTTTGGGATTACAGTAATGTAAACCGAGTTCAAAGAGCGTTCCAGGTTGGGGTATCATTACTTAAAGCATTGAAAAAGCGCACTAGATATGGTGCTAGAGTAGGAGCAAATGCCTTGAAATAAGGGATCAAGAAGCCATCAGGCCCAGGGACTGAACCCCGTTTCAAATGTTTGATGACCTGGACTGCCCCCTCAACTGTTATCTGGGCTTCTAGAGTGGATCGGTGATGATCCTCTAATTTGGGGATGGGCAGCTGTGATGAACCCTTTTTTTTTTTTTTTTTTTTTTTTTGCCACGTCAGCCAAGTACTATTCGTGGGGAAATGTTGTTTCAACTTTCCAGTCAAGCTTATCCCTCAATACTTTCACATCATTGTGGCCTTTTCTTTTTGCACATACTCTTTGAATTCCATATATAATATAAAAATGTTACCCTCTACCATTACTGGTGCTTCAATATAATGCTACTATATCCCCCCCCTACCCCCCCACCTCCCCGATGATCCCCTTACCCGCCCATCCCCCCTCCCACCCCCCATACCTCCCCTGAGAGGGTCCCAACGCAGCCACTCACTGTCTTCTATCTATTTCTACTGTTCCTAAAGCCTGTTTAGGTACGTGACTCGATTCTAAATTTGTATATTTTATTTAAGGTGAGTTGTCTACCTTATCCTCCCACACCTCAGCCGCCTGGTTAGAGGCCATGAACCTAACCCAATCTCTCCATGTCTCCTCGTATTCCTCCATCTCCAGCCCTTCACTGTATCTTAAATATTCCATGCAGTGAATTTCGTCTATTTTATCGAACCACTCCCGCATTGAAGGTCTCCTACTATCCCGCCAGTGTCTAGGGATGAGACTCTTAGCTGCATTGAGGAGGTGCGGTAACCAAATTTTCCGATAGTTCTTGGAGAGCATGTTGCTACCATGGAGCAGGCACACCCAGGGGTCATCCGGTACTCTCTTATTAGTTATGTATGTGATCCCCCTTATCTCCTCCCAAAATCTTCTTCTTACCGGGCACGTCCACCAAATGTGCGCCATTGTCCCTATTTCCCTGCACCCCCTCCAACAAAACTGCGAAGTCTCATCCTGGATTTTATGTGCTAGATCCGGGGTGACATACATTCTGGCCATGATTCTAAAGTTAATTTCTGCAATCCTATAATTTACTGATGTACCATTTACTCTACTCAGGATCCTCCTCACCTCATTGTCACTAATCTTGTTTCCTATTTCCTCCTCCCATTTCCTGAGAAATCCTGGTCGCTCAATCTCTCCCATTTCTATCAGAGTTCTATAAACCCTTGACATTCCTCCCCTCCTGTTTTTCTTTATAAATACTTTTTCAAGGGGGTAGAGGTCTTCCATCGACCTGATTGGCTGCGGGAGGGACTCTACAAAATGTTTCAGCTGCCTGTACTTCCAGTTATCCATGACAAACCAATTGTCTTTTGCCTTGAGTTCCTGGTAGGTGCACAATGTTCCCTGACTGGTGATATCTTTAAGCTGGACCTCTTCACTCAGAATCCATCTCCCAGCCAAGTCCTCCCTCCCCGGCGGAAAATAATCTGTGCCCTTAAGACTAGGGACTAGCGGCGAGGTATATCTCCACTTCTCTCTAGTGTACATTTTATCCCAAGTGTTCAATACGTATTTCGTGATGTCAAATGTTTACGTGTTTAATTTTCTAAATTGTGGTGGTATCCAAACATTTTTTCCCAGATCTACCCCACTCCTTGTGTTCTCTATTTTCACCCATTGCTTGTCTTTATTGTTAACCCATTCTGGGATACGTGATAGTATTACAGCTGTGTAGTATTTTTTTAATATCTGGTGCCCCCCAACCGCCCTCTTCTTGCCGTTCACTAATTGTGCATACTTTACTCATGACTTCTTCCCCCTCCATATAAACTTTAGCAACAGTGTGTGCATTTTGTTCAAAAAACTCAGTGAAATTGCAAATGGTAACATTTGGATTTTGTATGTGATTTTGGGAAGAATTGACATTTTGAGTAAGTTTATTCTACCACCCCATGACAGTCAATTCCGCGGAAATCTATTTAACTCAGCCCCAGTCTCATTTAGGAGGGTCATGTCATTAGCTTGGAACATTGTCTATTTGTTAATGTTATTTTTACTCCCAGATAGCTCAATTCTTTTATCCCCCATTTAAAAGGTAGACTCTTTTGGTAGGCCTTGTCCCTTTCTTTATCTTCTACAACTTCCATTACTTCCGACTTGGTCGCATTTACCCAGAAATTTGATAATCTCCCATAATTTCTAAGGGTCGCAAGTAAGTTGGGAAGGGTGATCCTCGGACGGGTGACATACAATAGGACGTCATCTGCGAAAGCTGCAATTTTAAATTCGTCTTCCCCAATTTTAACCCCGCTGATATCCAGGCTGAGTCTTATCCTAGCCAACAACGGCTCCAATGTCAGCACGAACAGCAACGGGGAAAGCGGGCAACCCTGCCTGGTACCATTTTGCAGCTCAATGGGCCCAGACAGGGTGCCATTGATTTTGACTCTGGCAGTGGGGTGGGTATACAGGGCCTTGATCCTTCTAATCATTTTGTTGCCAATCCCAAACTCTTCCAGGGTGTTCCACATAAAGCCCCAGTCTACCCTGTCGAATGCTTTTTCAGCATCTATCGACAGGAGTAGGCCTGGGGCTCCCCTGTCCTTCATTATCTGGGTCACCATTAACGTTTTAATGCTATTATCTCTCCCTTCCCTCCCAGGTACAAATCCCACTTGATCAGAGTGGATCACCTCTTTTATGACCTTTTTCAATCTATCTGCGAGGATCTTTGCGTAAATCTTCGTATCTACGTTCAGAAGGGAGATGGGTCTATAGCTGGAGCACAAGGTGCTATCCTTTCCCTCCTTCATTATAACGGCGATGTTCGCTTTGAGTGCTTCCTTTCTCATCTCCCAACTTTCCCCGATCCCATTGATGTAGGAGCACAATATGGGGAGCAGTGGTTCCTGCAACTTTTTATAATAAAGGGCAGTCAGCCCGTCAGGCCCTGGGCTTTTCCCGTTTGGGATATCCTGGATGGCCCTCCTTAATTCCTGTAGGGTCACAGGGGCGTCTAACATGTTACTGTCCTCTTCCGTGATTTTTTTTTAAGTTTGCCCCCTTTAAGAACATTTTGCTAGCCTCATGCTTGTGTTTATCCTGTTCCTGAGGGTTGTCCGCTTTTATTGCATACAGTGCCCCATAGAACGCTTGAAAAGCTTTAGCTATATCTCGCGTTCTATGTTTAATTTCCCCCGAACTGGTCCTAATTTTTTCAATATAGTTGCTTGTTTTCTTCTTTTTTAGAGCCCTTGCCAGGTGCCTACCGGGTTTGTTACTGTTCATGTATCTCTCTTTTTTAACCAAATAATACATTTTGCGTGTTTCCTGTTCCAGAGAGGTCCTCAGCTATTCCCTCTTTTTGAGTAAGTTTGTCCATACCTCCCTCCCACCTGATACTTTATGTTGTTGCTCCAGTTCTTGGATCTCTTTGGTCAGGGCTAGCCTTTGATTTTTCAATCTCTTATTTTTTTTTCCCCCCCATCATCATAAAAATTCCCCTTATATATGCTTTATGGGCTTCCCAGATTGTAGCCTCATTTACCTCCCCGGGAGTGTTGATTTTGAAGAACCACTCTAGCTCTTCCTTTATTCTCTTTAAAATGTCGTTATCTGCTAACAGATCTTCATTCAATCTCCACCCCGTGCACTGTGTATCAGTTTCACCTACCTTTATATATAAGCTCACGGGTGCGTTATCTGAGAAGGTCATATTACCAATGGCAACCCCTGTAATTTCCTCCAGCATCCTATGCTCTACCAAAAAAAAATCGAGTCTTGAATATGTCCCATGCACGGAGGAGTAGTAAGTGTAGTCCCTTATATCTCCCTGTTGTATCCTCCAGGCATCCACCAACTGAAGCTGGTGTAGTTTTTTTTTTTTTAAGTTTCTCCGACCACACCCCCCTTCTCCCCCGCGCATGGGACCAACAATCCCTCTCGGGGTCCAGACACAAATTGAAGTCTCCACCCACTATGGCCCTCCCCGTCTTAAATGTCCCAAATTTAGTCAGTATGCTCATTACTCTTCTATAAGTGTTTTTGTTTGGTCAATAGATGTTTGCCAGGGAACACTTCCAGCCATTAATTTTTCCTTTCAGGAAGAGAAACCTCCCCTCTGGATCGGATAGTCTCTCCTCTAGTTCTAATCTCGTTCCCCTGGCAAACCCTATGGCCACTCCTCTTGCACCCCTAATTGGTGAGTCACTGTAGTACCACTCTGGAAAGTCTCTGGAGTAGATTGTTTGGTTCCTGTTGGCACTGAGATGTGTCTCTTGAAGCATAGCCACCTCAGCCTTCAGGATCTTCAGTTCCCCCAGTATGTTAGCTCGCTTAACACAGGCATTCAGACCCCTTACATTGTTAAATGATTTTTAGACTAGGTGACATCACTCTCTCTTATTTGGATTCTATTTTCTGAAGGACAGGCTCCTGGTACTATTAGCTGCGTTGGGCTCTCTCTTACTCCCACCCCCCCTTCCCCCCATGCCCCAACCCCCTCTCCCTCTCCCTTCCCCAAACTTTTGGGGGTACGACGGGTCTTAGCTCGACCCAGAAAATAACCGTGGCCCTCCTCCACCACCCGGCCCCCCGGTTGTCCCTCCAGAGGTTGAGCTCGGGGTGGGGTTTGGTAGAGACCGCAGGTTTTCCATTTCCTGTAAGGAAGCTGTTGGCCCCGGCGCTCCCTCCCTCATACCTCTCGCCTCCCCCCCATCCCGGTCACCCCCCCCGCCCCCCCCACCAGCTCCGTGGCCTACTACATCATCACCGAGCAGGCTACATATATATCTATACTGAAGCTTCTCTGAGTCCACAATACTATACTATATCTTTTTTTTTGTTCTATTTTAGTTTGCTACAGGTTTGCTACAGATTTCCTACAGGTTTCCAGGTTGGTATTTCCCCTATTGGATCATGGTTGGTGTTTTTCTCCCACCAACCTGGGATTTCCACAAGAGGTATTTCTAGGCGCTCACAAAATTTTTGCATTTCTTCCGGGTATCTTAGCACGGCCTTTCGACCCTCTTTGCGTCCAATTAGGCAGGCTGGGAAGCCCAGGAGTATTAAGCTCCATGCGCTTTCAAGGTTGCCAGAAGGGGTTTCTGGATTCTTCTCCTATTGAGAGTCTCTGCTGCAAGGTCTTGGAAGATGTGCAGATTTGTTTCTCCATACTTAGCCTGGAGGTTTCTCTTTTAAGTTGGAAGTTATTTGTTCTTTATTCGCAAAGTTGTGGAATCGCACAATAACATCTCGTGGTAGGCCCCCATGATTTCTGGTGGTTTTCTTATTCTATGCACTCTGTCCAATTTGAGCTTTCTGCCGGCCTCTATTGGATTCATCAGCTCTTTAAAGATTTCTTCCATTTTAAGCGGGAGGTTCTCTATTTCTTCTTGCGGTTCCGGGAGGCCTCTGATCCGGAGGTTCTTTCTTCTGCTGCGGTTCTCTTGGTCTTCCAGTCTGTATTTAATATTTCTTTGTTCGACCTGCATGAGTTCCATCTGATGTTTCAGTTTTTGAATTTCGGCTCCTTGTTTTTCAACTATAGATTCCGCCTCCTCCACTCTTTTCAGAATGTGACTCATGTTTTCGTGTACAATACTAATCTCCTCCTTAATTGAGACCTCCAGTCTAGCGAACATCTCTGCTATTTCCTCCTTAGTGGGGAGTATTCTGTCTTGCTGGAGCTCCACTAACGGTTCTGCTCCTATATCGCTGCCTGGGGGTCTTATATCCCCTTCAGCCATTTGTCTTCTTGTCCCCGCTTTACCTGTGCGTTCTGGTGTTTAATTCTTTGTACCTGTTGCCGCTGTTGCCCCTAAATTAAATTAATTTGCCTGGGCTTTCCTTACTACCGTCATTCACCATGTATCTCCTAATTGTACCTGGGCTTGAACTGGTCCTGGGTGGGTTTGCTGTGGTCCCTCTTGTTGACTTGCCTCTCATTTCCCTGTTTCTTTTCGGCCCCTGTAGGGACAGGCCAATGGCGTATACTGACCAATATGTGAGAGGTTACCTAAATGGCGTTAATGCGTGGCTGAATGCCTTTTGTTTGTTTACGTATTCCTCCTTTAATTGCTCAAATGCATTCAGAGTCTCTTGGGGACCTTCTCCCTGTCTATACAGCTATTGTACTCCTACCCGGACCTCCGGCCTTGAGAATATACTGCTAAGCTGGTTATACTTTATTCCGATACAGTCCCGGGCCCGGGGGTGCGGTCTGGTACTCACCCCCCCCCCAGATGCCACCGAAGGCGGGGGACACTGGGGCTGTTTGTGCCCTTTATGGATTCGTCCCTATTGCCCCCCAGCCTTCACGTCTACCCCTCTGCCAAGTATGTCTTAATATACACTACATAGGAATTGTTGCAGCTTTGGTACAAGAGTATTTAGAATCAGTCAAATGGCAATGCAAGTAGTAACACAATTTGAAGCATCAATCCTTAGAGGGCAAAGAGGCAAAGGTATCCATACAGCTTGAAGTCATGGGAAGTAAGTTACTTACCCTCCTTGTTGAGTAGTGTTATTTACAGAGTCTTACCCACCAGGTTCCTGTTATGTGATTCCCCTTTTCTTTTCTTTTTTTTTTTTTTCCTTTCACCTCCTTGCAGCTCCTGGAAGCTTCCCCCAGTGCTTGGATTCCCTCTCGCGTTGCTGTCAGTTGATGTCTTCTGCTCCTGCTGCACAGGCTTCAGCAGCCCTTCCACTGACGCTCACCTGCTTGTGGAACTCGCTTCTGGTAGTCTGCTTGCTTCACCACCAGGTGGGGGATGGCACGGCGAACCCGACCATACTCCCGGCCATGGTCACTCTTGGCTATTGCTGCTGCTGCTCAGGGAGCTGCTGCTCGGGGACACCGCTCCCACCGCCTTACCGCTGGTTCCCGGGGCTGAAGAGGGGGCCGGAGAGGAGAGCAATAGCCGCGTACACCGCACGGCCCGCCGGGATGAGGGGGCGGGAGGCTAGCGTTGGTTCCGTGAGCTCCTGGTCTGCATCACAGCTGGAGGGACGCCGAGCTCCCACCTCACGGCCCTAGCAGACCGACCTCGCCCACATCCGGCTCCTCCCTCGTCGTCGAGCTGTGATGAACCCTTGTCCGCCAGTCAATGCTTCCTCTGTCCAGAACCAGCACTGTCCAAGACCCCTTGGCTTTCCCATTCACTAGTCATAGCTCAGTTTAGGGTAAATCACCTGACCACACCAGTGTAGAGTGGCAAACAACAAACTCATTTATTATCACACATGGACACAACAAATAAAATAACTCGGAGACTCTTTCCCCCACCCTTGGAAAACAGGGCGGGGTAAACTGTCCAATGACAATGGACACACAGGTCAGGTGTGTTCAGACTTCTCCTCAGTAAACAGTCTTATCAGCAGGGGGGCTGCTGGAGGAATCCCCCCCCCCCCCCTCCATAGAGATACACATCCGAAACAATCACAGCAAAGAGTCCACAACAGAATGAGACAACATACTAATATATATATATATATATATATATATATATATATATATATATACATTGAGTCTGACTAGCACAGATCATAGTGGGGTTCTCAGAGTTTTGTGTTTTGGGGAACATGGACTTGATTCCAAAGTAACATTACTTCAGGTTCCCCGGGCATACACCTCGCAAAGAGTATTGTTCCCTTACAATCCAGGGCCCATAGTTGGTAGGCAGGAGGCTTGCATTCAGTCCTCTCCAAAAGCCTCTGTCCTGGCTAGCTCTGTCACACATCTCCCTTTTCAGCAGGAGACTAACACAGGAGGAGACCCCAGACGGGTTGATTCCAAAGTTAGTCCATAGTTCCAGTCCCCCAATGCCGGTATCCACACAGTACCCCAAATAAATTGTCCAGAAACATAGCATTACTTATCCAGCCAACCTCTGCCTCTCTCAGAGAACATGCCCGCCGCTGGGGAGAGGCCTGGACTGGCCCTTCTCCCTGGAGTCCTTTCAGCTGCTGGAGAGAAGACAGGGTGACTGGGCTCACTCCATCATGCTGTGGGGGATGTGGGCCGACTGCCCTGCATCCCTGGGGTATACACGTAGAGACTGAAGTCCCATCCACTTTTGGTAGGTGAAAATCCCCCAATGCTTGCAAAGCATTACTGATATCCTCCTGACCCAGTGCCGCATCAATTTTTGGGGTTGTGTCAATGAAGACTGAAGTCCCATCCACTACCACAGGAAGTCCCTTTTCTGTTAGGTGAGGGCAAAGGCTAGCAGCACTCTGCTCTGTTGCCAGCTCTTCTGCTGGGTTGCTGTGAGTGGAGACTGCAGTCCCATCCACCGATATCAGCTCAAACTGCAGGTGTGAGGTGCAGATTGCATTCTCTCCTTGGGTCCTGATCTGCTTCTCGGGAGTGACCACCACCTCCTCACCCTGGGCCTCCAGAACTGCCACAGGTGTGGGGCAGAGGTCTTGGAGTTGCCAGCACTTTAGCTGGGTTGGTGTTATCATTCTGGGGCGCCGTCTGCTGCTGAAGAGTGGGGTCTATCGCCCCAGCTTCCTGAAGCTGTAAAGACACTGTAGGTGCTAGGCAGAGGCCAGCGGTGCTCTGCCCTGTTGCCAGTGATTCAGCTGGGAGTAGAAACTTTACTACCTCAGCTTGTCGCTGGAGAGAGGGCCCAACTGCCCCAGCTCCCTAGAACTCCACAGTTGTTGCCGGTGCTGGGCAGAGGTTGGTAGAACTCTGCCCTGGTGCCAGCACTTCTGCTGGGGCCTCCACCTCCTCTGCTCCGGTTAACCATTGTGGCAGGAGGCTGGCTTCCTCCACTTCCAAACTGTGTAGCTGCCATTGGGGAGGTGAGCTGGCTGGTTCCTTTTCAGTTCCCTCATCTGGCTGCTGGGATGACATTTCTCTGTCACTTTCTTCCAGGTGTGTGAATCCTTGTTGGGGGGTGACCATCACCTTCTCACCCTGGGCCTCTGAAAACTGCTACAGGTGTAGGGCAGAGGTCTTGGACCCTCTGTCCAGTTGTCAGCACTTCAGCTGCATAAGTTTCTGGTAACTCTGTTGCTGCTGTTGGTGCTGGGCAGAGCACAGTGAAGTTTAGCCCTAATACCAGCTCTTCTGCTGGGGGCGCACCAGGTTGTTCTTCCTCAGCAGAAAAGTCTATCAAATCCCCCTGTCTCTGCAACTGATGTCTGGGGTAGAGGTTCACCATCTGTCCGTGGAACCCAGAAGATGCTATTGGTGCTTGGCAGAGGTTAGCAGAGCTCTGCCCTGTTGTCATCACTTCAGCTTTGGGGATGACAATCTCCAGATTTTCCACTGCTGATTCTCTGGCATGCTGCTGGACAGGCACATTCCTCCATCCAACCTCGTCTTGTACAGAAACAGGTTCATCAAGGTCAGTCAGCACTTGTTGCCTCCACCATAAGGCATCCGCGTCCATAGCTGCGAGGGCAGGTTGGCAAAGCACACTGTTACTCTGCCACATTGCCGACTCTTCAGCCAGGATTTCAGAGTTGTCAACTGGTATTTCCTGATAGTCCCAGGCACTCTCCAAAAGCCTCTGTCCTGGCTAGGTCTGTCACAGCAGCAATTCTAGGAAAGAATTAATATGAGTCTGATCCATCTGAGTCCCTGCACTGTGAAGTTTTTTTATAGTAGTCGTGGAAGGTTATCATAATTTTCTGTGGATTGTGTGTCCCTGATCCGTCTGGAAGATGTATTTTGGGGAAGGCGTAGGAGCGAGGTTTGGGAGTTAAGCCTTCTGCCAGCATCGAGCCCATTCTATCTCTCTGCTGGTAGAAGTAGGCGCCACTCCACCTTAAGCTCTTTTCTGCTTTTAAAGGTAGGGGCGAGGTTCAGAGTAGTCCTCGCTGTGTTTAGTTTAGCTGTCGGTATGGATTTGGGGTCTCGCTTGTGTAGTTTGGTTAAAAAGTTTTCCTCTAGCTGTGTTATTTCAGCCCTCCACTTGTGGTTAATTTGAGATGCTAGTTGTATAAATTTCCATCTGATGCTGGCCTTGTGTGCCACCCAAAGGGTGGCTGGAAAGATTTCTACCATATCATTCATATGGAAGTAATCAGAGAGGGCTCTTTCAACTTCAACTGTTCTCACTGGGTCGCTAAGTATTGATTCATTGAGTCTCCATTGTTTGAACCCTTTTTTGACCTTGAGGTCCTCGCAAGACTAAAAAGACTATCCAGTGGTCAGACCATACCATGTCCCTAACGCAGTGTTTCTCAACTCCAGTCCTCAAGGTGCCCCAACAGGTCATGTTTTCAGGCTTACCATTATTTTGCACAGGTGATTTGACCAGTTTTGCTGCCTTAGTAATTACCACAGCTGTTTTATCTGAGGGAAATCCTGAAAACATGACCCGTTAGGGTGCCTTGAGAACTGTAGTTGAGAAACACTGATCTAATGTATTTGCACACTGAGGGTATGAGGGCCATGGCCACAAATATGTGGTCGATCGTGGTCGATCCTGGCAAAGGATTGGTGGGGATGAGAAAAGTATGTGTAGTGGCGAGTGGAATGGTTGAGTTCCCTCCAGATATTGATAGCCCCTGTTGGAATATCAGTATAGCAATGTGGAGACTTTGTTTTGAAGTCTTGGTTGTTTCTGCCCCCCGGGGGGGGGCACTTTTTGTCTAGACCAGGGTCGAAAGCGATGTTTGAGTACCCGCTTACATTACCGTGCCTTCTACTAGGGGGCCCAGGATCTGGAACACAGTACAAAAGAATTTAACCTGGCCTCGGTTGGATGCATAATAGGGGATTAAAGAGTATAGCTGGTTGTCTAATATCCCTTTAACGAGCAGAAATCTGCCCCCTGGATCCTTGTGCTCAGATGTGAGTATGAATTTACACTTATTCGAGAAGAGAATTGCCACCCCTTTAGTTTTATCCTTGGCATTGGCTAGTAAAAAAATTGGGAATTTGAAGTGGATACATTTAGGGTTGTACAGTCTAGGGAAGTGCGTCTCCTGGAGCAATATAACATACATTTTCTGATTTATGAAAGCATTGGAATATTTTGTGTCTTTTGATCAGGGAGTTGAGGCTCTGTGTGTTGTGTGATGCAATCCTTAATAGTTGGGTTAGTCTATCATTATTAGCCATGGAGCAAAAAGAGAGGGTTCTCAAGTGGTGCAGAGTCACTTACCCCTGGACTCCATTTGAGAGAGGCCATGGGCGGTGCTATGTGAGCTTCATCACCTCCAGTCATCAATAAAGAATGAGTGGTTCTGGTGTGACATCTATGAGGAAAGGCATCATTAGTAACAGAGAAGAAGGCAGAAATCAAAGAAGGGAGGGTAGGAGGATAGGAGAAATTCTCCTGAGGGGAGGGGGGACCAAGCCCCACCTTTCCCTCTAAATCGTACATATGTTCTCCCTCTGCCTGAGAGGGAGAAATCCTGGCCAGGCGAGAGGGGACATCCATATCTCTTGTCAGGTAGAGGAGCATGTATGTATGTATGTATGCTTCTCTGACCGCAGGGGAAAAGAATGACTACAAGAACATTAACCAACAGTGCAACAAAAGCTTAAAACCATTACTTAGCCATTAAAGGTGGATTCTGTGGAAAGATCAATATTGGGGTATGGAAAGGGAAGGGAGGGAAGGGAAAATGAAGGTGAGGTATAGAGGGTGGAGGAGAAGAAAAGGAAGGGAGGCGGGGTATATGGGGGGTAATATGGGCTTGTAAGTAGCACTCATATTAATGGGTCAGACTCTCAGAGTCTTAGTTCGAACTTGTGGCTTTGTGAGGAGTACCCTGTATGGGAGAACCCAGCTGAAGAGTGATGCTTATGTCCCCACTGTCTTCACTTCTGGAGATTAGTAAAACCGCCTGGTTGAAGGGAAGAGAGAATTCAGTGGGGTTTGGTCTCTCAAGTGGTGATGCAGGGGAAGAATTCAGCCCCAACCCGAGTTCTTAAAGGCAAAGGTTCTGCGTAGAAGGATGATAGAGTGGTCATCTAATCATTGGTAAAGGCAAATGATTTGGACCACCTCACGCAACAGCTGTCAAAAGTTAGTGAACAAGAGGAATGGATGTGGTAATGTTGTTACTCTCAACGTAACGCAAATGTTAAGTTCCAACTGAGTAAACTTAGACTCCGGTGAGTCAAATCAGGGGTTGA
This sequence comes from Lithobates clamitans, assembly GCA_037952925.1. Classification (NCBI taxonomy): domain Eukaryota; kingdom Metazoa; phylum Chordata; class Amphibia; order Anura; family Ranidae; genus Lithobates; species Lithobates clamitans. Next base: position 3,420,739 of record JBBGZY010001322.1, on the reverse strand, counting down.
ACAGCTGAGAATGTCCCAAGAAGAGCAGGGCGTGGTAGACAAGAGCTCTTCTGCATAGAGGCATCATTATCAAAGGGATCTAGACTCCTTGGATTTCTTGGTTTCAGGTTTCTGCCACAGAGTAGCCACCAGGCTCATGGGGAGGTGGCGTTTTGTTGCCCCTGCATTGAGACCAGGAGGTGGAGATACAGGTGTTTGTGATATGAGGCCCAGGCATAGCAGTAATTTTTCACCCTTAGCGAATTTACAGAAGAAGTAAGATCTGTTCTTGAAAGGGAGCTTGAGGTTAAAGGGGAACAGCCACCAATATTTAATTTTTTTTTTTTGGGATAGCACCTCTAGGAGTGGTTTAGGTGCCCACTGTTTTTGAATAGTAGTTGTGGATAAGTCAGCAAAGACCTGTATGGGGTAGTCTTGAAGTGAAAGCTTGGGTGCAGAGCAGGCCCATTGCATGGCCTCCTCCTTTACTGTATAAAAGTGGGGTTTCACCACTATATCCCTCAGGAGGCATCAGTGCATGGGGGGCACGATCAAGCTCTAGCCTGTGTTGTGGAATATCCAGAATGAGGCTCTGGATAAAGGAACGGACCGCAGTGGGTACATCCACCACAGATTTCGAGAGACCCCTAATCCAAAAGTTGTATCTCCTGGACCTATTCTCTAGGTCATCTATTTTGGATAAAGCGGATTCTAGCTGGTCTTGGAGGTTTTGTTTTCGATTTGTATTTTGGTTTGCCCTGGCCACAGTAGCGTCTAATTTGGATTCAATGGCTTCCATACAGGAGCCCAGGTTTTGGAGTTCTGCTTTAATGTTGCCGGTGATTTTGACTGCTATGTGGGACAGGCCAAGATCCAGTATCTCTGAAAATTTTAGGAACATGGAGCCCTATAAAATTAAAAGAAACAGGTTCTGATGACAAAACTTGATAACAGCTCATTGTGAGTCTGTTGGAACTCTGTACTAACAATTAAGGGGAGTGGTTAATTGCTCACAGGTGCTTGAGGCCTATATAACCCTGTGTAGGACTCATAAGTGAGCCTGCTCATTGTGAGGCTGTTGGAACTCTGTGTAAGTGGAACTGGTCTAAGTGGTGAGTTAAAAACCAGAGTTTTTTGGGGGCGTGGCTTGGATGGCTTCCGGAGCGGACGTGTCTCTCTTGAGAGCTCCTGACCAGATCCGCCTGCAACCAGCTAAAAGCAGCTAAAAAGCACAGATAACATGGGCAAACCTCGCAAGGCTAAAGACCCGGAACCCAGGGGACATGCCACAAGATCCTATTCGGCTCCTCCGCCCCTCATTACGGAGTACTTTGGCCTCGGAGCTCTGGCGGGACACCACGAGGCCAAGATGGCGCCGGCCCCACCATCATATGCAGCGGCCTTCTCCTCCTCTCCTCCGCGGCTCTCCCCTGGAAAGCGAACGGACAGGTATGCCTCTGAGTGGATTTGCTACCCGATCGCCCACCGCTCCCACCTATTAGCACCCAGGCCGGCCCTATGCTATCCCACATGGGTGACACACTTGGCAGCCTGTCTCAGCCGTTTCCTCCCTGCCTACTGGGGCCTACACCGACACCGAGTGCAGGCCAAGCCTCTCCTTTGTGGGAATCCTCAGCCCAGGAATGGGACCCAAATTCCCTGCCACAGAGACCCCAGGCTACAAGGGACAAGTCATCATCCTCATCCCTGCAGCACAAGGAGTCTAATATAGTGGCAAGGCCTTCCTCACCGCAGCGGCCTGAAGAGCTGCAGGGGGCTTATTCACATGTAGCTCACGCAGCACAAGTACACGCCAGTGATCTGGCAAGAAAGTCTAATTTCAAGATCCCTCCACATGCACTACAGAGGGGGTCTTCCCCACTGGACACTTCCTCCATTACTATGAGGGATCCACATGCCCATATCACAATGGACCCTGACCCTGAACCTGATGCATGTACTTCATGGAGGGATTATGTACGTTGCATGCCCACGAAACAGGACTTTCGTATGCTCATCCAAGAGGTACGTGACACATGTAGATCTGAAATTAACATGCTCCGCACTGATTTACACCACCTGTCTGCTAAGGTCCATTCTATAGAAGAAGAAGCATACGATACAAGGATGGAAGTCTCTCATATACATGATCGATTATCCACGCACGCTTCGGTCCTTAGAGAGTTTCAACGCCATCTCGAGGATCTTGACAATAGAGGCAGACGCAACAACATTAGAGTCCGTGGCCTCCCAGAAGCGACCCATGACGAGGACTTACAAGTCACACTGCAAGCCATCTTCAACAACGTTTTGGGTCGCCCGGAAAATCAGAGTCAAGCTGGACAGAGCCCATCGTGCTCTTCGCCCCCGAGGGCCAGGCCCAAGACCAAGAGATGTAATCTGCAGGGTCCATAACTACGCCCTGAAGGAAGATATAATGAGAAAAGCTCGCAACATGCGTACCATTGATTTTGATGGAGCCCCTATACAGCTGTACCCGGACTTGTCCTGGATCACCCTCCAGCAAAGGCGCTCCCTACAGCCACTCCTCACAACATTAAAGGAACATGACTTTCGCTACCACTGGGGTTTCCCCTTTAGCCTCACAGCAAAGAAAGATGGGAGATCCACCACACTGCGATACCCGGAAGACCTCCACTTGTTCTGTAAGGACTTGGACATTCCGGTTCCCCCCACACCTGGGTGGGACCCCCTACCCACTCCACCACCTCGTTCGGAGCCCTGGGTTCAGGTGAATGGGAGAAAGCGACAGAGGCCACATCCCAATAGTCCCTCGGCAAACACCCACCAGAGATGACTTTCCTTCTTTTCTTTTTTTTGCTTTTTCTTTTTGCTGACCAAAAGGCTCCAGATCAAGATAAGTTATTAGCAGAGATGCCACGAATATTGCTTAGCATGCTGAGAGCTCAGGAAATAATCTGTTTTTCTTGTTTCTTCCACAGAGGGTTAGACCCTAAGTTAGACCCTAAGTTTTACTTTTTCAATTCCACTAGGTGGGACTACGGGTTAAAGATTTAGCACTTATGCAACTTTAAGGTACAATATTATTGCTGATATACTACGGTAATGTTCTACCTCTCACAAACTATCAATGGGGTCCCCCCCCTCTCCCTTATTCCCCCTTCCCCTCCATCCCGCTATCCTGGCCCTTCCCCCCCCCCCTCGCCCCACACTTACCCTTCCCCACCCCCTCCTTCCCCTCCCTGTCCTCCCATCCTCTACCCCACTAGAATGTACTAACATAGGTACCTAATGGCCCTCGCCCATCCCGAGTTTCTAAAGAACTACTGGGCAGAGTTGATAGGTCTGTACCCTGCCAACACTTCCAATGTTGGGACGGTTGGCCCATCAATGAGCATAATCAGCACTAGTTGAGTTTATCTGCTGCCTTGGTCTAAATCACATGGTTATCTGGTTACTAGTTGTTAAAGGAAAGTTCTTCTTTATTTTGCTGCTCCATCATGGTGTGCTGCATAATTAATTAACTGCAGGCGGATCTGGGAGGGGATAGCGGCCGTTTTGGGACTGTCCTATCCTCCCCCGGGAGACCTTCGAATGGCTTCCCCTATAACCCCTGTGGAGAGTAATGTTTTCATTCCCCACGCGGGGGGGGGCCCTCCGAGGGTTTCCAACCCAACCACTCTGTCTGAGTGGGTTAAACTTCATTTGGTTACTACTTGATTTTGTACTAACCTTTGTTTTCTTTTTCTTTGTCGTCCACTTCTCCTTCTATTCTCTCGCCCCTGGCTTCTCTCCTCTCTGTTTCCCTGTAATTTGGTGTACTGTGGGTGCCCCCCGCCTCTGGAGCCCAGACCTAACCCGTAGGAGCATGTTCCTGGTTGGGTATGTACCTTATTTAAAAGTCCAGTCGATTATTATCCCCTGCATCCAAGCGTGTTCCACCCATCTTGGTAAGCTAACACATCTAATCCTCGTAAACGAGCTGGCGTGGCTATTTTGTTCAAAAAAGACTCCCCTTTCAAGTTACAATCACTAATTTTGGATCCCCTAGGACACTATATCATCCTGAGAGGCACGTGGAAAAATGCTGACCTTACACTCTGTAATATATACGCCCCTAACACTAACCAAACCTCCTTCCTATCTAAAGTGTATAAACGACTATTTGCATTTCCTCATCAGTACCTGGTTATTGGCGGAGACTTTAACCTGACCTCCTCCTCCTGCCTAGACAGACACTCTCTCGGACAGAGGCAGATCCCCAAAGCCCTCGAGAGAAGGTGCTCTCTCTTCCGCCAATTGACCAGGAAATACGCCCTGTTTGACTGTTGGAGAACTGCAAACCCCTCAGCTAAACAATTCACTTTTTACTCCCACCCGCATAAGTCCCACTCGCGCATAGATTATTTTTTTGTGAATGCCCCAACCCTGAGAGCTCACGAGAGCTCGGACATTCAAGCTATCTTATGGTCGGATCATGCCCCAATAACAATGTCCCTGGCATTGTCCCCGGGAACCCTTCGTACGTGTCACTGGCGATTGAATGATTTTCTGCTTAATCATGACCCCTCCAGGGAGGACCTGGAAAAAACAATTAAATTATGTTTTGCAGAAAACAGTTCACCAGAGATTTCCATTGCTACTCTATGGGAGGGTCACAAAGCGGTCCTCAGGGGCCAATGTATCTCATTATCCACGGCGCTCAAGAGGAAAGCTAATACGGCTCGCATAGCCCTATTGGCTAAGCTTAAACAACTGGAAGCAAGGTTGTTCTCCTCTCCGTCCTTAAAAACCCTTAGAGAGATTGTACAGGTGCGGGCTGGTCTTAGTGATATAGACGTGGGTAAAATCGAGAAGGCGCTAACACGATTACGGCAAACCTACTATGACAAAGCAAACAAACCACATACACTATTAGCTAAACAACTGCGGGACAAGTTCGCGACTGCCTCCATTGCCCATCTCAATGATCGAACGGGCACTCCCCAAACACATCCCACTAAGATTGCCCAGATTTTTCATGACTACTATTCGACCCTGTATAATAATCCGGACGTTCCACACAACCCTCCCCCACAAGACCTATCCCAAAGAATCCATTCCTATTTAGAAGAGTGCGACACACCGAGACTCACCCCCTCCGCCTTGACCACCCTAAACTCCCCCATTACAGAGGAAGAGATCATGGACACAATTAAATCACTCCCAAACAACAAAGCCCCAGGCCCTGATGGGCTTCCATATCAGTACTACAAAACTTTCTTACTGCATTTACTCCCCCATATGACAACACTGTTTAATTCATTTCTGTCTGAGACACCCATACCACGAGATATGCAAAACTCCTACCTTACACTGATTCCCAAGCCTGGCAAAGATCATAGCTTGCCTTCAAATTATAGACCTATTGCGCTACTTAACGCTGATCTTAAAATGTTTACGAAATTACTAGCTAACAGATTGAACAATTTCATGCCATCACTGATCCATAAAGACCAGGTAGGCTTTATACCCATGAGGCAAGCAGGGGACAATACCCGAAAGGTTATTGACCTGGTAGAGGTAGCAAATAGGACCAAAGTAGAGGCACTACTGCTCAGCCTTGATGCAGAAAAAGCTTTTGACAGGCTAAGTTGGCCTTTCCTGTTTGCTACCCTACAGCGAGCTGGAATTGCGGGCCCCTTTTTGCGAGCCATTTATCATTTATATTCATCCCCATCAGCCATGGTGCGTACCCAACACGCAACTTCTAACACCTTCTCGATTTCAAATGGGACGCGTCAGGGATGCCCGCTCTCACCGCTCCTTTATGCCCTTTGCATAGAACCCTTAGCTGCCCATATTAGGGAAAACTCAAACATACATGGCATCCCAGTTCGAACCAGAGACTTTAAGATCTCCCTATATGCCGATGACGTTCTCCTTACACTCACGCAACCCCACATCTCCTTGCCGAATCTACATATAGAACTGGATAGATACAGTGACCTATCGGGATATAAGATAAACAACTTTAAAACAGAGGCTCTCCCTATTAACATGCCTCCTCAAACACAAGCGGCCCTTGCGCAAGCATTCACTTACTCCTGGAAAACTTCCTCCCTAAAATACCTAGGAGTCCATCTCACGACCACATACGATTCCTTATATAAAGCTAACTTCCCCCACATATATACCACTATTAGAGCCTCACTGAATAAATGGAAACCCCTAAAATTGTCCCTTTTTGGATGATTAGCTACCCTTAAAATGATGAGCCTACCCCAACTGCTATACCTATTTGAGACACTTCCGATACCTATCCCAGCCACACACCTAAAGAGACTGCAGGGCGACCTGATTAATTTTTTCTGGAACTACAAGAGACACCGGATTGCTAAATCGGTTCTCTATGCTCCCCGCAACCAAGGAGGCCTAGCGTTCCCTAACATAACCAAATATTACTTGGCAGCTCAACTACGCCCTGTAGCCTCTTGGTGTACCCTGCACGCCTTCAATCGTTGGACACAAATTGAAAAGCTATGGTTAGCCCCTATACATCCGAACTCACTATTGTGCAGTTCTGATGTGGCTTCCGAAAACTTGCAGTTGCTGGGACCAATGTCCCTCCTACGCCAGCTGTGGAGGCGTGCAAAATCGGCACATCCCCTTACCCCCTCTTCCTCACCGGTCACGTCCTTCTTATTTACCCCCAACATCCCGGACAGTCTGACCTCTCAGATGTCCCATTTCTGGATGGAAAGGAACCTATTCCGCTATGGCCAACTGATAGACCCTAGGACCCGCATTTTAAGGACATTTCAATATCTGCAAAAAGAATTTGACATTACCAAACAGGCCTTCTTCAGCTACTTACAAATACGACACTATGCACAATCCTTAGTTGCTGACCTCCATTTCTCCCCGCTAACTGATTTTGAAAAGCTGTGCTTGGAGAGCTCATCCCCTAAAGGCATGATCTCACAAACCTATCAGCTCCTAACGCATGATTTCTCACCAGAGGGTCCCCGGCATGTATACATGGATAAGTGGGAGCGAGCCTTGGGTGCAGACCTTCCTCCCCACATATGGCAGCTTATCTGGTCTCAAGCCACTAAAAGCTCTATGTGTACGCTATATAAAGAGAACCAATACAAGATTTTGTTCCATTGGTATCAGACCCCTGACTTGCTTCACTCCATGTATCCACTGACTGACTCTCGCTGCTGGCGGTGCCATAAGGATAGGGGAACGCTATACCATATATATTGGACATGCCCCCTGATTGTGCCATATTGGGAGTTGATTCACTCCCTCCTGGGGGCCGTCCTTGGTCCGGGGGTGCCTTTTGATCCAAAGGTTTTTGTGCTAGGTCTCCCACCAATCTCCCTCCCTAAAAGATCCAAAAAACTTCTATCACACATATTGACCACCTCAATACAGTGCACTTACACCCCCTTCCTGCCCAGACCAATTTTCAGCTTTCAGCGCTCTCACACTTTGAATGACAATTACTCAGTCATGCAACTCTGTACCCATATGAAATTTGCGTCCTTTTTTTCACACAAATAGAGCTTTCTTTTGGTGGCATTTAATCACTAGTGGGTTTTTTATTTTTTGTGCTATAAATAAAAAAGACCATAAATTTTGTGAAAAAAATGCCTTTTTCTTTGTTTCTGTCATAAAATTTTGCAAGTTAGTAATTTTTCTTCATAAATTTTGGCCAAAATTTATACTGCTACATAGCTTTGGTAAAAAATAACCCAAATTAGTGTAAATGATTTGATCTTTGTGAAAGTTATAGAGTCTACAAACTATGGTGCCAATCACTGAAAATTGATCACACAGATGTAGTGATGGTCTATCTCATTTCTTGGTACACTAACAAGTCAGAAAAGTACAAATACCCCCTAAATGACCATGGTGAATTTTTTTAAGTTGTAATTTTTTCCCACAATTCTTTGCAAAATGAAGATTTTTTTTTTTTTTTTTTTTTTTTTTTACAAAATTGTGGTATTAACAGGTTATTTCTCTCTCAGAGCATATGCATACAACAAATTACACCCCAAAATACATTCTGCTACTCTTCCTGAGTATGGCGATACCACATGTGTGAGACTTTTACACAGCCTGGCCACATACAAAGGCCGAACATTGAAGTAGCATGTACATGCGTTCTACGAGCCTAAATGACACATCTCATTTCTCAACCACCATTTACACTTTTGAAGGCCCTGGAGCACCAGGACAATAGAATTGCCCCCAAACTGACCCTATTTTGGAAAGCAAACACCCCAACGTATAATCTATGAGGCATAATGAGTCTTTTGAACGGTTCATTTTTTTCCAAAAGTTTTTGGAAAATGTGAAAAAATGAAAACGCATTTTTTTTTTACACAAAGTTGTCTATTTATCAGATATTTCCAACACATAGCATGTACGTAGCAAAGATGACACCCCAAAATACATTCTGCTAATCCTCCTGAGTATGACGATACCACATGTGTGAGACTTTTACACAGCCTGGCCACATACAGAGGCCCAACATCAAAGTAGCACCATCAGGCGTTCTAGAAGCATAAATGACATATATAATTTCCTGGCAACCTATCATTTTTGAAAACCCTTCATATTTCTAACACATAGCATGCACATACCAAGAATTACAATCCAAAATAAATTCTATTGCAGAAAGGGTAAAAAAAAAGCATTACCTGTGCTTTTAGTAGTATCCACAGAGGAGAGCACTGGTCCAGGCAGCAGGCAGGGAGGTGCTTAGCGACAGCAATATTAACTATCCAGGCAGCAGGCAGGAATATTGTCTATAGTCGGCACAGCACAGTCCATAGAAATTGTCCAGGCAGAGACAGCCAGCACAGCCATAATATTGGTCCTGGTACACTGTTAACTGCAGACACTCATTGTACCGCGACAGGCATGGGCATGGTGGCAGTAAGTCAGCAGCAGGCTGAGGGCCGCAATCAGGTAAGACCTGTGCACAGGGGCACAGGGGTAGAGGCTTCGACCCACCCAAATCTCTATGAAGCCTCCGGACTCCAGACCCTAATTCCGAAACCCGGAGAAAACAAAAATAATTGTTTTCTCCAACCGGAAAAAAAAATTCTGGAGCCCCTCACATATGTGAGACCCCTGTGTACTACAGTAGCAGGGCAACAGTTCAGTCCAAGCGGTAGGCAAAAGCATAGTCCATAAAACAGGCCAGGGTCGGTTCACATGTAAGCAGTCCAAGCAGTAGGCAGTAGAGTAGTTGATAAAACAGGCCAGGGTCAGTTCACGTGGAGGCAGTCCAAACGGTAGGCAGAGGCATAGTCACAAAACAGGCCAGGGTCAGTTCACATGAAAGCAGTCCAAACGGTAGGCAGAGGCATAGTCAAAAAACAGGCAGGGTCAGTTCACATGGAAGGCAGTGGCATAGTTATTTGGGAAAGAATGGAAAATGGTCAGCACAGATGATGAAAATGGGGAAATGGTTAAAAATATGGGCTAATATTTTATGGATGTGTGATAAATTTGGAAGCATTCACCAATGCAAAGGCCAGGTTGGGAGGGACACTGGGGACAATGGTAGCTGGTATCTCTTCTAAATCCTCTTTTGGTGCACACGCGACATTTTTTTTGCCGTCTTCGGCCTGCTTCAGATGGTGGAATGCTGAAGAGGAAGTGGCGCTCATGGAGTCGGCAAACAGCCTCAGAGCGAAGGTCTTCTTGGGGGGGTCTTTGGTGATAGATGAGGGACGTGACAACTTCTTCTATGAATTTTAGGAAGGGGGCGGGGCTTTCAATGGATTTGGTGTAGACTACGTAGGAATTGTAAATGGCCAAATGGATGAGATAAATTGCTACCTTCTTATACCAGAACCGGAACCTCCTGATTGACAAATAGGGCTGAATCATTTGATCGTTAAAATCTACCCCCCCATGTAGAGATTATAATCTTGGACACATGTTGGCTTTTCAATGGGACCTTGTCTTCTTTGTACCACAATTGCAGTGTCTTCATGGATGGTGGACATCATGTGCACGTCCCTCTTATCCTTCCACCTCAAGGCCAGCACTTCGTTGCATCTCAATGATGCTCTTTCCCCCCTTCGCAGCTTTTTGTTCACTAAAGATTGTGGGAAGCCCTTTTTATTTTTTCTGGAGGTTCCACAGGCCAGGGTTTTTGCGATGTATAAGTGTTTGAAAAGGGGCAGGCTGGTGTAAAAGTTGTCAACGTAAATGTGATATCCTTTGTTTAGAAGTGGGTATGCCAGGTCCCATACAATCTTTCCAGTTGTGCCCATGTAGGCCGGGCACTCAGGGGGCTGGAGCTGGGAATCTTTTCCTTCATATATGCGGAATGCATACAAATATCCCGTGGCTCTCTCACATAGCTTGTATAACTTTACTCCGTATCTGGCCCTTTTGCTAGGAATATACTGCTTTATTCCTAGCCGGCCTGAAAAGGGTACCAGGGACTCATCGACGCAAATTTTCTGATCGGGGACATAGAGTTCTGCAAATTGTTGAGAAAAGAAATTTATCAGTGGGCGAATCTTGTATAACTTGTCGTAATTTGGATGATTGTGGGGAGGGCACTGGGTGTTGTCGCTGAAGTGAAGAAAGCGCATTATCATCTTGTATCGGGACCTGGACATTAGGGCAGAATAAATGGGCATATTGTGGATGGGGTGGGTGGACCAATAGGCATGTCCTTCATTTTTTTTTTTGTAATCCCCATGTTTAGGGTGAGGCCCATAAACATTTTGAACTCCTCCAAATTCAGATCTCTCCACTCAAAAGGACGGGCATAGGATGATTGAGGGTTGTTGGCAATATATTGCTGGGCATACAAATTTGTCTGGTCCACAATAAATTGCAGCATAGTGTCGGGCAAAAACATATGAAAGAAATCAATCTCTGAGAAATTTTGGGTGTTGGTCTGCACACCTGGCAGTGCTGTGAACGGGGGAATAATTGGCGATGCGAGTTGGAAGGCAGCCATATTGGGTTGGCAAGACCATCTGGCATGTATGTAGAGGCCCTGGCTCTTGGGGGGTGTGACACTCCACTAGTTGGATTGGAATTTCCTGTGCTGGTACTCAGGCGTGATGTGGCAGGACTGGTACTGGGTCTGGGCATTTGTTCCTGGGGCCTATCGCCGGTGGCAGTGCTGGTACTGGGCAATTGTTCCCAGGGCCTAACGCTGGTGGCAGTGCTGGTACTGGGCCTGGGAATTTGTTCCTGGGGCCTATTGGTAGTGGCAGCGCTGGTACTGGGCATTTGTTCCCGGGGCCTAACGCTGGCGGCAGCGCTGGTACTGGGCCTGGGAATTTGTTCCTGGGGCCTATTGGTGGTGGCAGCGCTGGTACTGGGCCTGGGAATATAATCCTGGTTTCCAGAGTGCCGTGCCCTTTTGGGAGGGACCCATTCTTCCTCCGAATCATTTGTCGATTCACTATTTGGTTCAAATGCCGAACTTGAATCAGAATCCAAATTGGAATCTGATGAGAACTCCCCGTTGCTCTCATCGGTCAAGGAGAGGATCTGGAACGCCTCCTCACTGCTGAATACTCTTTTGGACATGACGCGGTGTGACAGGTGGCAGGTGACGGTCACTGATGGGCTGTGCGATACGTGGCAGCTGACGTTCACTGATCGGTGATGACGGTGTGACAGGCGATGGTCACTGATGGGTGACAGGCCATGGACACTTTCTGGTGATGGGTGACGGTCACTAAAAGGTGACAGGTGATCGGTGATGGCTGGTGGTCACTGACGGTTGACGGGTGATGGCTGGCGGTCACTGATGGGTGACAGGTGATGGCTGACGGGTGACAGGTGCACCGCTGATGGTCACTGATTTGTGACGGGTGACAGGAGCACCGCTGGCGGTCACTGATGGGTAACGGGTGACGGCTGGCGGTCACTGACGGGTGACGGCTGGCGGTCACTGACGGGTGACGGCTGGCGGTCACTGACGGGTGACGGCTGGCGGTCACTGACGGGTGACGGCTGGCGGTCACTGACGGGTGACGGGTGATGGCTGACGGGTGACAGGTGCACCGCTGATGGTCACTGATTTGTGACGGGTGACAGGAGCACCGCTGTCGGTCACTGATGGGTGACGGCTGGTGGTCACTGATGGGTGACGGCTGGTGGTCACTGATGGGTGACGGCTGGCGGTCTCTGATGGGTGACGGGTGATGGCTGGCGGTCACTGATGGGTGATGGCTGGCGGTCACTGATGGGTGACGGGTGATGGGTGACAGGTGCACCGCTGACGGTCACTGATTTGTGACGGGTGACAGGAGCACCGCTGGCGGTCACTGATGGGTGATGGCTGGTGGTCACTGATGGGTGACGGCTGGCGGTCACTGATGGGTGACGGCTGGCGGTCACTGATGGGTGATGGGTGACGGCTGGCGGTCACTGATGGGTGATGGGTGACGGCTGGCGGTCACTGATGGGTGACGGCTGGCGGTCACTGATGGGTGACGGGTGATGGCTGACGGGTGACAGGTGCACCGCTGATGGTCACTGATTTGTGACGGGTGACAGGTACACCGCTGACGGTCACTGATGGCAGTCCCTTATGTGACAGGTGCACTTTATTGGGTGACACTGGTGACTGTTGGGTGACAGATGACAATTGGGGGGGGCGATGGGACAGGTGTGGTGTTGGTGTAGACACTACAGAACACAGATCGGTAACTCACTGCTTCTGGCTCTTCTCTCTTCACACTGGAAACGGTGTGTGAGGAGAGAAGAGCTGGTAACAGCTAGTTACCGCTCTGTGTTTACATTTATGATCGGCTGTGAATGGATCACAGCCGATCACGTGGGTAAACAGCCAGCCAATGGCTGTTTACCGGCGTCAGTGACGAGTAGTGTTCCCGGGAACGCTCCGTCACCAACGCGCAGCGCACTCGCGATCGCGCGCATGCGCCGTGCACAATGGGGTGGACCTATCTGTGATCGGCCGTGACTTCATCACGGCCGATCACATGGTAAACAGCCATGTCCAATGGCTGTTCACCCCCCTCGGTGGCAAGCTGTGTCTCCGTGACACGCGGCCACCGAAGGAACAGGGATGCGCGCGCACGATCGCGCGCATTCCCTGTTTAAATGGGAGGACGTCATATGACGCCCTCCCGCAACGAGAGCCGCGCCACCTGGCCGTCAATTGACGGCCGGCGGTCGGCAGGCGGTTAACAGCCGCACGTTGTTTGGTGGCATTAAAATGGAAACAGAGGGAACCACCTTCGGTGTCGGAACTGCACTCCAGGATCAGGGAGGTCAAAAGGATGGAATATCTCACGGCCTCCTTAACTGACAAACTTGAAAAACATAATCAAGTATGGGAACTATGAGTCCTTTTTGAAAACCCCATAACCTAATCCGCCATGTGATGGCCTCGGGAGGGTTGGTCTTTCCCTTGGGTGAGGGGGTACTGGGCTCCTGGGGGTGGGGTACGACCCCACTGCCTTCATTTTTTTTTTTTTTTTTCCTATTTTCCCTACCCAATTCTACTCATCCCACCCTGGACTCTCTATTAACCCCCCTTCTTCTCAACTCTTCTCTATAATTTCTATTCCTACACTTTTTTCTATTAATTTCTTTTTCTGTTATGTTGTACAAGGTATACAACCAGTGGTATAAATCTAAAGTTTGTCCACCTGTTATAATTTTTTCCCTTTTGTCTAACATTCAGACAGATATGTACAGTGACTCTAACTTCATGTTACGACTGTTATTAGAGCTTTAGAGCTGGGCTCTCTTCTGGAAATGACTACTGCACTTTATTATGTATCACCTTGTACTTCATTTCTCTATTTGTGTTCTATTATGAAAAATTTAATAAAAATTGTCAATTTTCAAAAAAAAAAAAACAGAGTTTAAAACAGGAGGTTATAACAGGGGTCATAGTACCTGTGTAGTGTAAGTACCTGAGTGTTGTCTGAGTAGTGTGTGTGGATCGTTAGTACTTGTGTATTGTGTACTGTATACTTGTGTATTGCGAGTGCACGTAGGTCTGTGAGTACCTGTGTATTTTGTTGTGTACCTGTGTATTGTCTTGAGTATTAGTGCCAGGAAGCTAGCTGTTAGGTAATTTGAACAGGGTAAAATCCCCAAATCCTCACCAAATTTAATAGGTACGATGCCCGGCGGCTGTGGAGAGGCGACTCTTTGTACATCTTGCTGCATGTATGCGTTCCTTGATCATCCATTCGAGGGCGAATACTGCTGTGCAAAATGTAAGCACATTGTTTCCCTGGAAGCCCAGGTTCTGAATCTGGGGAAGCAACTGTCAGCACTGAGACGTCCCTCCATACTAAAGGAGAGCCAGGAACGTACATGGCAGGGGCCAGCACAGAGGCGGGTGGAGACAAAGAGGTACAGGTACTAGCAAAGAGTAGATGGGTGACAGTCAGGAAGGGTAGAGGGGGAAGTGCCAGGGAGGCCGATCCAGGACTGGAGCATCCCAATAAGTACGCTCCATTGAGTGACATTGGTGAAACTGGTCAGGGACCAGCACTGCTGGAGCTGAGGGACTCTCCTAGCTGCCGGGGGAAGAACTCCTCCAGTGAGAGTGGGGGGGCAGCGAAGGGAAAGGAAAGACAGATTCTGGTGGTAGGGGACTCAATTCTTAGAAGGACAGAGAGGGCAATCTGTAACCAAGACCTGAAGCGCCGAACAGTATGTTGTCTACCGGGCGCTCGGGTTCGGCACATCACGGATCTTGTGGACAGATTACTGGGAGGGGCTGGGGAAGACCCGGCTGTCATGGTGCACGTCGGCACCAATGACAAATTCAGAGGCAGAGGGAGTGTCCTAAAGAACGATTTTAGGGACTTAGGAGCTAAATTGAGGAAAAGGACCTCCAAGGTAGTATTCTCAGGAACATCAAGCCACACCAGAAAGGCAGAGGGAGATTAGGGAAGTAAACAAGTGGCTGAAGAGCTGGTGTAGTAAGGAGGGGTTTGGGTTCCTGGAGGACTGGGCCGACTTTTCAGTCGATAAATGGTACTATAGAAGGGACGGACTGCACCTAAATGAGGAGGGTGCAGATCTGCTGGGAATGAAGATGGCCAAGTTAGAGGGGTTTTCAAAACTAGGCAATGGGGGGGGAGGGTCCAGAGGTAGAGATAGCCAGTGTGGAAGATATTCCAGAGGGTAGTATTGGGGGCATTAGTGGTAGGTTAACCAAAGCACAAAAACACAAGGTAAGTATAGTAGCAAGTCCTGGTTGCAATCTCGATACACCCAATACGAGGACAATATGCAACCGGTCTAAACTATGTGGCATGTTCACCAATGCCAGGAGCATGGCGGACAAGATGGGTGAACTAGAGATACTGTTGTACGAGGAGGATTTGGATTTTGTGCTAATTTCAGAGACCTGGTTCAACAGCTCTCAGGATTGGCTGGCAAACATTCAAGGGTATACCCTATACCGCAAGGATATAGAGGGTAAAAAAGGGGGAGGGGTATGCCTATATATAAAGAATAATGTACAAGTAAATGTGAGAGATGACATCGCTGAGGGAGCTAGGGAAGAGGTGGAATCATTATGGGTAGAGCTCCAAAGGGATGAAGCTAAGGGGAAAATAATACTGGGGGTATGCTATAGGCCCATAACCTGAGGGAGGAAGTGGAAACAGATCTCCTATCACAATTTGGATTAGCAGCAAGGATGGGAAGTGTTATCATAATGGGGGATTTTAATTATCCAGACATAGACTGGGCGGAGGGAACCGCGCATTCCTTTAAGGCTCGCCAGTTCCTTAATGTCTTGCAGGACAATTTTATGGGTCAGATGGTAGACGCACCAACTAGAAATAAAACATTACTGGATCTACTGATTACCAACAATACAGACCTGATCATGGATGTGGAAATACGGGCAATTTAGGTAACAGCGATCACAGGTCAATTAGTTTCAGTATAAATCACACAAATAGGAAACCTAAAGGGAATACAAAGACACTGAATTTCAAAAGAGCCAACTTCCCTAAACTACAAACCTTGCTAAAAGGCATAAATTGAGATAAATTATTAGGAACAAAAAATACAGAGAAGAGATGGGTTTGCTTTTAAGAGCATATTAAATAAGGACATTAGCCAATGTATCCCATTGGGTAATAAATTTAAAAGAGCGAACAAAAGTCCTGGATGGCTTAACTCCAATGTAAAAATGCATATAAAAGCAAAGGAGAAGGCCTTCAAAAAATACAAGGTTGAGGGATCATACTGAGCATTCAGACTTTATAAATAATGCAACAAGAAATGTAAGGGTGCAATTAGGACGGCTAAGATCGAACATGAAAGACACATAGCGAAGGAGAGCAAAAAAAATCCCAAGAAATTCTTTAAGTATGTAAACAATAAAAAAGGGAAAACAGACCATATTGGCCCCATAAAGAATGAGGAAGGACATCTGGTTACAAAGGATGGGGAGATGGCGAAGGTATTGAATTTATTCTTCTCCTCAGTCTTCACGAGTGAATCGGGGGGCTTCAGTAACCAAAACTGCAGTGTTTATTCCCCTGACACATCACAGGAAGCACCTCCATGGTTAACAGAGGACAGAATTAAAATTAGACTTGAGAAACTTAACATTAATAAATCACCGGGACCAGATGGCTTGCATCCGAGGGTACTTAGAGAACTCAGTCAAGTGATTGCCAGACCGTTGTTCCTAATTTTTACAGACAGTCTACTGACTGGAATGGTACCAGCTGATTGGAGAAAAGCCAATGTAACACCAATATTTAAAAAGGGCCCAAAATACATCCCTGGGAATTACAGACCAGTTAGCCTAACATCAATAGTATGTAAACTCTTGGAGGGGATGATAAGGGACTATATACAAGATTTTAGTAATAAGAATGATATCATTAGCAGTAATCAGCATGGATTCATGAAGAATCATTCTTGCCAAACCAATCTATTAACCTTCTATGAGGAGGTGAGTTGCCATCTAGATAAAGGAAGGCCCGTAGACGTGGTGTATCTGGATTTTGCAAAAGCATTTGACACAGTTCCCCATAAATGTTTACTGTACAAAATAAGGTCCGTTGGCATGGACCATAGGGTGAGTACATGGATTGAAAACTAGCTACAAGGGCGAATTCAGAGGGTGGTGATAAATGGGGAGTACTCGGAATGGTCAGGGGTGGGTAGTGGGGTTCCCCAGGGTTCTGTGCTGGGACCAATCCTATTTAATTTGTTCATAAACGACCTGGAGGATGGGATAAACATTTCAATCTCTGTATTTGCAGACGATACTAAGCTAAGCAGGGCAATAACTTATCCGCAGGACGTGGAAACCTTGCAAAAAGATCTGAACAAATTTAATGGGGTGGGCAACTACATGGCAAATGAGGTTCAATGTAAAATAATGCATTTGGGTGGTAAAAATATGAATGCAATCTATACACTAGGGGGAGAACCTCTGGGAGAATCTAGGATGGAAAAGGACCTGGGGGTCCTAGTAGATGACAGGCTCAGCAATGGCATGCAATGCCAAGCTGCTGCTAACAAAGCAAACAGAATATTGGCATGCATTAAAAAGGGGATCAACTCCAGAGATAAAACGATAATTCTCCCACTCTACAAGACTCTGGTCCGGCCGCACCTGCAGTTTGCTGTCCAGTTCTGGGCACCAGTCGTCAGGAAGGATGTACTGGAAATGGAGCGAGTACAAAGAAGGGCAAAAAAGCTAATAAAGGGTCTGGAGGATCTTAGTTATGAGGAAAGGTTGTGAGCACTGAACTTATTCTCTCTGGAGAAGAGACGCTTGAGAGGGGATATGATTTCAATATACAAATACCATACTGGTGACCCTACAATAGAAATAAAACTTTTTTGCAGAAGAGAGTTTAACAAGACTCGCGGCCACTCATTAAAATTAGAAGAAAAGAGGTTTAACCTTAAACTACGTACAGGGTTCTTTACTGTAAGAGCGGCAAGGATGTGGAATTCCCTTCCACAGGCGGTGGTCTCAGTGGGGAGCATTGATAGCTTCAAGAAACTATTAGATAAGCACCTGAATGACCGCAACATAGAGGGATATATAATGTAATACTGACACATAATCACACACATAGGTTGGACTTGATGGACTTGTGTCTTTTTTTCAACCTCACCTACTATGTAGTTTATCCTGCACATCATAGATTATCAATAGGACTCGGTCTATACCTGGAAATATGAACACAAATCTTAGTGAATCTTCACTTCCTCATCAAATTTTTTAGCATAAGAAAGGACAAACACAGAAAGAAAATGAGATGGGAGGAACACCAGTAGGAGCTCCAGTGAGCAGTGAAACTCAGAGAAAGACAGCGCAAACAACATAGTGATAACTCTCTCCTCATACCCGCTATTTACAAGGGAAGTCCAACTGTTGAATAAAAGTTTGGGATTTGTCCCATACTACATTGGTGACAGATTAGAGGTAGACATTGACCTCGAAAAAATGTTTTGCACACTAAGAATATGTGTGCATACTTTGAATCTAGCACAAATCAAACTGAATCATCAGGTTTTTCTCTTCCTGAGATTGACTTGAAAATATGCAGGAAACCAAGCAGTTGGATTCCCCTCATACATTTCTACATGGTGGAGGCCTTTGCCAAGCTGGTACAGAGAGATGTTAAATTCATCTGTTTGCAGCAATGGCATGGACAACCCCATAGGAATTTATATCGGGAGGAATCGTTAGCTCTTAAAACACTTTGTGAAAGCAAAGATTTTGTCTTTAAGCCAGCTGACAAGGGAGGAGCCACCATGGTGTTGAATAAATGTGATTACCACGCTATCAGATAGGAAGATGTACTACAAATTGAAAGATGATCCGCTATCAGATAGAAGGTTATGACAAACATGCACTAGAGGAAGCACTAGAAAAGGCCTTTTAACAACCTAGATTTACTTTTGGAATTTCGTAGCAAAGAAACATTGAGGAGCATAACAGCAATATTAACCTTCTCTTCTTGCTCTCCCCATGTGCATTATATTATGAAGAAACATTGGCATGATCTCAATGGCAACCTGAATTTGGCAGATATATTTAGAGAGCCCTATTGTTTGCACATAAAAGATCAAGATATATTAGAGACGGATGGGTTCATGCTGCCTTTTCCAATTATCTGCAGACCTCAGGTACTAACTGGTTACGCACCTATCAGACACTATGGGGTATGTACCCATTTGGGCATTGTACTTAATGTAACTTTGTAATTAGAAACACATTTTTTACTCACCCAAGAACAAGAAAAATGTTTTCAATCAAATCATTTTTTAACTGCTTTTCCAGAAATTTTATATATCTTCTCAATTGTCCTTGTGGACAGGCATATGTTGGACAAACCTCACATGAAGTTCAGATTAGGTTGGTGAACACAAAAGAAAAGTGAAGACTAGAGATGGGTCAAACACCCCCAAGTTCAGTTCATGCCAGAACTCAAAACCACAAACCCAATTGAAGTCTATGGGACCTGAGCTTAAAAAATCAAAAGCCCCAATTTTGAATACTTATATACAAGTTATTGGCCATAAAAAGGGTATGAGGGTCCGGGTACTGCCCTGGGGGACATGTATCAATGTAAAATATTTTTTTTTAAAAAAGATTGTTTTTTTTAGGAGCAGTGATTTTAATGATGCTTAAGGTGAAACAATAAAAATGAAAAATTCCTTTAAATATAGTGCCTTGGGGGTCCCTTTAGTCTGCCTGTAAAGTGGCACATCTGTATTGTGTATAGAACCTGCTGCAGCAAAACTAACATGTATAAAGAAAAAAAATGACATTTACATTGATTTTCCGTGCAAGCTTTCTTTATTTTATAAGCAACAGCTTGGGGAGCCAGTCTGTATGATGAGGTCACAATGGAGTGCACTTGGAACAAGATTAGAGATTTTTGGATAAATTCTGGTGTCTCTTCGGCAGATTTTGGATGGAAATAACAAAGTTTTGCACCACAGTGAGCAAGCCTTAGGTGAAGAAGCCAAATTATAGTACACTCAGGCCAAGATTAAAATTTTTTTTTAAGATAAAGTGTGGTGTCTCTTTCGCAGACTTTGGATAGAAGAAACAGTAAGACATGTGCAGTTTGCTTCGTTCAGAATTGAAATTCAGGCAGATTTTTTGTTATTCGGAAATTCAGGTGTATCCAATATTCCGAATTACAATAGTAACTAATTTAAATGAATCTGAAATAAGTAAACAAAATTTCAGATAAAATTTGAATTTGAATAGTTTTAGAATTGAATTCGAATAGTTTTTTGAATTTGAATAGTTTTCGAATTAAATTTGAATTAAAATTATAAAAAAGAATAAATTAGAATAGAAAGTAAAGGAATAAAATAGAAAAGAATATAATCTCAGCTCTTGGGTTTTCAAGGTGTTTTATTCCCTGCACCATTAGAGGTGACGGGATTCTTCCCACTGACCTCCAGGCAGCAGCTAGGTGGTGCTGTTGCAGAGCTTTTTGGCGTGGAAGTCCGTTCCTGGGACAGCGTGGTGTGAGAAGGAGTGTAGGAATGTGAGAGCAGAGGACTGGACCCCCCCACGATCGAGAGCAGCAGCACAGTGAATCGGACCCCCCTGACCAGACCGGATCCCCCTACAACCGGACTAAACCTACCCACGAACGAGAGCATCAGGGCGGCCAACTGGACCAAACCCCCCACAACCGAGAGCGGCAGCGGGTGACCCAGGGACCTACAGCGGTGGCAGAGCGGGACATCGTGGTGGTGGAGTGGGAGTAACTAGGGGCAGTATCAAACCACAGATGCGGACAGAGGAGGCGGGAGGAAATCCAGTGGGACTGGGAGGTAGAAGGCTGACAGGGAGAGGCAGCGGGTAAGTGAATTGCAGACCAGGGGAGTGAGTGTAAGAGACTGATTGGAGAAGCGGCGGGTAAAAAGGTTACTGACTGACTGCTAGTGTCAGATTACAAGAGGAGGCTCTGCAGAGTGACACAGAGACACAAGTTACAAAACCTGACTGACAGTGTATTGTGAGTACCTGAGTATTGTGTGTATTGTGAGTATCCGAGTATTGTGTGCACCTGAGTATTGTGTGTACCTGTGTGTCAGGGAAATGGCCGTGTTGTGGGCAATTCCGCCACTAACCGTCATGGGGCAGGCGAGTCTAGTGAGCACGCCCTGATCTTGTGGGCACACACCCCCGGCCTATTTAAACCTGCCACTGACACTTGCAGTTTGCTGGATTATCAAACAGCTCCTGTGTTCCTGTGCCTTGTATACACTGAAAATCCCTGCTTGACCTCTGCTTGGCTTGACCTGTGTTACTGTTTATCTCCTCGCTCTGACCCCGGCTTGGCTGACTACTCTCTGATTTTCTGCCCTCTGTGTATGACCCGACTTGTTCCTGTACCTCTCTCGGAATGTCTTTTGGTATCTGACCCCTAGCCTGGCTGCAGACCCTGTTCCTGGTTTACCCTGCTGTTACCGTTCAAGAATTCTCTCCGCACGGCTGCCACAACGCACTCTAGCTACTTTACAACCAACCAGCCAGCTTGCAGTATTCCTGGCAACCCATGCACCTCTGTGCATCGCATTCCCTGTACCCAAATCCAGGGACGCACTGCACTCAGCCGCAAGGGGTGCCTTCTCAGCAACCCAGCCTCACACTACGGACTTGACAGTATAATCCAGCCATGACTGAGGCCGGCAGAGGTGCGTCCCTATTAGAGACTTTGTGCCAACAAGCCACCACTCTGACCCAAGCAGTTCAGAAATTACAGGAAGGTTATCTGCAACTAACGGATAAGTTGCAACACCTGTCAGAGTCATCTTCTCAGGAACAATCCTCTGCGGCTCCCTTGATGATGTTCCCGCCTCCAGAACCCCGAGTTCCCCTTCCAGAACGATTCTCCAGAGACCAGAAAAAGTTCAGATCCTTCAAGACTGCCTACCTATTGTACCTAGCCCTACAACCCCGGACTTTTGCTTTAGAGACTGTTAAAGTTGGGTTCCTCATCTCTTTGCTGTCCGATGAACCTCAGGCCTGGGCCCATAACTTATGGGAACAAAAGAGTCCAGTCATTTGCACGGTGGACGCATTCCTGGCAGCTATGGCACAACTTTATGTACTGCCACCGCTGAAGCTGCTCTGCACTCTCTGCAGCAGGGTAGGCGACCAGTAGAGGACTATACCCTGGACTTCCCAAGCAGATTGGCCTGTTACATTCCGCACTAACTCCTGATTAGGGATGAGCCGAACACCCCCCTGTTCGGTTCGCACCAGAACATGCGAACAGAAAAAAAGTTCGTTCGAACACGCGAACACCATTAAAGTCTATGGGACACGAACATGAATAATCAAAAGTGCTAATTTTAAAGGCTAATATGCAAGTTATTGTCATAAAAAGTGTTTGGAGACCTGGGTCCTGCCCCAGGGGACATGGATCAATGCAAAAAAAGTTTTAAAAACGGCCGTTTTTTCAGGAGCAGTGATTTTAATAATGCTTAAAGTCAAACAATAAAAGTGTAATATCCCTTTAAATTTCGTACCTGGGGGGTGTCTATAGTATGCCTGTAAAGGGGCGCATGTTTCCCGTGTTTAGAACAGTCTGACAGCAAAATGACATTTCGAAGGAAAAAAAGCCATTTAAAACTACCCGCGGCTATTGCATTGCCGACAATACACATAGAAGTTCATTGATAAAAATGGCATGGGAATTCCCCACAGGGCAACCCCGAACCAAAATTAAAAAAAAAAAAATGACGTGGGAGTCCCCCTAAATTCCATACGAGACCCTTCAGGTCTGGTATGGATATTAAGGGGAACCCCGGCCAAATTGTAAAAAAAAAATGACGTGGGGTTCCCCCTAAATTCCATACCAGACCCTTCAGGTTTGGTATGGATTTAAAGGGGAACCCCACGGCAAAAAAAAAAAAAAAAACGGCATGGGGTCCCCCCAAAAATCCATACCAGACCCTTATCCGAGCACACAACCTGGCAGGCCGCAGGAAAAGAGGGGGGGGACGAGAGTGTGCCCCCCCTCCTGAACCGTACCAGGCCACATGCCCTCAACATTGGGAGGGTGCTTTGGGGTAGCCCCCCAAAACACCTTGTCCCCATGTTGATGAGGACAAGGGCCTCATCCCCACAACCCTGGCCGGTGCTTGTGGGGGTCTGCGGGCGGGGGGGGCTTATCGGAATCTGGAAGCCCCCTTTAACAAGGGGACCTCCAGATCCTGCCCCCCCCTGTGTGAAATGGTAAGGGGGTACTTACCATGCCATGGGTGAGGAGCGGCCTGAGGAGAAGGAAGATAGAAGACGCCGCGGAGGAGATGCTGGATGAGAACCTTGGAGGAAGAACCAGAAGAACCAGAAGATGAAGGAAGAAAGAAGAAGCATTTAAATAAAGGAATTGTCAAAAACTGTCTCTTGTCATTTTTAACATTTTTGACAGTTTTTTAGTGAAATGGTAGGGGTAAGTACCCCCTTACCATTTCACACGGGGGGGCCGGGATCTAGGGGTCCCCTTGTTAAAGGGGGCTTCCAGATTCCGATAAGCCCCCCGCCCGCAGACCCCCACAACCACCGGCCAGGGTTGTGGGGATGAGGCCCTTGTCCTCATCAACATGGGGACAAGGTGTTTTGGGGGGCTACCCCAAAGCACCCTCCCAATGTTGAGGGCATGTGGCCTGGTACGGTTCAGGAGGGGGGGAGCACTCTCGTCCCCCCTCTTTTCCTGCGGCCTGCCAGGTTGCGTGCTCGGATAAGGGTCTGGTATGGAATTTAGGGGGACTCCCACGTCTTTTTTTTTTTTTTTTTTTTTTTTTAATCTTGGTTCGGGGTTGCCCTGTGGGGAATTCCCATGCCGTTTTTATCAATGAACTTCTATGTGTATTGTCGGCAATGCAATAGCCGCGGGTAGTTTTAAATGGCTTTTTTTCCTTCGAAATGTCATTTTGCTGTCAGACTGTTCTAAACACAGGAAACATGCGCCCCTTTACAGGCATACTATAGACACCCCCCAGCTATGAAATTTAAAGGGATATTACACTTTTATTGTTTGACTTTAAGCATTATTAAAATCACTGCTCCTGAAAAAACGGCCGTTTTTAAAACTTTTTTTTTTATTTCTCCCATAGACTTTTAAAGGGTGTTCCGCGGCATTCGAATTTGCCGCGAACACCCCAAATTGTTCGCTGTTCGGTGAACTTGTGAACAGCCAATGTTCGAGTCGAACATGAGTTCGACTCGAACTCGAAGCTCATCCCTACTCCTGATGAAAGACGTCGTCGTATCCTAGCCAATCTTTGTGGAGGAAATGGAAATTTTCTATGCAACTGTCCCAGGAAGTTCAAGATGCCACCTACCTACTCTCCAGCCTATTTCCAGGTTTCCGGGACTTCTCCCTCACAACTCGTTCTTCTCATTTCACTGCAGTTTGGCGAAGAAGAGATCCGGCTCCAGGCTATAATTGACTCTGGAGCATGCAGTTGCTTCATGGACTTGAACCTGGCAAGGAACCTTAGGTTGCCCCTCCTCCACAAGAAACGGGGTCTGGAAGTCCGTTTAGCAGATGGCACCCTACCTAACTCCAGCCTTGTTACTCAAGAGACTTCTCCTCTCCTTATTACCTCTCCCGATGGCCGTCGGGAATTCATACGTTTTGACGTTTTGAGTTCACCTATGTCTCCAATTATCTTGGGTATCCCTTAGCTCCAAGCCCATAACCCCCAGATCGATTGGATCAAGAAGGAAGTCCTGTTCACTTCCTTCTATTGCCAACAACATTGCCTCATCCCTGAATCCAGAGATACCACCAGCTGTCTGACAGTCCAGTCGGTATCCTCCACTAACCAGGATGTACCCCAGGCGTACCATGAATTCCTGGACATCTTTGATAAGAAAAAGGTTGATGTTCTACCACCACATCGGCCATATGATTGCCCTATCGAGCTGCTTCCAGGGGCCGATGATCCATTTGGACGTATATTCCCCCTCTCAAAGGGCAAAGGGCTTCATCCGTCCTTCTTCTTCTCATGACGGTGCCGGCATTTTCTTTGTTGAAAAAAAAGATAAGACTCTAAGACCATGTGTGGACTATAGAGAATTAAATAAAATCACCATAAAGAACCGATATCCACTCCCACTGGTCCCCGAACTCTTCCAGAGACTTCGTTCAGCCCAAGTGTTCACCAAACTCGACCTCCGGGGTGTCTACAACCTCGTTCGCATCCGTGAGGGCGATGAGTGGAAGACGGCATTCAGAGCGAGGTTCGGGCACTTTGAGTATTTGGTGATGCCCTTTGGGCTCTGTAATGCCCCGGCTACATTCATGCACTTCGTAAACAACATCTTCTGACTACTTTGTCATCATCTATCTGGATGACATCCTTATCTTCTCAACCACCTTGGAGCTCCATCGGACTCACGTAAAGACAGTATTACTTACACTAAGAAAACACGGACTTTACGCAAAAGCAGAAAAGTGTGACTTTGAAAAGAAATCCATACAATTCCTAGGGCTCTTCATCTCTACCGGTGGTGTAGCTATGGATCCACAGAAAGTGCAGGCAATCCCAGACTGGCCAACTCTGTCAGACAAGAAGGGTGTACAAAGGTTTGCAGGGCTTCTATAGAAGGTTTATAAGGAACTTTTCTTCCATCATCTCGCCCATAACCCAAGTCACCCGCCTACATGTTCTCTTTCTGTGGTCCTCCGAAGCCCAATCTGCCTTTGAGAAACTGAAGTCTTTGTTTACTTCTGCACCAATTCTTCGACACCCTGATCCTGCCCTGCCCTATATTTTAGAGGTCGATGCCTCAGAGGTAGCTACAGGAGCAGTACTTTCACAGCGCCTGGGACCCAAGTCTCTCTGCTTCACCCTGTGGCCTTCTCCTCCCGGAAAATGGGCCAGCCCGAGAGGAATTACGACGTAGGTGATCATGAGCTTCTGGCCATTAAGACAGCCTTAGAAGAGTGGAGATACCTTCTTGAGGGAGCCACGCACCCAATAATGATATTCACCGATCACAGAAACCTCGAGTACCTCCGCACTGCCAAACGCCCGAGACCCCGTCAAGCTTGCTGGGCTCTGTTCTTTTCACGATTTAACTTTCACATCACCTATCGCCCTGGCTCCAAGAACGGCAAGGCTGATGCTTTATCCCGAATGTTTCCTGATACCCCAGAAGAAACAACATCCAGTACGATCTTGTCTCCACAGAACTTTCTTTTGATTCAACCTGATCTAAGGTCTTCTCTTGAACAGGCCTCCCTCCAATGCCAGGAACCAGAGACTTCCTCTTTAGGAAGCCAGGGGGGTATCTGTGGTATCAGGACAAGATCTTTGTCCCACAACAAGCCAGAATCCAGGTCTTACAAACTTTACATGATTATCAACTTGCTGGCCACTTCGGTGTACGGAAAACTATGGATCTTATTCAGTGATCCTTTTTGGTGGCCTACCTTGAACACTGATTGCAAAAAGTATGTAAGCTCCTGCACTACCTGCCAGCAAAACAAGGGGTCCAACATTAAGTCTTGGGGTCTGCTACGTCCTTTGCCGGTACCAGAACAACCATGGAGGAATATATCTATGGACTTCATAGTAGAGCTGCCACCCTCTGAAAGATTCACAACGATTCTAGTTGTTGTAGACCGTCTGTCCAAGATGTGACACTTCATGCCTATGATGGGTACTCCTTCCACTGCAGACACAGCAAGGGCCTTCATAAGAGAGATAGTCAGACTTCACAGCCTTCCTGACAGCATTGTGTCTGATAGAGGGGTCCAATTTACTTCCCAATTTTTTAAAGAGCTCTGCAAAGTTTTGTCTATTGAAGTTTGCCTATCCTCTGCCTATCACCCCCAGAGCAACGGTCAGACTGAAAGGACTAATCAGACTGTAGAACAATATTTACGCTGTTTTTGCTCGACTTCCCAGGATGACTGGTCCTTGTTACTCCCCTGTGCGGAGTTCGCATACAATAACTCAGTACACTTAACCACCGATCAATCACCGTTTTGGGCCAACTATGGGTTCCATCCTTCATTTCTACCTAATGTCATTCCAGAGACCTCAGTTCCAGCAGTTCAAGACAGGATAAAATCCATTCAGACTAACTTTCAAACTCTCAGGTTAACCATGCAAAAGGCCCAGGAGGACTACAAGGAACAATATGACAAAAAGAGGGGGGAGAGCCCTAGCTTTAAGGTTGGAGATGAGGTTTGGCTCTCCTCGGGAAATCTTAAACTTCCTTGTCCCTCCCGGAAATTGGGACCAAGATTTATTGGCCCATTCAAGATTAGACAGGAGATTAATCCAGTAGCTTTTGAACTGTCACTCCCCAGTTCTTATAAAGTGCACCCTGTGTTTTATGTCTCCTTACTTAAAGCTGTTATCTCTAGTCCTTTTTCAGGAAGGAAAGAAGATCCTCCGCCTCCAGTGTCTGTGGGAGATGAAACAGAGTATGAAGTTGAGGCCATCCTGGACTGCCGCCTGAGAGGTAGGATCATTCAATTTCTTATAAAGTGGAAGGGTTAACCAGCAGAAAAAAGTTCTTGGGAACCTGCAGCCAATATACATGCTCCTAGACTTTTGCAGAGATTCCGAGTTCCTTACCCCAAAAGATGGGCTCGGTTGGGCATCCGGAGTTTGCCCCTTGGGGGGGGCACTGTCAGGGAAATGGCCGTGTTGTGGGCAATTCTGCCAGTAACCGTCATGGTGGCAGGAGAGTCTAGTGAGGATGTCCTGATCTTGTGGGCACACCCCCCGGCCTATTTAAACCTGCCACTGACACTTGCAGTTTGCTGGATTATCAAACAGTTCCTGTGTTCCTGTGCCTTGTATACTCTCAAGATCCCTGCTTGACCTCTGCTCGGCTTGACCTGTGTTCCTGTTTATCTCCTCGCTCTGACCCCGACTTGGCTGACTACTCTCCGATTTTCTGCCCTCTGTGTATGACCCGGCTTGTTCCTGTACCTCTCTCGGTCTGTCTTTTGGTATCTGACCCCTGGCAAGGCTGTGGACCCTGTTCCTGGTTTACCCTGCTATTACCGTTCAAGACTTCTCTCCGCACGGCTGCCACAACGCACTCTAGCTACTTATAGCAAACCAGCCAGCTTGCAGTATTCCTGGCAACCCGTGCACCTCTGTGCATCGCATTCCCTGTACCCAAATCCAGGGACACGCTGCACTCAGCCGCAAGGGGCGCCCTCTCAGCAACCCGGCCTCACACTACAGACTTGACAGTGGGTATTGTGAGTACCTGAGTATTGTGTGTATTGTGAGTAACTGAGTATTGTGAGTACCTGAGTTTTGTGTGTATGTGAGTCCCTGTGTTTTGTGAGTACCTGAGTATTGTGTGCATTGTAAGTACCTGAGTATTGTGTGCATTGTGAGTACCTGAGTATTGTGTGCATTGTGAGTACCTGTGTATAGTGATTACCTGAGTATTGTGAGTACCTGTTTATTGTGAGTACCTGACTATTGTGTGTATTGTGAGTACCTGTGTATTGTGTGTATTTTGAGTACCTGTATATTGTGTGGTTTTTTTTGTGAGTATCTGAGTAGGGATGAGCTTCGAGTTTGAGTCGAACTCATGTTCGACTCGAACATCGGCTGTTCGCCAGTTCGCCGAACAGCGAACAATTTGGGGTGTTTTAGGAAAAATTCAAAAGCCGCGGAACACCCTTTAAAAGTCTATGGGAGAAATCAAAAGTGCTAATTTTAAAGGCTTATATGCATGGTATACTCATAAAAAGTGTTTGGGGACCTGGTTCCTGCCCCAGGGGACATGTATCAATGCAAAAAAAAGTTTTAAAAACAGCTTTTTTTTCGGGAGCAGTGATTTTAATAATGCTTAAAGTCAAACAATAAAAGTGAAATATTCCTTTAAATATCGTACCTGAGGGGTGTCTATAGTATGCCTGTAAAGTGACGCGTGTTTCCCGTGTTTAGAACAGTCCCTGCACCAAATGTCATTTTTAAAGGAAAAAATCTCATTTAAAACTGCTTGCGGCTTTAATGTAATGTCGGGTCCTGGCAATATGGATGAAAATCAGTGAGACAAACGGCATGGGTACCCCCCAGTCCATTACAAGCCCCTTTGGGTCTTGTATGGATATTAAGGGGAACCCCGCACCCAAATTAAAATAAGGAAAGGTGTGGGGCCACCAGGCCCTATATACTCTGAACAGCAGTATACAGGCGGTGCAAACAAGACAGGGACTGTAGGTTTGTTGTTAAGTAGAATCTCTTTGTAATTTTGAACGGGTACATTTTTAACGTGTTTAGCTCCAGCCAAAAAATCTTTTTTAAGCTTTTTGGAAAACATAGGGAAGGGTTATCACCCCTGTGACATTTGTTTTGCTGTCTTTCCTCCTCTTCAGAAGATTTCACCTCACTTTTTGTCCCAATGAAAAATGTTTTTTGAAAATTTGGGTTTTTTTGTGGAACAAGGATTGGAAAGCATCAGTGGAAAGGAGAAATGTTTTTCCCATATTAACTCTTACAGGAGAGAATTTCCCTTCCTAGGGGTAGATTTCATCTCACTTCCTGTTGTCTCCTTCCGTTTGCAAGTAGGAGTCGTTTGTAAGTTAGTTGTTTGAAAGTAGGGTCCTGCCCTATATACTCAGCAGAAATTTGGGCCTTAGGTGTTGCTGTGGCCACAACACTGTAAGCCCTCACAGGGCCCTGCTGTGAAATATTAGATCAAGAATTGTAATTACATGCCCCTGTTGAACAGGAGCTGAAAAATTAGGCCTTAGGCACTGGTGCTGGTGCCACAACACTGCAACCCCTCACAGACACTCTAGTTGGAATGCAGGAATGAGCCCTGCTGCAAAGTATTACATCAAAAATTGTAATTACACGCCCCTGTTAAACAGGGGCTGAAAAATTGTGCCTTAGGCACTGGTGGTGGCGCCCAGAACCAAAAATGTTCTTACAAGCTAACAGCGTGATGATTGAGGAGGAAGAGGATAATTACTCAGGGATAGTCACTCAGCATCAGCATAGGCAGTCTTTGAAGGGATCTGAGATTTCAAAAAAAATTATTCGGTTACATCAGCATCAGGTGCTTGGTAGCTGGTGGTGATCCAAGACTGATTCATTCTTATGAAGGTCAGTCGATCGACCGAGTCAGTGGACAGACGCACCCTGTGATCGGTTACCACGCCTCCAGCAGCACTGAATGTGCGTTCCGAAAGAACGCTGGATGCAGGACAGGCCAGTAGCTCAATTGCATACTGTGCAAGCTCTAGCCAGTGATCCATCCTCAAGACCCAGTAACCCAGAGGATTTTCGGTGGGAAAGGTGTCCAAGTCTGATCTTGCCCCTAGGTATTCCTGCACCATGTAAAACAGACGCTGGCGATGGTTGCTGGAACCGATCATATCTTGGGGCTGCGGACCAAAAAATTGTCTGAACGCATCGGTTAGACGGCCACCTTCTCCACCGCTCCTTCTTTGACTGACCGAAGCCTCAGCAACACCTTGTCCAGAAACAGGAGTTTGTAACCTCCCAGTCTCTGGGAACACGTTGCACAGACCTTTCTGCAAGGCCTCCCGAAGATTTTTCATCCTCTGCTCCCTCTGCGATGGCAAGATAAGGTCCACAACCTTACCCTTGTAACGTGGATCAAGGAGGGTTGCCAGCCAGTATTGGTCCTTCTCCTTGATACCACGAATACGAGGATCCTTACGCAGGCTTTGCAGGATCAGGGAGGCCATGCAGCGTAGGTTTGCTGAGGCATTCGGTCCGGAGTCCTCTGGGTCACTAAGGACGACATGGTCTGCAGCCACCTCCTCCCAGCCACGTACAAGTCCATGTGTTTCTTGGGACTGATCCCTTAAAGACTGCTGCTGATGCTGAGTGCCAGGCTCCACCTCCATACTGACACAATCTTCCTCCTCCTCCTCCTCGTCCTCTTCCTGTGTGATCGACGGGCACGCAGGAACACTGTCTGGATAAAGGGGGCCTTGAGAGCTAAGGAAGTCCTCCTCTTCCTGCCTCTGTTCTGCCTCAAGTGCCCTGTCCATTATTCCACGCAGCGTGTGCTCCAACAGGTGGACAAGGGGGACAGTGTCACTGATGCATGGACTGTCACTGCTCACCATCCTCGTGGCCTCCTCAAATGGTGACCGGACAGTGCATGCATCCCTGATCATGGCCCACTGGCGTGGGGAAAAAAAACCAAGCTCCCCTGACCCTGTCCTGGTGCCATAGTCGCACAGGTACTCATTGATGGCCCTCTGCTGCGTGTGCAGCCGCTGCAGCATGGCCAACGTTGAGTTCCACCTGGTGGGCATGTCACAGATTAGGCGGTTCTTGGGCAGGTTAAACTCCTTTTGGAGGTCCGTCAGCCGAGCACTGGCATTATATGACCGGCGGAAATGCACACAGACTTTCCTGGCCTGCCTCAGGACATCCTGTAAGCCCGGGTACCTGCCCAAGAACCGCTGCACCACCAAGTTAAGGACGTGAGCCAAACAGGGCACATGGGTCATTTGTCCCTGTCGGAGGGCAGAGAGGAGGTTGGTGCCATTGTCGCAAACCACCATTCCTGCCTTAAGTTGGCATGGCGTCAACCACCTCTGAACCTGCCCCTGCAGAGCTGTCAGAACCTCTGCCCCAGTGTGGCTCCTGTCCCCCAAGCACACTAGCTCAAGCACCGCATGGCATCTTTTGGCCTGCTTACTTGCGTAGCCCCTTGAACGACTACGGAGCACCGCTGGTTCCGAGGAAGAGGCCATAGAAGAAGAAGAAGAGGAGAGGGTGGAGGAGAGAGGTGTGTCACAATCATTAGCATTTTGGAGGCGTGGTGGCGGAACAACCTCCAACACTACTGCACCTTGTCCTGCATCCTTCCCAGCTGCCAGCAGAGTCACCCAATGCGCCGTGAAACTTAGGTAACATCCCTGTCCATGCCTGCTGGACCATGAGTCAGCGGTAATATGCACCTTACCGCTGACCACCCTGTCCAGCGAGGCATGGACATTGCCTTCCACATGCTGGTAGAGAGCCGGAATCGCCTTCCGTGAGAAAAAGTGGCGTTTGGGTACCTGCCACTGAGGAACCGCACATTCCACAAACTCACGGAAGGGGGCAGAGTCTACCAACTGAAAAGGCAGCAGTTGAAGTGCTAGCAATTTTGCCAAGCTAGCATTCAACCGCTGGGCATGTGGATGGCTGGGAGCAAACTTCTTTCGGCGGTGCAGCAGCTGGGGCAGGGAAATTTGCCTGGTACAATCTGACGTCGGTGTACCAAAAGCAGATTGCCCACAAGTACTTGGCTGTGACACACCCAATTCTACACCTTCATTCCTCTCAGTGCAGGTCTCAGAGAGGACTGAAGGTCTAGTGGGGTTGGAAATCTCAGCTGATGAGGAGCAAGGAGAGGTCCTCTTTGTTCTTTGGTGTGGGTCTTTTAGATACGCTTGCCAACGAACTGCATGGCAGGTCAACATATGTCTGGTCAAGCATGTGGTACCCAAGCGGGAGATGTTTTGGCCACGTGAGATACGCTTGAAACATATGTTGCAAAAAGCAGCGGTGCGATCTGATGCACTCGTCTCAAAAAAGGCCCACACCAAAGAACTTTTTGAATAACGCGCAGAGACTGCAGCGCCCTGCATATGTGAAGCTTTGGGGTGTGATGCAGTCAATGTGCTGCCCTTAGGCTGGCCCCTGGAGGGCATCCTGCCTCGTTGGTGATGTGCCGCCTCCTCCTCCTCCTCTCTCCTATCAGGCACCCACGTTGAGTCAGTGACCTCATCATCCCCTCCCTCATCACTGGAGCAAACCTGGCAGTATGCTGCAGCAGGGGGAGCATGACTGCCAGATTGCTGTCCTTCTTGGGCACCCCCTCTGTCCGTGCTCATGTTACTGCCTTCATTGAGCTCAGTATCATCATCAGAGCCTTCCAAACGCTGGGCATCCTCCTGGAGCATGTACCCAACACTGTGGTCAAACAGTTCGAGGGACTCCTCAGGAGGACATGGTGGGGCTAGGGAAGGAGTCACTGATGACATTGAGCCGAGGGAAGAGGCCGCTGCTTTGCCAGACAAAGTACCCTGGGCATGGGTGAGAGAGGATGAGGAGGATGAGGACGGCTTGGTCATCCACTCGACCAAGTCTTCTGCATGTTGCTGCTCAACATGGCCAGCTGCCGAAAAAAAGGCCAAGCGTGTCCCATGGCCACGTGCTTATGAGGATGCACCGTCTCCACGACCAGCACTAGACTCAGAGCCTGCTTGCCCTCTCTTATTGGCTTGTGACTGTCTGCCTCTCCTTCTTGGCCTTCCAGACATACTAATGGCCTGTAGCTGCACTAAGCTGGGATATATATATATATATATATATATATATATATATATATATATGTACTGATACTGCAGCTAGCAAAATCAACTGCCTGCCTGTAGTATGAGAACACCACCAACCTTCTACAGGTAGCTTTAGCTGAACACTGTGAGGTGGACGCACCCCACTAACTTGTAGGTTTAGCTGAACACTGTGAGCAGGACGCACTGCACTAACTGTAAATAGTCTAGCTGCCTGACTGTGGTACTAATAGGATCAAAAGAACACCAGCAATTTTCTTCAGGTAGCTGTATTTACTGTAACAAGACAAGCCTGCCTGTCAGTAAGAAGATAACAGAAACGGATCTAGCTGAACACTGTGAGGTGGACGCACCCCACTAGCTTGTAGGTTTAGCTGAACACTGTGAGGTGGACGCACCCCACTAACTTGTAGGTTTAGCTGAACACTGTGAGCAGGATGCACCCCACTAACTTGTAGCTTTAGCAGAACACTGTGAGCAGGACGCACTGCACTAAATGTAAATAGTCCAGCTGCCTGACTGTGGTACTAATAGGATCAAAAGAACACCAGTAATTGTCTTCAAAATACTGTAACAAGACAAGCCTGCCTGTCAGTAAGAAGATAACAGGAACGGATCTAGCTGAACACTGTGAGCAGGACGCACTGCACTAAATGTAAATAGTCTAGAAGATGACAGGAACAGATCTAGCTAAACTGAATACAGTATATATATATGTAACACCTGGGATGCATATATATACACAATACACTTTAAGTGCAGCTAACTGACTGACTGTCCTGCCTAATCTAGCTAACTCAAATGAAATGACACTGTCTCTCTCTCTCTCTATTTCTCAGCACACCGGAACACACTGCACAGGGCCGCCGTGCAGGCGGCCTTATATAGTGTGGGGCGTGTACTAAATCCCCTGAGCCATAATTGCCCAAAGCCTCCTTGGCTTTGGCCAATTACGGCTCCCTGTTAAGGCGGCGCTGTGATTGGCCAAGCATGCGGGTCATAGTGCATGCTTGGCCAATCATCAGCAAGCAATGCACTGCGATGCCGCAGTGAATTATGGGCCGTGACGCGCCACACGAATTTGGCGCGAACGGCCCATATCGTTCGCAATTCGGCGAACGACCGAACAGCCGATGTTCGAGTCGAACATGGGTTCGACTCGAACACGAAGCTCATCCCTAGTCACGAGTGATGCGCACTTTAACGATAGCAGGATAACTAAAGCTGCATGAACAACAGGAACTCTGCTCCACTCTGCAAGACGACAAGCAAACCACCTTTGAAATGTATTTTATATTAGGTTAGTTTCCCTCTCTCTATCCACTAACATGCTCCTTATTCTCTTCCTTCTCACATTGGTGTCTTCTATCCTCAAATTATCTTTACTCTACCCCTCCTCTCTTCCCTGCAGCATGCACATATCACCCTCACTCCTACCCTCTCCCTACTATGGCACCCATCATCTCCTGCAGTTGCTGCACCCACATGCTGACATAAACACCAGGGCCACTAGACACGAGCGCTCATGCACATCCCACTCCCACCTTGCCTTCCTCACCCTCCTCCTTCTCCTAGTCTCAGGTGACATTTCTCCTAATCCTGGTCCGCCATTTTCCAAATGCAAGCCACATATCCAATACCCCTCCCCCTCTGGCAACCACCGCAATCCACTCAGTTTAATTTCTATCCCCCTGCTTCCTCAAAGCACCCCACCAATCTCATGTGCCCTTTGGAACGCCCGCTCCATCTGTAACAAGCTAACATTTGTACATGACCTCTTCATCTCTCATGGCTTGAACATACTCGCCATAACAGAAACCTGGCTTCAAAATTTTGACTCAGCTTCTCCTGCTGCCCTCTCCCATGGTGGTCTCCATTGGACTCACTCCTCCAGACCCAACAGACAGAAAGGAGGTGGAGTTGGCTTCCTTCTGTCCCCACAAAGCACCTTCCAAGTCCTTCCTGTCCCTCCCTCTCTATCCCTCTCTTCTTTCGAGATGCACTGCATTCGTCTGTTTTCTCCCATTTCTCTGAGGATTGCAGCAATTTATAGGCCTCCAGGACCGGTATCGCGCTTTCTTGATGACTTTGCTGCCTGGCTACCCTATTTTCTCTCCTCTGAAATACCCACCATTATTCTTGGTGATTTTAACATTCCTGTCAATGTTAACAGCCCAACTACAGCTAAACTTCTCAACTTAACCTCATCTTTTGACCTAACTCAATAGACACATACTTCCACTCACTCCAATGGTAATACCCTTGACCTTTTATTCTCCCATCTCTGCAACCCTGGCAACCTCACCAACACCTCCTTTCCTCTATCTGATCACAACCTCATTACTTTCACTGTATCCTTGGCTCCAACCACCCATCCCTCCAAGCAGCAAACAATTACTTGTAGAAACCTTTGCCACTTTAACCCTTCTCTTCTCTATTCTGCTACTGACCACCTATATGACATAATCTCTCCCCTGTCCTGTCCTGACCTGGCCACTTCTGTCTACAACAGTTCACTCTCATCATCACTAGATGCACTTGCTCCTCTAACCACATGCAGAATTAGGCCCCGACCGTTACAACCCTGGCAAACTGACAACACTAGAAATCTCAAGAGACATTGCCGTGCTCTTGAACGACTGTGGCGTAAAACCAAATGCCTGCAAGACTTCACCCTATATAAATCTGCCCTTCTAAAATACAATTCATGCCTCCATGCTGCCAAACAAGCCTACTTTGTCTCTCTTATTAATTCCTTGTCATCCAGTCCCCGTCGGCTCTTCTCAACCTTTAACTCTCTGCTTCGTCCACCACCCCCTCTACCCACTAACTCACTCACTGCCCAAGAGATTGCCAATCACTTCAAAGACAAGATCGATGCAATTCGTGAGGACATCTCCACTGGGCGTACGTCTTCCCCGC
This sequence comes from Lithobates clamitans, assembly GCA_037952925.1. Taxonomy (NCBI): domain Eukaryota; kingdom Metazoa; phylum Chordata; class Amphibia; order Anura; family Ranidae; genus Lithobates; species Lithobates clamitans. The sequence goes on along the minus strand of JBBGZY010001322.1, from coordinate 3,384,536 downwards.
CCATCATACCTTGCCCAGCAGCACATTCAACACTCTCCTCTTTTGAATTGGCTACTACAGAAGAAGTTACAAAAATTTTCTCGGATGCCCACCTAACCAATTGTCCCTTGGATCCTGTTCCCTCACAACTACTATGGTCACCTCTTCTTTTATCCTATGCTCCCTCACCCACATCTTCAATCTCTCCCTTTCTAGTGGCATTTTCCCCTCCCCTCTAAAACATGCGCAGATCACTCCCATTCTTAAAAAGCCCTCACTGGACCCTACTGACCTGAACAACTTAAGATTTACTAACTGCTAAAACCAACAGCCAGTACTCCATACTCCTACTACTTGACCTCTCTGCGGCCTTTGATACAGTTGACCACCAGCTCCTTCTCAATAAACTACATTCCCTTGGCCTCCGAGATTCTGCTCTATCCTGGTTCTCTGGCTATTTATCACAGCGCTCCTTCAGTGTCACCTACAACTCTGTCTCCTCCTCTCCATTGCCCCTTTCTGTGGGGATCCCCCAAAGCTTGGTTCTTGGACCCCTTCTATTCTCTATCTACACCTCCTCCCTTGGTCACTTAATAACTGCCCATGGCTTCCAATACCACTTATACGCCGATGACACCCAAATCTATCTGTCTACTCCTCACCTCACTCCTTCAGTCTCCTCTCGCATTACTAACTTACTAACTGACATATCAGCATGGATGTCCCACCACTTCCTTAAACTAAATCTCTCTAAAACTGAGCTATTAATATTCCCCCCCGCCCGTGCCCCCCTCCATGACTTTTCCATCAAAATCAACAATGCAACCATCAGTCCCTCCCCTCACGCCAGGGTACTCGGTGTAATCCTAGACTCTGACTTGTCATTTCAGCCTCAAATCCAATCGTTGTCAAAAGTTTGTAGAATTCACCTCCGTAACATCTCTAAAATTCGCCCTTTTTTAACAAATGAAACCACCAAGCTCCTCATTCACTCCCTTGTTATCTCTCGCCTTGACTATTGCAACTCCCTTCTCATTAGCCTACCTCTTCATAGGCTATCCCCTCTTCAGTCTATCATGAATGCTGCTGCCAGACTTATCCACCTTACCAACCACTCAGTGTCTGCCAACCCTCTACTTGAATCCCTACACTGGCTCCCAATCACCCAGCGAATTAAATTCAAAATTCTAACCACAACATACAAAGCCATTCACAACTCTGCCCCAAGCTACATCACTAATCTTGTCTCCAAATATCACCCAAATCGACCTCTCTGCTCTTCTCAAGACCTCCTGCTTTCAAGCTCTCTCATCTCCTCCTCCCATGCTCGTCTCCAGGATTTCTCCAGAGCCTCTCCCATCCTCTGGAACTCGCTACCTCCATCTATCCGGCTATCCCCTACTCTTGCTACCTTCAGGCAATCCCTGAAAACTCATCTCTTCAGGAAAGCCTATCACGTCTCCAACTAATCTCCTACCACTTCCACCAGCTCATTCCCCACAGTTACAACCTTTTGTACCACCTGCCCCACCCTATTAGATTGTAAGCTCTTCTGAGCAGGGCCCTCTTAATCCTATTGTATTGTATTGTATTGTTTTGTATTATAACTGTATTGTCTCCCTTTTATATTGTAAAGCGCTGCGTAAACTGTTGGCGCTATATAAATCCTGAATAATAATAATAATAAAAGATGTATTTGGTCCACTGCGAATCGAAGATATTTCTGAAATTCCTTCGCAATCAGGACATGAAAATAGGCATCTTTCAGGTCTATGAAGACAAGCCAGTCGCCTGGTTGTATTGTCTGATGTATTGTTAGCAGTGTTTCCATCTTGAACTTTTCCTTCTTGATGAAGGAGTTCAGGTGTGTCAAATAGATGACTTGCCTCCAGGAGCCATTCTTTTTGAGGACCATGAAAAGGGGGGAGTAATCTTCCCTCGGTTGGGACCAGAATGGCGGTGCCTTGAGCCATCAGGGAGTCTGTGTAAGACAGAAGAACTTGTTTCTTTTCTTCTAAGTGCGGTAGGACTGTAGGAACAAACTGGTATATGGGTGGACTGCTGAATACCCAAGTATGACCTAAGGAGACCGTTTTGACGGTCCTGTAGTCTTAAATCGAGGCTGCCCAGATGTGCTGAAAATGGAGTAAACGAGCCCAGACTTGTTCTGGACAGGCCCCATATCAAAACGACTTGGAAGCATCCCATCCCCCTGATGCGGCTGTCTGTGAGGATTTCTGGCCAGAAGGTAAGTACCCAGATTTACCTCCAGTAGCTCGGGTAATGGCAGAGTCAAGCTTGTTCCCGAAGAAGGAGGATCTCTCAAAGGGAATTCTATACCATGCCTGTTTAGAGGCAGGGTCCGCAACCCACGGGCGCACCCACAAGGCACGTTTAACTGTAACTGAAGAGAGCATGACATGTGCCACTAGGTGAATAATATCAAGGGATGCTTCCCCAGGAAGACTGATGCCAGCTTCAGTTCGTGTACTGGTGAGCTCTTGACCAAATCTTCAGACACACTTCCTAAAGCTGCACCCACATCATCCATCCAGGACTCCATAGCTTTAGACAATGCTGCAAGAGCCAGGGCTGGTTTACAAGCCATACCTGCTGTGATATAGATGCGTTTCAGATCAGTATCAATCTTCCTCTCTAAACCATCATTGAAAGAAATGCTATCTTCTAGAGGGAGTGTAACATGTCTCACCAACCTCATTAGAGCCCCATCAATAAGAGGAGCCGACTCCAGATGCTTCACCTCATCGCTCTTGAATGGGTACATCTTTGCTATCTTGGAAATTAGGGAGTTTTTTCTCTCAACCTTACCCCATTCATCAGAAATAATTTCACCAAGTTCACCCAGGAAGGGGATAGTTGGGCGTTCTTTCTTGAGATGTTTGAAGTATTTCCTCTGTTTATAGGGTGCTTCCACTGGCTCTTCCCATCTCACTGCGTCTTTAACCAATCTGACCAACTATGGAACCAGGGAAAAATCAAAACCTGCGCCAGGTTTATCCACCTCTGCCTCGCTGTCCACTTAAAGAGAGACTACATCGAGAGGGACCCAGATTCTCAGGGTCAGCCCCTTCAGTGACTAGAGCTGTAACAGAAGGAGGATTAAATGTACGGTCAGAATCTGTTTTGTTCAGAGATTCTTTTTTTTTTTTTTAAATAACTTCTTATATATTTACAAGAACAAAACATCTAAAAATGACGGTTGGCAGTTGTAGCTCCATGTTGGGTGTCGGCGCTCCTCCTGTACTTTCCTCTGGCAGGAACCAATAAAGCACATCGTTGTGTGAAAAATGTGATATTCATATAAAAACCCACAAAATATACAAAGACACGTCCAGTCCAAACAAAAACCATGGGGCTCAGAAATGAGCCGTCACCCGATCAATTTCCAGCAAATCTTCTATAATTATTTCTGGGGTGGTCCCGATCTTCTTGGCGAGCTCGGTGCGTTCCATGCTGCTTAGATACATGAAGCGGTTTAGCAGTTCGCCATCCAAAACGTTCTTCACGGCGTTCTGAAGGGTGCGGCGGCCGTTGTGCAACATCCTGAAGGCTTTTGGGTTAAGCCCGGCATGGTGCGGAATCCAGGTAAGGAGATGATTCTGTAACATCAGCAATCTGCGATATGTCTTCTCCTGCATGGGGAGCAGGAGGCCAATGCCACCATCCAGCGTAGCGAACCACGTGATTTGTTTGTTGTCCCATAATGCGGTTTTACGACTGGAGCCTTCTTTGGCTCCACGGCATGGAGTCCTCCAGAAAGCATTGACATGGGAGTGTTCAGAGATTCTTGAACCACTTTCCTGACCAGAGCTTCCACTTGCTGGTCCCCAGCTCCTCTTTCCTTCATAGCTCGAGAATAACATAACTCGCAGAGGGATTTTCCTTCTGGGACCTGAACTTTACATCCCCAGCAAGCTTTTTTCTCAGAGCGTCTGGAATGGCGGTGAGAATAGTGTCCAGATCCAGATTTTGACCCTTCTTTGGAGGACAACCTAGTACATTTAGAACTTGACGTAGAATGATGATGTTGTGACCTAGACTGGTCATTATCTTTGTGTTCCGACAATTAACGTTCAGACCTAGAAGGGCTGGGGGAAAAGAAAGATTACCCTGCTCCTAAATACTACCCCAAACAATACAGGCAGAATGAAAAACAAAAATTTCCATCCTACCTGCGGTGTAAGGGTTGGCCACTGGGGGGCTGTGACACATCCATAGCGACAGAATCAAAAAGACTGAAAGCAATCAAAAAAAGCAAATGAACAAGCAGCTTTTAAATAGAGGCAACACAAACTAATAGTTGGTTAACGCAGCATTAAATCCCCTACCTTAGATGCCAGAGATACGATCACAGGGAAGCAGCTGCCTGAGCCTTCGAAAGCAACCCAAATAATAGCAGTTTCTGACAGCTATTTGAATATGCCGCTTGTTGATGATGTCATTGCGTCTACAGCACACCTGCGCTGTGTCCGACGCCGCTCTATGGCGCTCGCGTGCATGCACGACCGCCGCCATCTTGCCCCGACTGCCCACGCGCGAACCAATCCTCAATCTCAATTGAGACTTCGCAGCTGCGCAGTTAGAGCGAGAAGCAGTGGACTGGAATGCAGATGCGTCCCAGCCGCCATGGCCAGAAACCGGAGGAGATCAACAGACAAACAAGCATATACAGCTGCAATGTAAAAATTGAATGCATACATTACCACCACGGCACGAATGCGATCCATCCTGGGACTGGGAGCTAGTGAGTGGAAAATTGCATGAGTGCGATAGATAGAAATGAAAATGTGGTGAGAGAAAAAAAAGGTGAGAGAAAAAAGAAGGAAATACATATGGATGCTCAGCGCAGTGATGGCATGTGTGAAAGGAGTGAGGAAAGGTGATGTGGTGTGAAAAGGGAGAGACACGTGCGATAAGTAAAATTGAGTGAAGGGAAAAGAAGTGAAGACAAGTGAGTGGAAAACAACAGAAAAATAAAGAAAATTTGAAAAATTAAAAAAAGTGTTGAAAAGCTGAAAGGGAAAGAGAAAGGTAAAAAGAGAAAACAACAGAGCAAATGCATGAGGGTGCAAGGCACAGTGAAATGGTATGCTAAAGAATAGAAAAGGGGTGATGGAAAAAAGTGAAAATGTGAATGAATAGTCTGAAGTGAGAGGGGAAAGGAAAAAAACATGTGCGATGGCATAAATGTTGAAGTGTAATAGGAATGAGTGACTGCAAAGGGTGGGGAAAAGACAAAAAGAATAATGATGAGTTGATGAGAATGCAAAGAGAAAAAGTGAAATGGGAACTGAATGAAGAGGACAATGTGTGTGAAGAAAAATAAATAGCAGGAAAGTACAGTACCTGACCGTGAGATTGTGTTTCCAGTGCGATCCCATCGCGCTGGTTCCTAGCGACAGGGTACTGTGCATGTTGCGCTGGCTCGCTGATCGGAAAAGGAAAACTTTTTTTTCCTTTCGCAATGAGCGACAGGCAGTGCTGACAGCTGTCTGGTATGAATCCTGAGGGGGAACGCCGTGCCAAATTTTAAATAAAAGAACGGCGTGGGTTCTCCCCCAGGGGCATACCAGGCCCTTAGGTCTGGTATGGATAGTAAGGGGAACGGCGTGGGTCCCCCCCAAAATCCATACCAGACCCTTATCCGAGCACGCAGCCCGGCCGGTCAGGAAAGGGGGTGGGGATGGGCGAGCGCCCCCCCTCCTGAACCATACCAGGCCACATGCCCTCTACATGGAGTGTGGGTGCTTTGGGGGAGGGGGGTGCCCTGCCACCCACACCAAAGCACCTTGTCCCCATGTTGATGAGGACAAGGGCCTCTTCCCAACAACCCTGGTCGTTGGTTGTCGGGGTCTGCGGGCGGAGGGCTTATCGGAATCCGGGAGCCCCCTTTAATAAGGGGGCCCCCAGATCCCGGCCCCCCACCTTATGTGAATGAGTATGGGGTACATGGTACCCCTACCCATTCACCTAGGAAAGGTAAAGTGTCAATAAAAAAACACACTACACAGGTTTTAAAAGTAATTGATTAGGCAGCTCCGGGGTCTTCTTCTGACTTCGGGGGTCTTCTTCCGACTTCATCATAAGGGGGCGTGACCCCAGAGTCTCTGCGCATGCTGGGACTGAGACGTCACAAGGGGGCGGGGTCACCGCCTATATAAATGACTCCGCAGCTCGCACACATCATTCCAGCAGGAGAGAGCGTTGTGTCAACATCGAAGAAGAGAAGAGGGAAGAAGACAGCGCAAAAGACCGGCTCCCTTCTAGCAAAAGAGCTGGAAGAAGATAGCGGGGGAGTCCGGCAGAAGATACTGGAGAAGAACCGGACAGCAGCAGCAGACCGGGCCCCTGCTAGCAAGAGAGCTGGAAGGAGATAGCAGAGGGGCCTGGGAGAAGAGGCCGAACACCGGGAGAAGAAGCCGAACACCGGGAGAAGAGAGCGGAGAAGTCGGAAGAAGACCCCGAAGCTGCCTAATAAATTACTTTTAAAACCTGTGTAGTGTGTTTATTTATTGACACTTTTCTTTCCTAGGTGAATGGGTAGGGGTACCATGTACCCCATACTCATTCACATAGGGTGGGGGGCCGTGATCTGGGGGCCCCCTTATTAAAGGGGGCTCCTGGATTCCGATAAGCCCTCCGCCCGCAGACCCCGACAACCAACGACCAGGGTTGTTGGGAAGAGGCCCTTGTCCTCATCAACATGGAGACAAGGTGCTTTGGAGTGGGGGGGCCTGCAGGGCGCCCCCCTCCCCCAAAGCACCCACCCCCCATGTTGAGGGCATGTGGCCTGGTACGGTTCAGGGGGGCGCTCGCCCGTCCCCACCCCCTTTCTTGACCGGCCGGGCTGCGTGCTCGGATAAGGGTCTGGTATGGATTTTGGGGGGACCCCCACATCGATTTTTCGGCGTAGGGGGTTCCCCTTACAATCCATACCAGACCTAAGGGCCTGGTATGCCCCTGGGGGAAACCCACTCCGTTTTTTTCATTTAAAATTTGGTGCGGCGTTCCCCCTCAGGATTTATACCAGACAGCTGTCAGCACTGCCTGTCGCTCATCACGAAAGGAAAAAAAAGTTTTCCTTTCCCGATCAGCCATCTCGGTGCTGGCTCGCAGGTGTCAAATCTCGCTGAGAAAAGCGGCGAGATTGACACAATATCGCGGTCACCTACTGTATGTGCATACTACAAGTGTATCAGTTAATGCCGCGTACACATGAGCGGACTTTCCGGCAGACTTGGTCTGGCGGACCGGACTCCGTCGGACAATTCGATCATGTGTGTGGGCTCCAGCGGACTTTTTTTCCCAAAAGTCCGATGGACCTAGAAATAAAACATGTTTCAAATCTTTCTGACGGACTCGAGTCCGGTCAAAAAATCCACTCGTCTGTATGCTAGTATTTGCAAACTAGAATTGGTAGCATCCTCCCTTCCTATCTAAGTATTTTATGTTTTTTGCAATGATCTTAACTTTTTGACAATAAAATTATAAATATATTTTTGATATTTTGATTGAAGACTCTTGCCTTACAAAGTCCCACTAGAGGAAAACAATGTTCTATTATCAGCCACATGTCTTTGGTGTTAGACCGCTTCCTTTCCTGATAACCCGGGTTGGACTTATGGGTGTATGGATAGAACTCTCTGATCGATCGGGTAATCAAGACTCCATACACACAGGGACGGTGAATCAAGATCACAATGCTTTATTGGGTTTGCATATATCTTATACACTTACAGGGAGAGAAAAACCTCCCTCTTATTATCAGCCAATGAGATTGAAGCATAAACTTTATTTAAAAAAAAAGCATAAACGTCACAAACTGCATATTCTGCCTGGAGACATCTCTCAGGCTATGTTTAAATATAAATATATATGAAGCTACAGATATTAGGCAATTTGCCAATGTTCCAGACACCCAACTTCTAACTTGTTATAACTTTGTTATTCATTGTCTAATATTAAGTGTCAGACTGACCACATGTACATCCTGTATCAGCACATAGCTCATATTCTTGCAAAAATAATTCTACACGTATAACTTTCTATATATCAAAGCAAAATACATTTCTTCTTGTATATCATCTCATATATCTTAAAGCAGTGCTCCACCGGTCCTAACAATCCCTTCTTTGATCATAACAGACAATAAGTATGTATTGATCACCAATGTCATTCATTATACCACCTCTGTTTTGTGTAAAGCATAGCCATCACCTTTGGGGAGTCTTCATTATTCTGCCTATCATGCAAAATATCAATTTAACCACTTGCCTACCAGGCACGAACACCCCCTTCCTGCCCAAGCCATTTTTCAGCTTTCAGCGCTGTCGCATTTTGAATGACAATTGCACGGTCATACTACACTGTAACCAAACAATTTTTTTTATAATTTTCTTCACACAAATAGAGCTTTCTTTTGCTGGTATGTAATCACTGCTGGGTTTTTTATTTAAAAAATAAAAAATAAACAGACCAAAAATTAAAAAAAAAAAATAGTTTTTTACTTTTTTTCTGTCAGTAAATTTTGTAACTAAGTAATTTTTCACCTTCACTGCTGTCGCTGATGAGGCGGCACTGATGGGCACTGATAGGCTGAACTGGTGGGCATTGATGAGGTGGCACTTATGGGCACTGATGAGGCGGCACTTATGGGCACTGATGAGGTGGCACTGATGAGGAGGCACTAGTATGCCACACTTATGGGCACTGATAGGTGGCACTGATATGTGGCATTGATGAGCACTGATAGGCAACACTGATGGGCACTAATAGGCAGCACTGGTGGACACTGATAGGCGGCAGTGGCGGTCACTGAGAGGTGGCACTGGTGGGCACGGATAGGCGGCATGGATAGGCAGGACAGATGGGAAATGATGGGCATTGATGGGTGGCACTGATGAGCAACACTGGTGGGCATTGATGGACAGCAGTGATGGGCAATGATGGGCAGCACTGATAGGCGGCACTAATTGCCAGCACTGACTGGCATGGCTAATGGGCACTGATTTGTGGCACTTGTGGGCAGTGTGGGCACTGATTGCTGCCACTGGTGGGCTCTGATCACTGGCATTTGTGGGCACTGTATGTTGGCATTGGTGGGCATGGTATTTTATTTATTTATGGCACTTTATTTATATGTTGTAATCAGGGCACTGATGATCAGTGCCCTGATTACTTCCCTAGCTGTCTCCCTGTGAGGAGATGCCACTGATCGGCTCTCCTCTCACTCTGTCAGTGTGAGGCGAGGAGAGCCGATTACCGGCATCTCCATGTTTACATGACACCGGCTGTGATTGGACACAGCCGATCACATGGTTAAAGAGCCACGGACGCGGCTCTTCACACAGATCAGTGTCGCACCATGTCCTAGCAACACGGTGCAGCCATGATCGCCGCGGTGCGCGCCCCCACGGGCGCGCGAGAGTGGCCGTTCTGTGCCACAGTCATATGATGGCCCAGAACAAGAGCTGCACCACCCCGCCGTCATAAGGCAGTGGGCGGGCAGCAACTGGTTAATCACTATGTAGGTAATCAATGCCAGAACCATTATCATAAGAATCACCATTCCTGCCTTCTTAAAGAAACCCAATATGTTGTTCCATATTGAGCCAAACCATCCTCCCATTCCTTCTAAGGGATCTCAGGAATCAGCCAGGTTTCGGGCTTCATCCTGTAATCTCCTTCTCTCTTCCTGATGTCCCTTAATTATGTCATAATAATCTGGTACTGTCAAATCTTCAGTGGGTCTAATTAAATTATTAAAATAGGTACAGCATAGCTGTTTATCCTTGGTTTGATCACACAAGCCCAGGATAACTGCCATCATCCTTTCTTGCCTTTGTTTTATTATCTTTTGTTCCATCCTTATTTTCCTAGTTTGCTCGTTCAATAATCCTACATCACTGTCAGTCACGTTCATCCATCTATCCATTAAATGTGCAAACATATCAATCTTATTTAACACATTCAACGTTCCTGCAGGGCCTCCTAAAGAGACAAATACTTTTTCCAACATATAGCACATGTGAAAAGTAATGCTAATAAGCAAATAGTAAATGTTCTATTTTTCTTTCTCCTTGGAGGGTGAGGGGGAAAAAAATGACATGTTACTTCACCAGTCTTTGGAATAGGTGGGGGGCTAGAGTCTCTGGGGAAGTTGCTATTGAAAGAGTTCCATTGACCCATTTGTGGCTGTGTGTCTTTTCCAGTGATCAGGGTGCTTTCTTAGCCTTGATGTATGGATCCATTGTGGGCTCTGGTCAGTCACGACAGCTGTTCTGGAAACCTTCAAGACTTCAAAATTTCCTCGGAAGATCGGGCCCATGTGTCTTCTTGCTGCTAGTTGCTTGACCAACACCCTGTCTCCGGGTATAAAAGGATGTGTTGGTTCTGTGGAGAGAGGAGGAAAGGTGACAGCTACCTTGTCATAATTTTCTGTAAGGTTACTTACCAAGTGTTTCACGTACTCTTCCTGTAAAGAATATAGATTAGGTTCCTCTCCTTTTTCTGCCCGTATTTTCTGTGCTGGTTTACCCATTAATATCTCGTAGGGAGATAGAACACTTCTAGAATGGGGTGTTATGCGGATCTGAAAAAGTATGGTGGGAAGGAAAGCTAACCAGTTCCCTAAATTTCCCCCTGTCGCTTTCTTTAGTTTATCTTTAATATTTCTATTCATCCTTTCTATCACTTCTGCACTTTGGGGGTGATAAGGGATGTGGAAAGCGTACCTGCTGTCTGTGTAAACATTTATATTGTGTCCCTCAAAGAGTTGACATGCTCTTGTAAAAGCAATCAGCTCTGCTTGCTGCGCTGAAGTTACTTGCAGTGGTTTACTTTCTAAGATAATGTCTGGGAGCATGACAACTGAGTAACCAGTCTTGTATGTGTGATCATCAGGAACGTGGGCAACTACCGTCTATGAACTCATGTATGTAGTCAGGGTTGGGGGTATCTTTCAAGTCAGGTTGTGGTGATGTTGATTCTAGAAGTTGCTTGTTACAGTCCTGCTGTGGGATAGGGTTATTCTCAGAAAGATGTAAGAGAGAGTGTAAAAAACCTGACTTGTGGTGTTGTCTCTGAGCAGGATTTGATTTCAAGGTTCTGTGTGTTAAAGAGTATAACTTCATAGCCACTTGTACGTTGTGCTGTCATGTGCTGAGTACTCATGTTCTGCATAAGGTGAACTACTAAATGTGTTATGTATAATGTTGTCTGCCCTCCCAATGTTATTTTGGATGCCTCCTTTACAGCCATTGCACAAGCTACGAGAGCTTGAAGGCAAGAGGGCATTCCCTGAACCTGCACAGGTAATTTCTTTGACAGATATGCAACTGGTCTCAAAACCCCACCATGTTGTTGTGCTAGAATTCCTGCAAACGCTGGACCTGAGACTACACAATATAAATAGAATGGTTTATTATGGTCAGGTAGACCCAATGTAGGTGCCCTTGAGAGGGACGCAGTGAGGGTGGCAAATGCTTGTAGCATTTCCTCAGTCCATTAATCATTTTTGGAGAGCCCAACAACATAGCTGCTCTAAGGATCGAGTCCCAGTGCGAACAATCAGGTATCCATTGTCTGCAGTAGACAATCAAGCTGAGAAAGAAGAGCGGCGCGGCTTTCTCCTTCAGGGAACTGAGGCATGTAAGTGCCTTGACCTGAGCCGGTGATACCAAGCGTTCTCCTTTGTTTGATTATACACCCCAAATACTCAACCTGTGACCTGCACCACTGGATCTTTTGGCAAGGCGCCAAGTGACCTTCTGAGGCGAGGTGATGTAAAAGGTGCTCAGAGTCAGACTCACAGCATCCCTGGCTCTCACTACACGGCAGCAGGTCATCTACATATTGGAGCAGTATGGAACCCTGAGGGGGTGTCCAATCATCGAGGGATCTTTTCAATACCATAGAGAAGGCTGCTGGGCTGTCAACAAATCCTTGTGGGGAGCCGTGTCCAGGTCAACTGACCCGGTCCCCAAACAAAACCAAAGATCCTTTGTGCGTCCTCCCCAACCGGTACACAAAAAAAATGTGTTCCATGGACTTTCCTTTAGTATGCCTTCCTTTTTGTATTCTTCAATCAATGGTGAAATGCCCTGCAGTTTTTCTTCTGTAAGGGGATATTGTTTTTGGAAGTGTGGTATTGTGTTGGGTTTGAAAGTAGGAGAGTAAGGTGTACAATTAAGATGTCCTACAGATGTTTTGTCCTTACCCCAAATTGGTTGATTTTCTAGCGGTCCAGGTAGAAGCATGTAATGTCCCCTGAAGTCTTGATATTTAGGATTAGTCAAGTCACATAGTGGAGACTTTGCTGTCAATCCACCTTCCTGGTCAAATCTTATATTGATTCTTAAAGCAGACATTAGTCTCTTCCCATTAAGGAAAGGGGGCAGTCAGTCAAAACAGCAAAACACATAGTTGTAAGAGGTTCGTACTGTAATGTACTAACTTGTAATGGAGGAGTCACTTTATGTTGGACGTCAGTTCCATTAATACCCATTGAGCAACCCTCTGTACATTCTAGAGTGATAAACCTACGATCAGTGAATGATATATTTTATGTAGACGAACCAAAAATGAGTAAAAATCTTCCCCGGGATTTTGTTTGCAAGACAACATAGTGTGTACACTTGTGTCCCCTTTGTATGCTTTCTACCAAGCTAGTCCTAGTTGGCCCCAAAAAAATCCCACCCTTCAGGTTTTGTCATAGGGATCTGCCGCGATAAAAGCTGCTGCTACATCAAAGTCAACCGTGGTTTCAGAGTATACTGCTTGAATAATGATTTGGAGATCTTCTGAACTCACCCTAGCTCCTGTACAATACCTTTTTAGAAAAGCTGCAGCAGCTCTGGGATCCTTTCTAAGTTTAGGGCAGGTGTCCCTTATATCTTTAATCATGCCGACAAGGAGGGGGATCTGAACCTGAGTATTACCTATCGTGATCAAAGGAAGGGCCTTAGAGGGTCCTTCTCTTTGTTTGCAGAACAAAAGATTATCTGACTCGCAGACTCTACTTCTTGTAATGTTATAGCTAGTTCTTCTGATTTTTTTTTTTTCTTTCTAGCCTCTTTGCTTCCCTCGCTTCTTTCTCCCTGTCTTTCCTTTCCTACATTTTACAACATTTCATCATATATTTACAATCCCAGTCACCCGGGGGATAATTGTGTCGATTATGCGTCCCTCAAATTTTCAATACCTTCTCCAAATCTTCCACGGAACATGGTCCCGATGATCCCAAACCTGAAAGATGCAATTGATGTGCATGGGTCTGTACATTTTCCCAAAAAGGATCAATACAATCTGTCCCACAAGTGCCTGTTACAAAATCATAGGGGGAAGGTTGGTCCCGCTCACCTTCGGGAACTTCCTTCCCTAACTTATTTTCCATAATTATTTCACAATATCCTTAATGTCACGATGTAACAAAGACCTGGGGCAGATCCAGTAAGAGTCTCCCTGTCTGGTAATTACACTTATCACTCCTTTTACAGTTAGACCTTCTTGAAACACAAAATAAAGGTCCCTTTCCCAGTTTAAGGTGGTAACCTCCCGGGACAGTAGCTACAAGATATGTCCGGGGACCATTATAACAGAACAACAAACCAGTAATACACTCAGAACACCTTTGTGACATTTGTTTAACACACAACAATCTTGATTAAATTCAATATATCATAATGTCAATCCTTATTCATTAACACATGTACATATGGCTATGAAAATAATCATCACAATACACTTTGCAGAGACAGTATTTGATAGTGTGCACATAACTCTAGAGCTCCATACACCCGTCCTGTATTTTAAGAAAGCATCAAATGCTCTCTATAATCCTATAAGTCCGGCCAGCCTAGCGGGACATCATTTAACCATTAAAACTATGCGACTTCTTTATCCCAGGAGAGCCAACCTAGCAATCCTCGAGATTATGCGACCTCTTTATCCCAGGAGAGCCAACCTAGCAATCCTCGAGATTATGCGACCTCTTTATCCCAGGAGAGCCAACCTAGCAATACTCGAGATTATGCGACCTCTTTATCCCAGGAAAGCCAACCTAGCAATCCTCGAGATTATAAAATTAAAAAAAAACAATAGGGGTCAATCGTGCCAGGATAAGTGAAAAGTCTTCGCAAAATGAGTTTACGAAGTTCCACTCACCTGTCAGTCGATTACCCCACTTCTGGTACCATCTGTTAGGTCGCTTCCTTTCCTGATAACCCGGGTTGGACTTATGGGTGTATGGCTAGAACTCTCTGATCGATCGAGTAATCAAGACTCCATACAGTACCTGACCGCGAGATTGTGTTTCCAGCGCGATACCATCGCGCTGGTTCTCGGCGACAGGGTACTGTGCATGTCGCGCTGGCTCACTCATCGGGAAAGAAAAACTTTGTTTTCCTTTCCCGATGAGTGGCAGGCAGTGCTGACAGCTGTCTGGTATGAATCCTGAGGGGGAATGCCGCGCTAAGTTTTAAATGAAAAAAATGGCGTGGGTTCCCCCCAGGGGCATACCAGGGAAAAAATCGGTGTGGGGGTCCCCCCAAAATCCATACCAGACCCTTATCCGACCATGCAGCCCTGCCGGCCAGGAAAGGGGGTGGGGACGAGGGAGAGTGCCTTGGGACGAGAGGGGGTGGGTGCCTTGCGGGCCCCCCCACCCCAAAGCACCTTGTCCCCATGTTGATGAGGACAAGGGCCTCTTCTCGACAAACCTGGCCGTTGGTTGTCGGGGTCTGCGGGCGGGGGGCTTATCGGAATCCAGGCGCCCGCTTTAATAAGGGGGCCCCCAGATCCCGGCCCCCCACCCTGTGTGAATGAGTATGGGGTACAAGGTACCCCTACCCATTCACCTAGGGAAAAGTGTCAATAAAAAAAAACACAGTACACAGGTTTTAGGAGTAATTTATTGGGCAGCTCTGGGGTCTCCTTCCGACTTCGGGGGGTCTCCTTCCGACTTCTCCCGGTGTTCGGCCTCTTCTTCTGGGCCCCGCCGCTATCTTCTTCCAGCTCTTTTTGCCAGGGAGAGGCCCGGTCTGCTGCCGCTGTCTTGTCGCCACTGTCTTGCCGCCGCTGTCTCGCTGCCACCGCTATCTCGCCGCTGTCTCGTCGCTTCTCCTCTTCTGATGTTGACACGACGCTCTCTCCGGCTAGAATGCTGTGTGCGGGCTGCGGAGCCATTTATATAGGCGGTGACCCCGCCCCCTTGTGACGTCATGTTCCCAGCATGCGCAGGGACTCTGGCGTCATAAGGGGGTGTGACCCCAGAGTCCCTGCGCATGCTGGGAACATGACGTCACAAGGGGGCGGGGTCACCACCTATATAAATGGCTCCACAGCCCGCACACAGCATTCCAGTCGGAGAGAGTGTCGTGTCAACATCGGAAGAGGAGAAGCGAAGAGACAGCGGCGAGACAGCGGTGGCAAGACAGCGGCAACAAGACAGCGGCAGCAGACCGGGCCCCTGGCTGGCAAAAAAGAGCTGGAAGAAGATAGCGGCGGGGCCCGGGAGAAGAGGCCGAACACTGGGAGAAGAGGCCGAACACCGGGAGAAGTCGGAAGGAGACCCCCCGAAGTCGGAAGAAGACCCCGGAGCTGCCTAATAAATTACTCCTAAAACCTGTGTACTGTGTTTTTTTTTATTGACACTTTTCCCTAGGTGAATCGGTAGGGGTACTATGTACCCCATACTCATTTACACAGGGTGGGGGGCCGGGATCTGGGGGGCCCCCTTATTAAAGGGGGCTCCCGGATTCTGATAAGTCCCCCGCCCGCAGACCCCGACAACCAACGGCCAGGGATGACGGGAAGACAAGGTGCTTTGGGGTGGGGGGACCCCGCAGGGCACCCCCCTCCCCCAAAGCACCCATCCCTATTGTGACGGACCTGGCCGGGACAGAGGCTGTTGGAGAGGACTGGGTGCGGGCCTGTTGCCTTTTGATTATGGGCCCTAGCATTTGGGGGAATGGTGCTCTCTATGAGCTGTATGCCTGGAGACCCTGGGGTTGGTGTTACTTTGGATTCAGCTCCATGTCCCCCCAAAAACACACAGACTCTGGGAACCCTTTATATGCCATATTAGAATGGTGACTGATTTATACCATTGGGACTCGTACTGTTAAATGCTAATGTCATCAATTCTGCTATAATGGGTTTATTGTAAATAAGTCTAGTGTGGCTCTAAGAGTCTTTTCACCCATTGTTGTTTGTGTTAATTAACTGTGTGAAGCTCGGTGACCACAAGTCTGGGCAAAAGGTCATGTCTCAGTCACCTAGGCTGTATAAAGGATTAGATAATTAGCTCATGTTAATTAAGTTACAGTGTATTGTTAGAGGAGGTTCCAACGGCATATAGAGTCTTGTAACTTTGATTCATAATAAACAGTCCATGTTAGCAGTGAAGCAAGTGTTGCCTTGTTTTCTGCTCAGAGAGGTTGGAATATCTGATATCTGTATACAGACTGGGAGGAAGTGGTATATGACGGAAGCACTCAAGCGGAGTGTGGGACGTTCCGTGACATTGGTGGCAAGCAGCGGGAAAGCTTCCTGCAGTCTGGGACATCCAAACTTCCATCTGGATCCAAGGTCCAGATAGCAGGAGAGGAGAGGTACAGATACCAGCCTCCATGGATGAGGAATTCAGAAGGAGGTTGCGAGAGATGCAGATACAGCACAGAGAACCAGTGTCAGAGCAGGTCCTGCTGGGATGGTGTGATTCTATTCGCTGCAAACTCTGGAAGGAAGCGCTAGCCCGTGAGCAGCGACACCAGGGAAAAGTTCTCCCCTCCATCGAGGAAAGGTACTGGTCGCAGTACGGACTGCGGGTGCGGTTTTTGGGAGAAAAACCACACAAGAAGCAGACAGCTGAATTAAGCAGGCTCGTCTGGGCAGAGATAAAGCTGGATGAGAGCTACAGAGCCCTCCGGTGGCATGTATCCCAAGCATGTGCCTGGATAGCGGATGACAGCCCAACGGAAGGCTTAAGCTACGGCGGCTTGGGACTGTTGTATGTGAAGCTGACAGGGGACTCTAACTTTGGGAGTGATTTGGAGTGGCGAGTGGACGAAATCATGGATTTCAGAAAAGGGCTACTGAACATTTCGGAAGTGCACTGGGCACAGGAAGATTTGGAGTTTCTGGCCGTTCAGGAATGGGAGCTAGAGATTGCCTACAGACGGCTGCTAGACATTGCTCAGTGCCAGGGCTGGGCTCCCTTTGCCTGGGACTATCAGGAAATACCAGCTGACAACCCTGAAATCCTGGCTGAAGAGTCGGCAATGTGGCAGAGCAATAGTGTGCTTTGCCAACCTGCCCCCACAGCTATGGAGGCGGAGGTCTTATGGCGGATGCAGCAAGTGCTGACTGACCTTGATGATCCTGTTTCTGCATGGGATGATCTTGGATGGAGGAATGTGCCTGTCCAGCAGCATGCCAGAGAATCTGCAGCGGAAAATCTGGAGATTGCCATCCCCAAAGCTGAAGTGCTGACAACAGGGCAGAGCTCTGCTAACCTCTGCCCAGCACTGATAACATCTTCTGGATTCCATGGACAGGAGATGGTGAACCTCCATCCCCAGACACCAGTTGCAGAGACAGGGGATTTGATAGACTTTTCTGCTGAGGAAGAACCATCGGGTGAGCCCCCAGCAGAAGAGTTGGGATTAGGGCCAAACTTCATTGCACTCTGCTCAGCACTGATGGCATCTTCTGAGTTCCACGGACAGGAGATGGTGAACCTCTATCCCCAGACATCAGTTGCAGAGACATGGGATTTGATAGACTTTTCTGCTGAGGAAGAACAACCTGATGAGCCTCCAGCAGAAGAGCTGCTATCAGGGCCAAAGTTCACTGTGCTCTGCCCAGCACCAACAGTGGCTTCGGCCTTCTTAAGAGAAAAGGTAGTCGGCCTTTCTCCCACAACACTGACAGGGACATGTGATTTTCTGCCAGCAGCATCTATGGAGTTACAACAAACTTCTCCAGCTGAAGATCTGGTAACTGAACAGAGGGTCCAAGACCTTTGTCCCACACTTTTAGCAATTCTAGAGACTGAGGATTTGATAGACGTTTCTGTAGAGGAGGAACCACCTAGCAAATCCCCAGCAGAAGTGCTGGCAACTGGACAGAGGGTCCAAGACCTCTGCCCCACACCTGCAGCAATTGTGGAGGCCCAAGGTGAGGAGGTGGCAGTCTATCATGAGCTGCAGATCAGGATCCAAGGAGAGAATGCGGTCATCACCTCACAACTGCAGCTTGATCTGGGGTCGGTTGATGGGGCTTCAGTCCCCACCTGTATACCCAAGGGATGCTGGGCAGTGGGCCCAGATCCCCAACAGCAGGATGGAGTGAGCCCAGTCCCCCTGTCTTCTCTCCAGCGGCAGAAAGGATTCCAGGGAGAAGGGCCAGTCCGGGCCTCTCCCCAGCGGCAGATATGTTCTCTGAGAGAGGCAGAGGATGGCTGGGTGAGTAATACTCTGTTTGGAATAATTTGTTTGGGGTACTGTGTGGGTACAGGCAGTAGAGGACTGGAACTATGGACTAACTTCGGAGTCAACCCGTCTGGGGTCTCCTCCTGTGTTAGTCTCCTGCCGAAAGGGGAGAAATGTGACGGACCTGGCCGGGACAGAGGCTGTTGGAGGGGACTGGGTGCGGGCCTGTTGCCTTTTGATTATGGGCCCTAGCATTTGGGGGAATGGTGCTCTCTATGAGCTGTATGCCTGGGGACCCTGGGGTTGGTGTTACTTTGGATTCAGCTCCATGTCCCCCCAAAAACACACAGACTCTGGGAACCCTTTACATGCCATATTAGAATGGTGACTGATTTATACTGTTGGGACTCGTACTGTTAAATGCTAATGTCATCAATTCTGCTATAATGGGTTTATTGTAAATAAGTCTAGTGTGGCTCTAAGAGTCTTTTCACCCATTGTTGTTTGTGTTAATTAACTGTGTGAAGCTCGGTGACCACAAGTCTGAGCGAAAGGTCATGTCTCAGTCACCTAGGCTGTATAAAGGATTAGATAATTAGCTCAGGTTAATTAAGTTACAGTGTATTGTTAGAGGAGGTTCCAACGGCATATAAAGTCTTGTAACTTTGATTCATAATAAACAGTCCATGTTAGCAGTGAAGCAAGTGTCGCCTTGTTTTCTGCTCAGAGAGGTTGGAATATCTGATATCTGTATACAGACTGGGAGGAAGTGGTATATGACGGAAGCACTCACGCGGAGTGTGGGACATTCCGTGACACCCATGTTGAGGGCATGTGGCCTGGTACGGCTCAGGAGGGGGGGTGCTCGCTCATCCCCACCCCCTTTCCTGGCCGGCCGGGCTGCGTGCTCAGATAAGGGTCTGGTATGGATTTTGGGGGGACCCCCACGCCGATTTTTCGGCGTAGGGGGTTCCCCTTACAATCCATACCAGACCTAAGGGCCTAGTATGCCCCTGGGGGGAACCCACGCCGGTTTTTTCATTTAAAATTTGGCGCGGCGTTCCCCCTCAGGATTCATACCAGACAGCTGTCAGCACTGCCTGTCACTCATCGCGGAAGGAAAACAAAGTTTTCCTTTCCCGATGAGTGAGCCATCTCAGCGCTGGCTCCTGCGACAGACCTCGCAGGTGTCAAATCTCGCCGAGAAATGCTGCGAGATTGACACAATATCGCAGTCACCTACTGTACACACAGGGATGGTGAATCAAGATTACAATGCTTTATTGGGTTTGCATATATCTTATACACTTACAGAGAGAGAAAAACCTCCCTCTTATTATCAGCCAATGAGATTGAAGCATAAACTTTATAAAACAAAGCATGAACGTCACAAACTGCATATTCTGCCTGGAGACATCTCTCAGGCTATGTTTAAATATAAATATATATGAAGCTACAGATATTTGGCAATTTGCCAATGTTCCAGACACCCAACTTCTAACTTGTTATAACTTTGTTATTCATTGTCTAATATTAAGTGTCAGACTGACCCCATGTACATCCTGTATCAGCACATAGCTCATATTCTTGCAAAAAGAATTCTACACTTATAACTTTCTATATATCAAAGAAAAATACATTTCTTCTTGTATACCATGTCATATATCATAAAGCAGTACTCCACCGATCCTAACATTTGGTAAAAAAAATGTCGATAAGCGTATATTTATTGTTTTGCGCAAAAGTTATAGCGTCTACAAACTAGGGTACATTTTCTGGAATTTACACAGCTTTTATTTTATGGCTGCCTATCTCATTTCTTGAGGTGCTAAAATGGCAGGGCAGTACAACCCCCCCCCCCCCAATGGCCCTATTTTGGAAAGTAGACACCCCAAGGAAATTGCTGAGGGGCATGTGGAGCCCATTGAATACTCATTTTTTTTGTCCCAAGTGATTGAATAATGACAAAAAAAAAAACATTTTTTTACAAAAAGTTGTCACTAAATGATATATTGCTCACACATGCCATGGTTATATATGGAATTGCACCCCAAAATACATTTTGCTGCTTCTTCTGAGTATGGGGATACCACATATGTGGGACTTTTTGGGAGCCTAGCCGCGTACAGGGCCCCGAAAACCAATCACCGCCTTCAGGTTTTCTAAGGGAGTAATTTTTTTATTTCACTCCTCACTACCTATCACAGTTTTGAAGGCCATAAAATGCCAAGATGGCACAACCCCCTCCCCCCCCAAATGACCCCATTTTGGAAAGTAGACACTCCAAGCTATTTGCTGAGAGGCATGTTGAGTCCATGGAATATTTTATATTTTGCCACAAGTTGCGGGAAAATGACAAAGGTTTTTTCTTTTTTGCACAAAGTTGTCACTAAATGATATATTGCTCACACATGCCATGGGCATATGTGGAATTACACCCCAAAATGCATTCTTCTGCTTCTCCTGAGTACGGGGATAGCACATGTGTGGGACTTTTTGGGAGCCTAGCCGCATACGGGGCCCCGAAAATCAAGCACCGCCTTCAGGATTTCTAAGGGCGTAAATTTTGGATTTCACTCCTCACTACCTATCACAGTTTTGAAGGCCATAAAATGCCAAGATGTAAAAAAAAAAACAAATTACCCCATTTTGGAAAGTAGACACCCCAAGCTATTTGCTAAGAGGCATGTTGAGTCCATGGAATATTTTATATTTTGCCACAAGTTGCGGGAAAATGAGCCTAGCTGCGTACGGGGCCCCCGAAAACCAATCACCGCCTTCAGGATTTCCAATGGCGTAAGTTTTTGATTTCACCCCACTCCCCACTATCCATCACAGTTTTGAAGGCCATAAAATGCCAAGATAGCACAACCCCCCCCCCCCCCCAAATGACCCCATTTTGGAAAGTAGACACCCCAAGCTATTTGCTGAGAGGCATGGTGAGTATTTTGCAGCTGTGAAAAAAATTACTCAAAAAACACCGCGCTTACTCTATCAAAGCAGCTCACACACAAAATATGGGAATTTGTAAACAGTATGGATATATATAGTGTAGCGCTAGTATTAAATCGCAAAAAGATTGAAAATCACATAAGGCATAATATCCAACTTATTACTTGGACCACCATAAATTCAAAAAATAGCATCAAGAAGGATTTAAATGAATATCTATTTGCCTCAAGGAAATCTGAAGACCAATAAAGAATCAGAATCAGGTGGTAGTGTCTGTACACCCCATGGCTAAATTGAAAGAGGCAATAAACAATAAAGAGATCAAGAAAAATAAATACATACAACTATTTAGTTCATAGCACCATGTGTTCAAAGTGATACTGGAGAGAGTATCTGTAAGTGTCTATTTATGTGGAATCTGAAAATATAATAAAAAGTCCAAAATAGGTGATGATGTCTATACGCCACATAGGTTGAGAGGAGATGGTATACAATGATAAAGTCCCCCCTATGGAAGCAATGCAGGCTTACCGGAACCGTTGGACTCACAGAGACGTATATCTCCTGAGTCAGAAATGCTTGTGTTGCCACCGGGCAGTAAAATGAAGTATCGCGATGGACCAATATGGAATCCGGATGCTGTATCAAAGGCTCCCAACAAAATTCTTTCTTGGATAACCAGATTTCGTAGTGGCTCATAGAAAGTAAAAAAGGGGCCACATAGTATAATACCGTTTTTGTGAGGTAAAATTTATTAAGGTAAAAAACTTACATGTTCCATGATAAAAAGCGCTTAAAATAAAACTGATGGCAGGCAGTGGAGTCTCCCAACGCGTTTCGTCTCATTAGACTTCATCTGGGGTACCTTACCACTGCTGCCATACTCACTTATATATCTACCAAGACCCCCTTTGATGAGAATCCGGCATGTGCCCCTTGTTTACTTGCACTTCCGGGTATCGCCAAAATGGCGGCCCCGTGTGCGTTCCAAGCCTCTTTCTGATGGCTTCTATGCGTTCCAACCTTCCCTCACAAACAGAATAGGGATTATATATGCCCATTTATTGTCAGGTTCCTGAGTCCTGTGAACACTAGATAGCAGTGATGTTGTGTGAAGGAAAAAATGATAATGAAAATTGAGAAAAGACATCAGGATCTCCCTCAGGATGTGGGTAGAACCGGATGGCCGCTCTCCGTGTTTGACCTCGGCTTCCGCCCAAGTGGAACGCAAGCTAGGCAGCCGTTCGCCGCATGCGTACCACGCCTCGGTACAGCGGAAGACATGGCGCGATGTCGTCATTAGCGGTCCGCTCTTCGCCGCATGCGTACCACGCCTCAGTGCAGCGGAAGGCATGGCGCGATGTTGTCACTAGCGGTCCGCTTTATCGACACGCCCACCGCTTAGGAAATGACGTTCCACTATACAGCACATAATGTGTATCGTGGAGATAGAAAGCTGTGCATGGACTATAGTTCAATGTTAATTGAAGGTGTTCAAAAAACCTTGCTATAGGACTACTCCTACTAAGTTGTGAAGGTGTAGCAATCAAATAATTAAAGTGCAAAAAGTAATAAAATCTTAAAATGACAAGTGGTGATATATCTGCATTAATCATAGCAGATGTATGAGTAAAGTGTTGATATCAATGTATGTATTTGTGAATTGTCACCCACATGTGCTGGGTGTGACTGGTATGACTGTATGTGTTATGTGTAATGTGAATTAAAAGAAAGGAGCTGGGATTCCAAACCGATGGAATGATATTAAATGTGAACAATCTCCCAGACTCTTTATTCCTAAAGTGGATATAAAAATCTTATAGGTTGTAAGATCGCAAAAGGGTGTGGGTCCAGGACGGATTCTCAGTAGGGGGCCCGTATTACAAAATTAATTACACCCAAAAAATTATGAAAAAATTCCAAAATTAGTTTCACCCAAAGAATATGAAAAATATACATCCAAAAGTAGCCTATACATAAATGCACCTAGGGATGAATTACATATTCTACAACCAGATATAATCGTGTCCATTCTACGATTCATTAATGAAGGCATTAATATCTAGATCCACATTCATACCCCTTGGATGAAGGGACCGTAACTCATGGATCCAGAACATTTCTAAACGAGAAACGCCTCTAGTTAAAGCCCCACCTCTCCATGGGGGGGTCCGGGTGTCTGGTTTCCAGGTACGTCCTTGTGTGCGTGGAGGTTCTGCTTGGTTACCCCCCTCTGGGACACAGTCCAGCCACTTATCCCAATTTCCACTACATGTTCCCCTACAATTGTTTTTTCTTTGTTCATTTGTTTACTCGTTTTTTTGTATTTCTGTGCATAGATCCTCATCATTGCAAGAGGCTCATACTATTCCCTGATGAAGCCAATGTCTTGACGAAACATGTAGGAACTGAGCTTTTGTTTTGAAGGCCGTTTCCACCTGGCCCATTTTACTATACTTGACACTGTACAATTGATGTAAACTGCATCTAAAATTTTATCTATTTTTTTTTGTATGCGTTGAAATTTGTTTAATAAAGTATTTTTGTAATTTTACCTTTAATACTCCACTTCTATACTTTTCCCTGGCACCGTTATAATCCCTCTGGTCATTCCTCTTACTACAGTATATAACAAGGCTTTCTTTACGGGGGAACATATAGGGGGCTGCACATACAGGGGGTTCTTCCAAAGAAGTGGGGTTCTTTAAATAAGTGGCACTTCTGCTCTTGCACTTCAGCGATTTGCACAAAGCAAACCATAGCAGATTGCAGGTGACCTCATTTTCATATTATCTCTCCTTCTCTGAAACATGCACTCTTTACCTCTTCTCCTCTTCACAATTGCTGCCTCTCTCCTCAAGCTCTCTTTTCTACATCCCTCTGCTCCACCACACAATCTGTACATATCACCCTCACTTCTCCCCTCCCCTTATTACTGCACTCATCACCTCATTCTAACTCTAAGCCCACTTGCTAACATACCCCCCAGGATACTGAAGCATGTCCCCTCATACAAATCATATTCTCATATTACCTCCCTCACTCTTCTGCTTCTCCTAATCGCTGGAGATATTTCCCCAAACCCTGGGCCTCCCTTATTTAACTGTGCCCAACACACCAATCACCATCACCCTACACCCTCTGGCAGTAGTCGCAATCTACACAATTTAGTCTCCATTACTCTTCTTCCCAACACCAGCCTCCCTCTCTCCTGCGCCCTCTGGAACACCCGCTCTGTCTGCAACAAACTCACTGCTGTTCATGACCTCTTTGTCACTAATTCCTTTAATCTACTTGCTCTCACCAAAACCTGGCTCCACGAATATGACACCCCTTCTCCTGTTTCCCTCTCCCAGGGTGGCCTTCACTGGACTCACTCTCCTAGGCCTAATGGACGCAAGGGAGGTGGAGTGGGATTCCTCCTATCCCCCCAGAGCACCTTCCAGGTTATTCACCCTCCTCCTTCTTTTTCCCTCTTATCATTCGAAGCCCACTGTATACGTCTATTCTCTCCTACTTCCCTAAGAATTTCTGTGATCTAATGGCCCCCTGGACCATTATCAACTTTCCTTGATGAGTTTTCTGCCTGGCTACCCTACTTTCTCTCTTCAGATATTCCCACAATCCTTCTCGGTGATTTCAACATCCCTGCTAATTCAAACAGTCCTGCTACTTCTAAACTTCTTAGTCTAACCTCTTCATTTGACCTGAAGCAATTGGTACTGGCTTCTACTTACTCTGATGGCCACACCCTTGACCTTGTATTTTCCTACCTATGCACTCCATGCAACTTCCCAAACAATCCTTTTCCTCTCTCTGACCACCACCTTATTAGTTTCTCTCTCCCCCTGTCTTCCACCACCTTTCCCTCCAATCGCCTAATCATCACCCGTAGAAACTTTCACAACTTCAACTCCTCTCTCCTCTATTCTGCTACTGACCACCTCTATGACAAAATCTCTCCCCTGTCCTGCCCCAACCAAGCCACGTCCATCTACAATAAATCTCTGTCCTCCACCCTGGACAAGCTCGCTCCCCTCACTACACGCAGAATCAGGCCTCGACCCCTACAACCCTGGCAAACGGATGACACTAAAATTCTCAAAAAACTTAGTTACGCTCTTGAGCGTCTGTGGCACAAGACTAAGTCTCTCAAAGACTTCAACCAATACAAATCTGCCCTCCAAAAATACTATTCTTTCCTCCACACTGCCAAGCAAACCTATTTTACAACTCTTATTAACACCTTCTCATCCAATCCCCGTAAACTCTTCTCTATCTTCAACTCTCTACTTTGTCCTCCACCGCCTCCACCCACTGACTCACTCACTGCCGAGGAGATCACTCACTGCCGACCGCTGCCGGCGGTCAAAAACAAGATTGATACAATCCGTGATGAAATCTCCATTCTAAGGTATCTCCCCCAGCTAAGACCCCATGTCAACAGGTACAACTGACACTCCCCCTATTCAAATCTGCTACTACAGATGAAGTTGCTAAACTCCTTTCTATCACCCACCTAACCACCTGTCCCCTGGACCCTATTCCCTCTCAAATGCTACGGTCACCCTCTGACCCCATCCTACACTCTCTAACCCACATCTTCAATCTCTCCCTCACCTCTGGCATCTTCCCCGATGCTCTAAAACATGCACTCGTCACCCCCATACTCAAAAAGCCGTCCTTGGACCCTACCAATCTTAACAACCTACGCCCTATCTCCTTGCTCCCCTTTTCCTCTAAACTCCTTGAATGCCTGGTTTACAACCAACTGAATGACCACCTCATTAAAAACAACCTTCTTGATCCCCTTCAATCTGGATTTCGCCCTCAACACCCAACAGAAACTGCTCTTTTAAAACTCACAAATGACCTACTAACAGCAAAAACCAACGGACACTATTCTGTACTCCTACTTCTGGATCTTTCAGCTGCCTTTGACATGGTTGACCACCCCCTCCTCCTCAAAAAACTTTACTCCCTCGGTCTCCGTGACTGTGCTCTTCAGTGGCTCTCATCCTACCTATCCCAACGCACCTTCAGTGTCACTTACAATTCTACTTCCTCCACTCCTCTTCCCTTCTCTGTCGGGGTCCCCCAAGGTTCTGTTCTTGGACCTCTTTTATTTTCAATCTACACCTCTTCCCTGGGTCAGTTGATAGCCTCTCACGGCTTTCAATATCATTTCAATGCTGATGACACACAAATCTATCTCTCTACCCCTCAACTCACTCCATCAGTCTCCTCACGCATCACTAACTTACTAACCGACATATCTGTATGGATGTCACACCACTTCCTCAAACTCAACTTACTTCCTCAAACTCAACTTGTCCAAAACCGAGCTTATAATATTTCCTCCCCCACGTGCCTCTTCCCCTGACTTCTCTGTCAAGAGCAATGGCAAAACCATCCACCCGTCCCCACATGTCAGGGTGCTAGGTGTTATCCTGGATTCTGAACTCTCCTTTCAGCCCCACATCCAATCACTTTCCAAAGCTTGCCGCCTCAACCTCCGCAACATCTCTAAACTACGTCCCTTTCTAACCAATGAAACCACAAAGCTCCTGATTCACTCCCTGGTTATCTCTCGCCTTGACTACTGCAACTCCCTCCTCATTGGCTTACCTTTAAATAGACTATCCCCCCTTCAGTCTATCATGAATGCTGCTGCCAGACTCCTCCACCTTACAAACCACTCAGTGTCTGCTACCCCTCTCTGCCAATCCCTCCATTGGCTACCACTCGCCCAACAAATTAAATTCAAAATACTAACAATAAGTTACGAAGCCATCTACAACTCTGCCCCCAGCTACATCACTAACCTAGTCTCAAAATATCAACCTAATTGCCATCTCCGTTCCTCCCAAGACCTCCTGCTCTCTAGTTCCCTCATCACCTCCTCCCATATCCGCCTCCAGGACTTCTCCCGAGCCTCGCCTATCCTCTGGAATTCCCTACCCCAATCTGTCAGGCTGTCTCCAAATGTATCCACTTTTAGGCGATCCCTGAAAACTTTCCTCTTAAGAGAAGCCTATCCTGCCTCCATCTAACAACTGCACTATTTTCTCCATTAGCTCATCCCCCACAGCTATTACCCTTTTGTATAACTTGACCCTCCCTCCTAGATTGTAAGCTCTAACGAGCAGGGCCCTCTGATTCCTGCTGTATTGAATTGTATTGTACTTGTACTGTCCTCCCTAATGTTGTAAAGCACTGCGTAAACTGTCGGCGCTATATAAATCCTGTAAAAATAATAAAAAAAATAGCATATATTATTATTATTATTAACTGTGGTGGTGAAATCACCTCCGACAGCGCTGGAGTCACAGATTTATGTCTCATGGGAGCAAACGCTGTTGCTGTCAAGATAAATAAATCTGCGCTGCAACTGAATGGCGTACCTTCTAAGCAAATGATGGTTAACAATAAAACAAAGTAACATTACAGTATAACAGTAAGACATACCATACCTGCAAAGCAATTACAAAAAAAAAATAGTAAAAAATAAAACCTTTTTAACACAATCTGTGCCTAAAATATATATATGCCAAAGCATGGGGGCATCCACCCGCAAAAGTTAGGAGCAAATCGCTCCTCCGCCCCTGCTGCCCCCTTGCTTTGGCATATATGCTTTTTTTAAACTGTGGTGGTGAAATCACCTCCTACAGCGCTGGAGTCATGGCTTTACATATCATGGGAGCAAACTCTGTTTCTGTCAAGATAAATAAATCCGCGCTGCAGCTGACTGGCGTACCTGAAAACAAAAAAATGGTTAACAATAAAACACAGTAAACAGTAAAGTATAAAAAATTACATACCTGAAAAGCAAACATGATAAAACATAATAACAATAAAACATTGCAGAATAGAACACAGTAAAAAAGAGCAGAACAATAGAGAGGGAATAGAGAGAGAAAGAACAATAAAACGACAACTACCGTATTTATCGGCGTATAACACGCACTTTTTTCCCCTTAAAATCAGGGGAAAATCGTGGGTGCGTGTTATACGCCGATCCCCTGCGATCCGGAGCTGCCAGATGTTCAAAATCGCCGACCATGATTTGAAAATGGCGCCACCGGCACCGAAATACACAGCGCCGGTCCTCGGCTCTTCTCGGCCACTTTCGGCTTCACTCGAGTGCAGCCCGAACCTAGCCGAGTGTACTCGGCTAGGTTCGGATAGCTCCGCTCATAGTCACGCCCATCCCGGGTGGGACTACGAGTGGTGCCGAAAGTGAACGAGAGCCGCCGAGAAGAGCCGAGGACTGGCCCTGTGCATTTCAGCGCCGGCGGCGCCATTTTCAAATCGCGGTCGGCGATTTTGAAGCCCAGGATGGCAGAGGTCCAGGATCACAGGATCGAAGGCTGCACTGGGGCAAGGCTGCACTGGGGAAAGGCTGCACTTGGGAAAGGCTGCACTGGGGAAGGCTGCACTGACAAGGCTGCACTGGGGAAAGGCTGCACTGGGGAAGGCTGCACTGACAAGGCTGCACGGGGGAAGGCTGCACTGACAAGGCTGCACTGGGTAAGGCTGCACTGACAAGGCTGCACTGGGGAAGGCTGCACTGACAAGGCTGCACTGACAAGGCTGCACTGACAAGGCTGCACTGGGGAAGGCTGCACTGACAAGGCTGCACTGACATGGATGCACAGGGGCAAGGCTGCACTGACAAGGCTGCAATGATGGGCATTTAAATGTAAGTTTTTTTTTCCTTCAACTTCCCTCCTAAAAGTTTTTTTTTCCTTAAAATTCCCTCCTAAATTAAGGTGCGTGTTATATGCCGGTGCGTGTTATACGCCGATAAATACGGTATTTTTGTTTTTTTTATTCTATATTTTTTTTGTGGTTTTTTTTTTTTTTTTTTTTACTTTTTGTTTTATTTTTACACTTTTTTTGTAACTGTAATGCCCTGTACACACAGTCGGATTTTCCGACGGAAAATGTGCGATGGGAGCTTGTTGTCGGAAATTCCGACCGTGTGTGGGCTCCATCAGACATTTTCCATCAGAATTTCCGACACACAAAGTTTGAGAGCAGGCTATAAAATTTTCCGACAACAAAATCCGATTGCGTCAATTCCGACCGTGTGTGGACAATTGAGACGCACAAAGTGCCACGCATGCTCAGAAGAAATTCCGAGACAGAACTGCTCGGTCTGGTAAAATTAGCGTTCGTAATGAATTTAGCACTTTCGTCAGGCTGCAATGTTTTAAATTGTTTAATGCAGCGCACTCTTTTCTTCTTTATAATGCTAGAAGAATGAAGTAGTTTTGCTGCTCATATTCACACAGAGTTCTCACAAACTTCTTTCTTTATTTTTTATCGTGATTTCATGAATATAATATTTTGATTTGTCAAATCTACCGAAAAAATATTATTTTTTGGATGTTTTTAGATTAAATATATTTTTTGTGGATTTTTTAAAATCCTGATCTTCTATTTTATTTTTATTTATTTATTTTTTAACTCCAAATTGTTTTGTGTGTGTTTTGTGTGTCAAGTTACCACAACACCATTATTATCTTGTATTATTTAATCTCAAGGAGGTTGCTTGGTGTTGGTGTCTCTTGTTAATTTCATATAGTATTTTTGAAATGTACCTGCCTCCTCACAAGCAAACTGTCCTTTTAGAAGGAAAACACACATAGGCGAGTATAATAAAACAAACCAAAAATTTATTAAGCGGTCCTAACCAAAGAAAGAGGGAGGTAACGCTGGATAAACAGCAGAAATTGTCGTAGCCTTTGGCCCCCAGGGCACACATCAATTATTTTAAGGCAAAATTGGTGGCCTGAGGAGTCCATATATATAGGAATACAATCTGGTCCAGAAGTCCAAGAGATCATGAGCAGCAGCAGATAACATGTATGTCCCAAGTCTGTGGTCATACAAGAGCCTGTATCTTTTGTCAGACCAGACTAAACCCAAGCCATCACTTTCTTGTCTTCCTTCCACTCTTCCTTCCACGCTGTGTCTGTGGTGGTGGAGTTGTGGCAGGAGGAGGAGGAGGACGAGGAAGAGGATGATGCAACTCACACAGGTGGGTATTGGGTGTGATTTCGCCCCTCACCCCCTTAGTTAATGTTTTATAAATGATGTCCTCACACATGAGGCGTTGGCCCTCCTGCATGTCCTGCAGTTTGGTGGCAGCCATGCAGGCAAAGGCCTCTTCACGAGTGGGGGTGGCTCTGTGGGACGCAGAAGCCTCCCGAATCAGCCTGAGTGCTGAATCCTCCACGTTACTCCCCTTCCTGGGTCTTTTGTTTGGAAGGCGGAGGGGAGGGACCTGGGATTCTGTGAGGCTCCTACTGGGCCCGGCTACCTCCTGGCTGCCACTTACTCCCGCCTCCTCCTGGCGGCCACTAACCCCCGTCTCCTCCTGGCTGCCACATTCCACAGCCTCCTCCTGTGTGCCACATTCCACAGCCTCCTCCTGGCTGAGGTCTTCCTGTGTATGAAAAAGGGACATAGTTTTAGTTTTTTCTTCATCAATCACACACAATTTTCACCTCATGACTGTTGCAAATTGAATGTTAAGAAATATAAAAGATTATCATTCTGAGCCCAGCATTTTTTCATTGTTGTCACAATTATTTTTGCCCACTATTGTCTATTGATATGTAAACGCCTTTAATAAATCTGCAATTAGTGATCAATAATAACATCTAGGAAACATAATGTATTTATTGACCAGAAATCCGTACAACAATGCTATACCTGACTCAAGCTGGGCTCCTCCACTTCTTCCTGGCTGGAAGTCCCAGGTTGGACATCGGAAGCCTCAGCTGGGGTGGAAGATAGGGTGGAAGGAAGAGTGGAAGGTAGGGTTGAGAGGGATTCCCTGACTCCAGTCTGGTCTGACAGAAATTGCAGTCTCTCATAGTACCAGAGCCTGGGGACATAAACGTCACCTGCTGCAGCTCAGAATCTCTCGGAATCCTAGACCTTCTTGCGCTCCCTAAGATAAGTGCTCCTCAGGCCACCAATTTTGGCTTTTAAATAGGGGACCACCGGCTTCACCAACTCCAGCAGTTTCTCCAGTGCTGCCTGCCTCTTTTGTTTATGATTATAATGCAGGTGTTTCACCTGCCACAGACATTGCAGCTCCCTGTACTTGTCTATGAACAGGGGGAGGAAGTTGTAGTCATTGAAGCCATCCATTTTATCTGCAATACACAAGACAAACCCTAATGTCAGGCTAAAGTCTCCTAATCTTGTCCCAATATAGGCTTCAATCTATAAGCAGTATAGGCCCAAGTTTAATGTTACCTTCGTTATCACGATCGGCGCTTCCGATACTCCTTCCTCCGCTCACAGATCGTACATACTACGCATGCGTGTTACGCTTTATATACACTGCGCATGCATGAAACTCCACCCGCCCCTGACGTTCTTTCTAGTCTATTCCACACCCCTTCTTGTTCGGCGCAGTGGGGGAAGAGCACATGGCGGAGATACAACAGGTGCGTGCTAATTACAGCAACGAGGAGGAGGAGGAGGAAAGCCCAGAGCCAGAAATGTCAGGATCCCGGAGGAGACGATTTAAGGCATCGAATATGTCCTTTGTGGAGTTGGTCGACATACTGAAGAGGGCCGACTGACGGGAAGTATGGACCTTACCCCAACCCCAATGTCAGAAAGGCCAAGATAATGGTGAAAGTTGTCAAGAGTCTGCACAGAAATTTTGGGGTGCGACGATCCAAAGATCAACTCAGGAAGCGTGAACGGACCTCAAAATTAGGGAGCACGATCAGTATAGAAGGATCAGGAGAGTGCTGCAGAAAAGTAAGTAGTTGTCCTGTGTTCCTATTCTTTATTTTTCTTACATTTGTGCTGCTCCATTTGCTTTTCTTTACTGTTGTACAGTTTAAAATGGCAACTTTCATGTTCATGGACACATTATTCGTTCATAGGAAACTTTGTTCGTTCGGCCAATAAAACACCATGTTTTGTCCAGATGCATTTCAATACATTTTTTGTGGCCTACTTCTCTTAAAATAAGTTTGTTGTCTAGATGGGTTTGTAACTAGAATTAAATACAAACTAGATTCTGTGTAAGGAGAGGACACTCAGCAGCTGTTTTCACATCTGGACACTGGAGCACTAGTGGGGGACACCAGAACACCCTTTTTATTAGGGGGCTCCACACAGGTGCTCCAGTGTATACTATAGGGGTGTCTCCATCTGTGAAGCTTGTACAAAACAGGTAAGTATTCAAGCTTGACAAGGACAAAAATATTTCTTCATCTTGCAACTCTGCCAAAACAGACAATTGTACCCCACTTCCAAGCAATGTTTCATATTCCTATTTCTGGCCTCAAATATCTGTGCTAAGTATACCTATTTTTTTTTACATAGGGGAGAAAAGACTCGGAGGACACCACTCATCAGAGGAGACAACAGACCCCCACCTCAGGAAGAAGGGGAAATCCCCCAAAGACAAGCAGAGCAGGAGGATGGAGACATGGTGGAAATTGTCACCACAACAGGTGAGTGTCTGCGACCACAGGCTCAGGCTCAGGTAAGCAAAAGTGACTAAGGTAAGCTGTTCAAAGCTTCCAGAGCAGCGGATAAAACAGCCACACCCCTCCCTCTAAACCTCCTCGTCAACTTGCTGGTGTCAAGTTGACACCAGCAAGTTGACAAGCAGGTTTAGATCCAGGACCAAGGGAGGGGTGAGATTCAACTTTATGCCTGCACACCTTGGGTCCGCTGTGGCCATTTTATCCACTGCTCTGGAAGCTTTGAAAAGCTTACCTTAGTCACTTTTGCTGTTTTTTAACTTGTACCATGTGAGTTTAAATCTTGGAGGCTGTTTAGTGTTTTCATTAAAGCTTTTTTACGGTATTACACTATTGGTACACTTCTCTCATTCACATGTGGAGATTATATGAGACGCACGGCTGGAGTTCGGATGTTTGCTCTAAAACCCTATCCATGTGGTTTAAATGCGTTTTAGCCTAACATGAGAATGTAGGCATTGGAATTCGGTGAGTGCGTTTCTTCAGGGGAGTGGAATCACAGACACATTGGTGTGGTGAATGGATTAAGAGATCTTCATATCGACTACTGATCCCTTTTAATATTTTATGGACTTTATTTATTTATTTTTTATATATTTTATATAAACTTTTTTTCATTTCTTTGTGGCTTTACTAGCTACATCATATCACTTCACTTGTCACAGGGTGTTTAGTGCTATTGGTAATTTATTGCTTTAGCATTTATTATATTTTAGTACATGTCAGTTATATTCTCAGTTGTAATTTTGAGTTTTTTTCATTCACATGTCACTTTAGGGGATTTAATATTCCTTGTGCACATACATTTAGCGCCGCTATTTTGATTTTGTGTCATTATCCCAGATTGACCAGTACCGGTAGTTAAAATTCAGCTGTAATAAAACATCGATGATGTTCAAAACAAAATGAAGAACATCATTGATGTTTTAGGGAGATATTAAAACCCCCAGAAATCCCTAACCTATTTCTGCTTTGCTTTTATGACAATTTTTCTAAAATTTTGTGACATATTATAGAAAAGCCAAATTTTGAAGATGCACACAGTGTGTCAACATGTGCTATCTGCCATCACAGGAGATCAATGTAGGCATTTTGGGGGTGCAACCCCTTCCTCAATAATAAAGTAGCTGAGAGGAACAAGTCCCTTGATCCCCCATGATGGCAGCTAGCACATATTGACATTTGGCAATTTGTGTGCATCTTCAAAATTTGGCTTTTCCTGGGGTGACTTCACCCCATCCGCTGAATGCAATATCAAACACAGTTTGTCTGATATTGCCTTCACTTTCTACAAAAGTTGAACTTTGTAAGTTCCAGAGTTTGTGTATTTCTTTTTGGTTTTAAACATGCCTGTTTTACCTTAAAAGGCAATTTCTACTTTTAATGTGACCCAAAAAAATGATATACAACAAACATGTTGGTTTGTTTTAAAAACCTTTTCTAAGCGCACA
This sequence comes from Lithobates clamitans, assembly GCA_037952925.1. Taxonomy (NCBI): domain Eukaryota; kingdom Metazoa; phylum Chordata; class Amphibia; order Anura; family Ranidae; genus Lithobates; species Lithobates clamitans. The sequence continues at coordinate 3,350,174 of JBBGZY010001322.1, read as the reverse complement.
TGTGATTGTGCTTTGATTAAAAAGATTGAGAATCATGCGGTGATTCCAATCAAGTGCTACATCCACACCTTGACAAATCTCCTTATACCCCTGAACAATATTCCCCTTCTATATTATTTCGCAAAATATTCCAGCAAGCCTCTTTATTAGACACATGGAGAGAATGTAACCCAGCCAAGAAAAACTTTACTTTTTATTCATACCCACACAAATCCTTTTCAAGGATCGATCATATCTTTATACCTGTTGCATCCTCACCAACCCTACTCCACTCAAGCATTATTCCAATTACCTGGTCAGACCACTGTGCAGTGATCACAACTGTCTCTGCCCTGATCCCTCAGTCTAGAGACCGTACATGGTGTATAAATGAGGCATACTTAACTAACCAATCATACTGCTTCGATATAGAACTGGCTCTTAAAGAATACATAAAACATAATTCCACTCCTGATATCTCACCAGTCCTATTATGGGAGGCACACAAACCCGTAATTAGAGGGACCTGCATATCTGTATCTACTCACCTCAAAAGAGATAAAAAACTTAGAATTCAGCAATTAGAAGCAGATTTTCACCGCCTCTTCCTCCAATTCCAATCCACTCCAACTGAACCTCACAGAATTCTGTTAGAAAAGACGAAAACAGAGTTGGACCTGCTCTTGGCAGAATCAGCAGACAAAGCCATTCGCAGATCCAACCACACAATTTATAATAAAGCCAACAAGCCAGATACTTTCCTCGCATTGAGACTACGTCAACCGGAAAGAATACACAATCCCATCAGGCTCAAATTGGCCAAAGATAACTTCACGAGCAATCCAGTGAAGGTGCTTTCTGAATTCCGCAGAAAGCTAGCTGAGCTATATACCCCAACACGTACCTTCTCGGCGACACAAGCTGAGGTATTGTTTCAAAACATTACACTCCCGAAGTTGTCGGAGGCCAATAAAGAGTCTATGGAATGTCCCATCACGTCCGAAGAAGTTCTTATTGCTATAAAGTCTCTTAAACCACACAAAAGACCGGGCCCCGACGGTCTTTCTGCTTCATATTTTAAAAAATTTGCTCCCATTCTAGCCCCCCTTCTCACTAACACTTTTAACGCTCTCCTTAAACAACACTCCTTTGGTCGGGACACGTTGACAGCCATTATCTCTATGATACCTAAGCCTAACTCAGACAATTCTCTGTGGTCAAATTACAGGCCTATATCCCTACTTAATCTAGACATAAAGATTCTAGCCAAAATTATGGCATTACGCCTCAACCCAATTATAGGTGGCCTTATACACAAAGATCAAGTAGGCTTCATTCCAAAACGTCAGGCCAGTGATAATATCCGTCGTGTCATCCTGCTCCAACACCTAGCTCGAACACGCCAAATCCCTATGCATCTCCTCTCTCTTGACATTCGTAAGGCATTCGACACTGTTTCTTGGCCTTACCTCCACTATATACTACAAAGATGGGGATTTGGCCCTAACTTTTTACAATGGGTAGACTCCCTTTACAACCAACCACGAGCATATGTTAAATATTCAGGATACCGTTCGGACTACTTTCAAATACAACGAGGCACAAGACAAGGGTGCCCCCTCTCCCCTCTAGTGTTCGCATTAGCGATCGAACCACTAGCAGCTCTCCTTAGAGCAAACCCAAATATTAAAGGCTTAGAGGTAGCCTCTACATCACATAAACTATGCCTATTTGCCGACGATGCACTATTATTTGTCACATCCCCACGAACCACACTTCCGAATCTAATTCACCTTCTAGATAAATTTGCGCTAATATCTGGATTGGAAGTCAATCAATCTAAATCTAAGGCCCTCAACGTGTCCCTACCACATTCAGAATTAGAACATTTACGAGAACTCTTCCCTTTCACCTGGTCAACGACCACAATTGCATACCTTGGTATCAAGCTAGCTAGCGACCCAAACCACCTGTTTCGAGCCAACTACCTCCCTATGTTAAAACACATAACCAGTTTATTAGAATCTTGGCGCCCACTATGTATCTCATGGTTAGGCCGGATTGCGGCTGTAAAAATGTCTATGCTACCAAAACTACTTTATTTATATAGAGTCCTCCCGATTCCTATTCCCTCATACTACCACCGCATCATTCAGACAAAAGTGTCCAAATATATCTGGGGCTCTACTAGACCTAGAGTAGCTAAAGCTATACTACTTCGTAGTAAACTCAAGGGAGGGTTGGGTCTGCCTAACTTTTTGAGATATTATCATGCAGCTCAGCTAGCCCAGATAACTCTATATCATGCAAAAAGTGAAACTCCACTCTGGGTTAGTTTGGAAGCCATTGACCTTCACCCCCTTAAAGTGTTTAACATATTATGGCTGCCCCCTTCAACGCGAGGCCCAGTCAGTAACCCCATTACAGGACACTCTCTTAAATTGTGGGACAAACTCCGAGGTCCATTTAAATTACAATCCGCTCACTCCCCGTTACTCTCATTCCTAGACCACCCAAAATTTTATCCGGCCCAAACCAATCCAAGATCGTTTCAAATCTGGCTTAGGGCGGGACTATATCGTGTGTGCGATCTTACAACTGGATCTACCATTAAGACATTTACCTCGCTACAAAACGATGCTGACATTCCCCCTACAGAAATATTTAGATATTTACAGATAACCCACTTTATTCGTACAACTATAGGCACACATACCTCATTAGATGATCTGTCTGTTTTTGAAGGAATCTGCAACTCTGACCCTCATGCTCCGGGACTGATTTCCCTCCTATATACTTACCTGACCTCTCCCCTAACCAACCTTCCCTCTTACGCTGTAAAGTGGTCCACAGACCTCTCATTAGATCTTAATCCAGAGGACTGGTCTGATATCTGGTCCAATACGAAAATATCATCCCACAACATTATAGCCCAAGAAGCGAACTACAAAGTACTCATGAGATGGTACTTGGTCCCGGCCAGGATCTCCAGATTTCTTCCAAGCTATCCTGATACCTGTTTCCGTGGCTGTAACGAACGGGGTACCCATGTACACATATGGTGGACATGCCCAATAGTACAGGAATTTTGGGCTGCAATATTCCGTATGGCTTCCACCTTATTTCAACATCCAATTGACCCTGATCCGGCTCTTGCATTGCTGAATCTTATCCCCTCGGATCTCACCAGATCCCAGACCCGTCTTCTCCTTCAGCTCACGACGGCAGCCAAACAAACGATTGCCAGGGCCTGGAAAACCCCAAAACTCGCCCTACCCGAAGTCACCAATAGGGTCACACAAGCCATGATCCACAGTAAAATAGAAGCAACAATCCTCGATAAAATCCCCCAACATTTTAAAATCTGGAGCTCCTGGGCCGAACACTTCTTACCCCCGGACTTCGACAAACAACTCCTTGAACCATAGATAGGTCACAACAACATTAGACAGACTTAATGATGCTTCTTTGGTTTGTGCGGCCCCCCCGGCCACCCCTCCCTCTTCCACTCCTTATTCCTAATCTCTCTCTAACTATCCTATCCCTGTCACTATTCTCACTCTACATTTTCTACTTTATATTTCTCCTCCGGATACATCACTGGTAATGTTTTCTACAACTTACGAAACAACTGCCAGATTTTGACTATGCATATACTCGCAGATGCTCATATCGAGCAAACAAATAAAACTTTAATTTTTTTTTGTTATTTTTACAATACCCCTCTAGTTATTGATAGAAACAGATATGTTACGGCTAAAGATATCTCTGCGAGGAATATCCTCTGGACATTTTATTTCTGATATGTATTTGTTACCTACTGTAATACACATGTCGCAGAACAGAAACCTGTATAATTCTTACTACTACATGTCATATAAATATTGCCTGTTGTAATTCATGTCTGCTTTTCAATAAAAAACTTTGAATACGAAAAAAGATTGAGAATCAACAATGTGTGGCTTCTTCTTTCAATGCTGCAAAGTAGTTTTTGGAGTATAAAGTTGTTGTTTTCAGTGGCAATGGGGGTTATTTACTAAAGGCAAATCCACTTTGCACTACAATTACAGTTTCAGTGCAGTCTCAAGTGCACTTGTAGTGCAAAGTGGATTTTCCTTTAGTAAATAACACTTTGCACTACAATTACAGTAAATCCACTTTGCACTACAATTACAGTTTCAGTGCAGTCTCAAGTGCACTTGTAGTGCAAAGTGGATTTTCCTTTAGTAAATAACACCCAACAGTGCTTTATTTTTTTGCACAATCACACCATTTTCAGGACTCCCCAAATTTCAGTCATGGTCAGCTAAAAGAAAGACAAGCAGTAAATCAAAGCAAAAATTTGTTCAGTTTAATTTTTTTTTTTTTAATTTAAAAAATGTCTCAGACATTGTCTGGCATATCGATGGCCCCCCTACCCACAAAGTATTCCATGTATCTTAGACGGACCTCGCGGGCACTCTGGGGGGGCAAGCCAGGATGGCCAGCTTCAAGCGCCGTCATGGTTGGTTCATGATGAATTCCGGCCTCAGGCCCAAATGAGGCAGCATAGTTCACAGAATTTCTCCTTACAAAGTTGTGGAGAACACAGCAAGCCAGGATAATGTGATTGAGTTTATATTCTGCCATGTGTATGGGTGTAAGAAATAGGCGGAACCAGCTGGCCATTATTCCAAATGTGTTCTCCACCACACTTCTAGCTCTGGCCAGCCGGAAATTAAAAACCCTCTGGTGCGGGGTGAGGGTCCTCATAGGGAATGGCCGCATAAGATGGTCCCCCAGCGCAAATGCTTCATCCGCAACGGAGACGAATGGGAGTCCTTCCACATTGTTTTCTGGAGGTGGAAAGCCCAAGCTGCCATTCTGGAGATGCCTGTAGGTCTCCATGTGGGCGATGACTCCACCATCTGACATCCGGCCATTCTTCACCACGTCCACATACAGGAACTCGTAATTAGCCGACACCACCGCCAACATCACAATACTATTGAACCCCTTGTAGTTGTAATAGTATGACCCCGAGTTGGGTGGTGGGATGATGTGGACATGTTTCCCATCAATTGCCCAGATGCAGTTAGGAAAGTCCCAACGCTGGGCAAAGTGGGAGGCCAAAGTCTGCCATTAATGTGGGTTGGAAGGAAACTGTGGAGTCAAACAAGAAAAAAAAAATCATTTTGCACATAAACATGGAAAGCAGATTAGACACAAACATTCTTGGCCAACATCAGTATAACTTTTTTTAAGGGATTATTTAAAGACAAAGGTATAAGGTCCACCTATCAGATTCCCCCCCCCCCTCTCATGAGCCATTATAAAAAATTTAGGGGGGGAGAGATGTTTTGGCCAGGTAACCCTCTCCACTTCATTGAGAGATGAATGCCTAAATAATATTACTTTGGCCAGCCCCTCCTTACTTACACTATTGGCAGCCCACTGGACAGGTAAGAAGTGTCATAATACAAAGATATAAATACACACTGTACACATTTTAGCACATTTTTACATTCTGCTATTACCTATCAAGATAATAATAGGATACAAAAACTTTAAACATTACCATTTGAAAGTATTCAGGCAGGCCCTTGCACTACATGACCACAAAAGAGGTAGGTATAGCGTGTATGGGTTTGGCAAAGTCAGCAGATAGAGGATTGGTATCAGCTGAGTTAGCAGTTGGGGGGAGGGAGGGTTCCAAATGATTTTTGGACCCCCCCAAAAAAAACCTCTGGCACTCTGCCTGAATTTAAAGCACATATCACAATTTTACACATTTTAGGGGGTATTTAGGGTAAAGCACTACTATGGAGCTGACAAAATACATTGTTAAGTGACAAAACAAGGTGAATATAGGCCCAGGAGAGCATGCTGGGGAGGTAAGTGAAGGCAAATATGCATGAAGGACAAAAAAAATTACATAAAAATCCAGCATGCATGAGGACAAAGGGGACATTCACAGCATATTACAATCATGGTAAGAGGAAAGAAATACATTACATTAGCAAACATTAAATACAATAAAATGTGATGTTAAAGGATAAAAATCTTACCTTCATATACTCCTTCTGCAGGACCTGGATGATGGCAGAACAGGTCTCTAGGATAATGATCCCAGAGCCTGGGGGGAGATGCCTGTCGAGAACTTGAGGTCCTGCAGGCTTCTCCCCATGGCCAAGTACCGCAAGGTGGCGACTAGCCTCTGTTCCGGAGTGATGGCTTACCTCATGCAGGTATCCTGCCTGCTGATATAAGGGGTCAGCAAAGCCAACAAATGGTGGAATACGGGGTACGTCATCCGGAGAAAGTTCCTGAAATTGTCAGGATTATTCTCACGGATCTCACGGAGCAAAGGCATGTGACAGAACTGGTCACGCTGGAGCAACCAATTCTTGGTCCATGAACTCCTCCTCGCCCTGTTCATGGACTGGGCTTGTGTCAAAGTAAGGACCCCAACACCAAGCCCCCGCACAGCACGAACTCTACGAGGAGTACGTACACGCAACATGGCTAGAAAATGGTCGGCTGCTCAGAACGAAGTAACAGAATGCACTGAAGAACAGCAAGGCCTGTGAAGAGCGACCTGAAAATCAGTAACTAATGAACAAGAACACAATGACAAAGTCAATGGTAACTCTCTGCACGCACTGAAGACCAGATACAAACCCACAAGCACAAACTGAACAGCAGAAATATGATCTGGAAACCACGAGTCTGAAAAAGCGCGAATCGTCTCTCACCAAACTTTTACTAACACGAGATTAGCAAAAGGAGCCCAAAGGGTGGTGCACTTGGTACTGAACTGCCCTTTTATAGTCTCGTCGTACGTGGTGTACATCACCGCGTTCTTGGCATTCAGAAATTCTGACAACTTTGTGCGATCGTGTGTATGCAAAACAAGTTTGAGCCAACATCCGTCGGAAAAAATCCATGGATTTTGCTGTCGGAATGTCCGATCAATGTCCGACCGTGTATACAGGGCACAATGGTTGTAACTGTAATGGTTCCAGGTTCGGGTCTCTCAAAATGCGATGGCATCTTGGGAAACCCTGTGAAAGTGTGTCCTAGTCTGTGCAGTGCTGTACCCTACGCTAATACTCAATTAGTGTATGATAGCATTCAAAACATTCACCAATGCAAAGACCAGGATTGTCAGGACAGGAGGGACAATAATAGCGGGTGTCACGCCTATATCTGCGCTTGCTGCAGACACAACATCTTCTTTAGGGGGCTTGTTGGGTAGGGGTACTCGGGAGGACATACGGAAAATGCCTCTCATGCAGCCGGCTTACTGCATTTGGATTGGGAAGGTGAGGTGGAGCACCGTTTTGAAACAGAAGGGCTCTGACGATCTCTTCCTGGAATTTAAGGAAGGATCCAGTCCGTCCTGAAGCTGTATAGCACATGAGCGTTCAGCAAATCCAATTGAAATAAATAAACAGACACTTTTTTGTACCAGCGTCTGGCCTTATGGGTAACTAGGTACGGCGCCAACAACTGATCGTTGAGGTCCACCCCTCCCATATTTTGGTTATATTTGTGGACACAGAGGGGTTTCTCCACAACACCAGTTGCCGTAGGAATTTGGACCGTCGTGTCTGCATGAAGGGAGGTAAGAATGAAAACATTCTTATTATCCCTCCACTTCACAGTGAGCAAATTATTACACTTGAAGCAGGCTCTCTCCCCCAGCCTAAGATGGGAATCTAGAAGCCGCTGGGGTAAGCCCCGAGGATTAGGTCGCACGGTGCCACATGCTCCAATCTGATGATCAAATAAGTGACTAAAAAGTGGCACGCTCATGTAATAATTGTCCACATACAAATGGTACCCCTTCCCGAATAAGGGTGACACCAAGTCCCACACAATCTTGCCAGCGCTCCCTATGTAATCTGGGCAGTTCGGCGGCTCTACGTGACTATCTTTTCCCTCGTAAACCATAAAACTGCCCTGTCACAGAGCTTATACATCTTGACCCCATATCTGGCACGTTTGCTGGGAAGGTACTGTTTGAAAGACAAGCGGCCAGAAAACATAATCAGGGACTCATCAACGCAGACAACTTAATGGGGAGTAAACAAGTCTGCAAAACGTTGGTTGATGTGGTGTACGAGGGGCCAAATTTTGTAGAGCCGATCGTATCCAGGTTCTCCACGAGGACTACAGAGTTCATTGTTGTTGAAATGCATGAACCGAAAAATCTGCTCATATCATGTCCTGGTCATGGAGTCAGAGAACACGGGCATATGGTGAATTAGGTCAGTGGACCAATATGACCGCAACTCACTCTTTTTAGTTTTGCCCATGAGGAGGGATAGGCCCAGAAAGGTCTTGAATTCAGAAACCGTAATTGGTTTCCAATCTCTATCAAGGTAGGACTGGGGATTAGCGGCGATGTATTGACCAGCATACAAATTACTTTGGTCCACAATAGATCTATAGAGATTTTCAGTGAAAAACAGCGAATAATCAAGTGATGTAAAATCAACTGTTTCCACCTGAATGCCGTGTTGGCCAGTGAATGGGGAAAGTACAGGTGCGGTAGAAGTGGTGGGTTCCCAATTAGGATTGGCGAATGCAGCAGGAAAGGGTACTATGGGCTCGACGGGCCTGTCTTCTTGGTGGCAGCGGGAATCTAGTTGTGCTTTACCACCTCACCAGCTTGAACTGCACTTATGGGACTCGCCACGTCGCCACATGTTACTGCAGTGCTGGTTTGACTACGACCAGGGTCTACTAGGCTGCTGGTGCTTGCCAGCTCACCAGAAGGATGAGCGGCACTAGTACTTCTCTGCTCCATACGAGAGCCCTGCGATTCTTGCACTTCAACGACAGAAGAAGAAGATCATGGTCTGGTATGCCTGACCTTGGCAGGGACCACAACTCCATCACCAGAGCTATCTGTCATGGAGCCGCTGTTGTCTACAGGATTGTATTTGAGCCTGAATCTGACAGATGAGTGACTTCCTCTTCACTATCTGTCATGCTCAGAATCGTGTAGGCCTCTTCACTACTGTACCTTCGATTTGCCATTTTGGGCTCTAAATTTACTGGTAAAGTAGTGAGACTCACAGGTAAAAAAGCTCCTGACTGTCAGCAACTGTATGAAACGCTACCAAAAACCTGTTAGCGATCGCAGGGATCAGGCCTGACTCTGAACGCTGCAGTTATGTATGGTTAGTGTTTTGTAAGTGACAGTGATCGATTGATACTGCACTTGGGTGGGCTTGGCTGGGCCGGGCGGAGGGGCAAAATGCAGGTGCTAGCAGGTATCTGGGCTGATCCCGCTAACACTGCGTTTTTGGGAACCCTAAACTATTGGGGATGCTAGTATAGATCTGATTAGGTCAGATATCGATCCATTCAGATACTATACCACTAAGGGAGGTGTATGCTGCGTACAAGGTTGTTAGCAGTACTGGCCCTAATCTGAAGCTGCCTGGGGTGACGCAGACCCTAACTGACCCCAAAACCTAACTGATATCACCCGCTGGGCGATCAGAGGGTTAAACCTTTATTGGGTAATAAACGGTGGGTATAAAAAACAAACTAACTAACCAGCGTCACCCGTAACACTTATACAGTGATCACTGGTGAAAGGGTTAACTAGGGGACAATCAAGGGGTTAAAACATTTATTAGGTAGTATATGGGGGTACCTGGCACTATAAAAAGCTGGCGGTGAACCTAAATACCTACCTGGCTAACTAGATTTACCTGTGACACTAATACGGCGATCAGAAAATAGATTGCTTAGTGACACTGGCAACAGGGGGCGATCAAGGGGTTAAACCTTTATTAGGGGGGTAGGGGGGTACCCTAGACCTAAAGGGGCCTACCGCTAACTGCCCTAACACTTATAACAGTCACAAATGACACCAATGCAGTAATAAGTAAAAAAATAAAAACTGCTATTGGTGTCACTGTGACAGGGGGTGCAGGGGGGTGATCGGGGGGGTTTATGTGCCTATGTGTGCTAGTGTCAGTGTAGTGTTGGTGCAGACTCACTGTAGATGTCTTCTCTCTTCGGAAGCCGGAACGAAAAGGCTCCAGGGGGAGAGATGACATCACTTCCTCTACTTCTGTTTACAATACAGAAGCAGAGGAAGTTTCTCATTTGCCAGGAGTGATCGTGAGGGAGAGGCCATGAATCAGTGGCCTCCCCCTCAGGATGGATCGCTCCTGGAACGATCCTGACCGCCTCGCCCGCGGGAGGGGAGTAACGTACCCATACGTTACTCTGCCTGCCCGTGCCATTCTGCCGCAGTATGGTGGTGTTTTTTTCACAAGTCTTCCTTCACAAAGATTTTCCTTGCACCATGTTTCCAATTGATGTCATCTGTTCCATTGATTCTTTTGCGATGTCTATCTTTTACTGATTTACTGATGCCAGGACTTTCTTTTACAACATTCACTGATGCCAGGACTTTCTTCAATCATATTATTTATCATTATATTTTCACTTGGTGGACATTATTCATAGGTTTATATTTATTGTGTGGTATATTTGGTCACAATTTTTACTGTCAATTTTTCATATATATATATATGTGCTGCATTTTATTTTATTTTAATGTAAACAAATAGATTCCTGTTCTGATAGAGGAGAAGAGACCGATCTGCTGTTCCTATTGATTAGGAACAGCTATCTCTCTCTTCCTCGAGTCAGTCCCATCCCCCCACAGTTAGAAACACCTCCCAGAGAACACATGCCAGTGAGCTCTACACAGTAATCAGTGCATTTTTATGGCACTGATCGCTGTATAAATGTAAATGGTCCCAAAAATGTGTCAAAAGTGTCCGATCTGTCTGCTGCAATGTCACAGCCCCGCTAAAAATTGCAGATCGCCACCATTGCTAGTAAAAAAATAAGAATAAAAAAAAATGCCATAAATATATCCCATAGTTTGTAGACGCTATAACTTTTGCGCAAACCAATCAATATACGCTTATTGCAATTTTTTACCAAAAATATGTAGAAGAATACATATTGGCCTAAACTGATGATGATTTTTTCTTTGGATATTTATTATAGCAAAAAGTAAAAAATATTGTTTTTTTTTAAATTTGTTGCTCTTTTTTGTTTTTGTAGCGGAGAAAAAATTAAACCGCAGAGGTGATCAAATACTACCAAAAGAAAGCTCTATTTGTGGGAAAAAATTACGTCAATTTTGTTTGGGTACAACGTCGCATGACCGCGCAATTATCAGTTAAAGCGAAGCAGTGCTGTATCGCAAAAAATGGCCTGGTCATTAAGGGGGCAAATCCTTACGGTCCTTAAGTGGTTAAACATCGAATCAAAGCGAAACAAAACAATTTATTTTTGTTCTGCACATGTCTAGTAACAGGTGTGGAAAAATTGGTCTTTGGGTGTTGCTGGTGATTTCACACGTTAACCCTATAGAGGTACTCTTGATGAAAGCAAGAATTGGCCTTGCTGTCAAAAATTGTGGCTGGGGGAACATGAATGCCAGTTTGTGTACCAGTGTTCTCCCCTATCTGTAGACTCATGTTCCTTCCTTCCTCAAACTCAGATTTAGAACAAACATCTGAATCAACTAATGGCTGTGCATCATCTAAGGTGGAAGTGGCTGATGCTGTGTTCAAATAACTCAGCTGACTCCTCCATGTCTGATGCTGGAGCTATGGCAGTAATAGCTGTGGACGAGGAGGCAGATTTTGCCACTCTGGCAGCTGCAGTGGACTGTGCATTAGTCTCTGCTTGGGTGATGGAGGAAGCCAGTCCACCACCTCCTCTGCATGTTGTGGCTGGATAGCACGGGCAAACTCACTAAACAGAGGAAATGATGCCCTATCTGAGGACTGACCACACATACACTGCTGGCCCCCTTACAGTGCCATGGGAACGTTTGCCTTTCTTTGCTGTCCTCCCAGACATGATGGGGGGCATATTACCCAAATTTAATAGAAACTGGGAAATGTGTAATCCCTAATTCTAACCAATAACTGAATCTGAATAAATGAATGTCCCTAGTCCACAAAATGAGCCAAATAAATATTTTCTAATAGCTGTTCATTGCTCCCCTTCCTCCTCTGCTAACAATATAGAATACATAACAGTGTCTGGATCCATTTGATGAAAAGGCAAAAAAACAAGCTTACAGTTATCAAGTGTATTCAGTCTGGTTGTTTGGCCTTAGCATTATTATATCAGGAAACCAGTAAGAGGTTACCTGAGATTTGGAGGGACCAGATAGTAGACCTACATACAGGAAGATACCCCTGTTTAAGTGAAGACAACACAATTTATTAGTGAACATAGACATTTATAACAAATACAAATTGAAAACCAATAATCAAAAGTGCAAGACATGTACTAGTGGAGACCATCATATAAGTTTGTGCTGGATGCTGGAGACACCTGCTGGTGGACACAGGGATTACCCCAATCTTATCCAGTGACCATAGTGTCACCAACAGGTGTTCTCCATGCTTTTGACAATGCCTCACTTTTATTTTTACCAAGCAGATGGAATAAAGGGGGGGGGGGGATGGTAAGGTTGCAGTAAATGTGGGTAGTTTGGGTAAACATCGTGCTTTTTTAAAATGGTGCAAGGGCATGCTATGAATAAAAGGCAGATACTAGAGCAGATTGTCACAACATGTGAATGCTGCACTTTGGTCACCTCAATCTTAAGAAAAGAGACACAAACAGATAAGCAGAACGTTACAAACAGATAAGCAAGCAAAAAGGGCTGGTGCCCTCAAATCAACCAAAAACGAAATTAAGAAATAACAATAAAAACACAAAATGCCAACAAAGGGGGTGACTTTTAATAGGTTTGTTTAGTACAGTGAAGACCTGTGTACACATCTCTTCATACTGTATGTAATACACAATCTCTCTATCTTCTCCCTACAGCAGCTCACACACATTCAGACTAATGACTGCTCTTAGACAACCCTTTTAGAATGAGAATCTGGGTTATTTCTCTCCCCCTCCCCCACTGTTTTTGGCTATTGTAAGCCCTATTGTAAGGGTTGATTTACTAAAACTGGAGGGTGCAAAATTTGGTGCAGCTCTGCATAGAAACCAATCAGCTTCCAGGTTTTATTGTCAAAGCTTAATTGAACAATCTGACATTAGAAGATGATTGGTTACCATGTACAGTTGCACCAGATTCCGAGTGCTTCTGTTTTAGTAAATCTTCCCATATGTGTCATTCTCCACAAATTTCAAATATGTGAGACAATCAGCACCACCCTAATTATTAATCTAGTGCAAAAAATCTTTCTTGCATATATATATATATATAAACACACAGCTGCTGTACACCCTAAGTGAATACACTTTTAAAATCAATATTATATATATATATATAATGTATGTGTACCCAAGTACACACACATATATACAGTGCTGCACTACTACAGTGGTAACTCAATACTACATTTTGTGCAGATTATACGTGAAGATTCAATATAATAAAAAATCCATGAAAAAAGTTCAATAAAGCAACATAAATCTTGATAGTTGTACTAGATTTACCCATTAAAGGGACTGGAACACTTATACCTTTTTGACTGGCCTTTATTCATGCGGCAGATGCTTGCCATGTAGGACGACAAAAGGAAGTAATGTAAAAAAATGTAAGGAGTTTCTGGCCACAGCCACTGGTAGAACCCATAAGATAAAATAATTTATTACATGCTTGTCAGAGGGGGTTGTTTATGTGCTGGAGTGCCCATGCAAGCTTCAATATATAGGTCGTACCTCCAGACCACTGATGGTAAGGGTACGAGAGCACATAAACAATATAAGAAATGGTAAGAAAGACCATAGTGTTCCTAAACAGTTTAGAGAGGTCCATGGTAGGAATCCTGAGTGTTTAAAATTCTGTGGGGTAGAAAAAGTGAAACCCCTTTGGAGTGTAGTGTAGAATTCTGACTCTGTAAAATCTGTAGTTAGAGCTCTTAGTCGACGTGAGTCTTTCTGAGTGTATGAGACCAAGGTCTTGGCACCCAGGGGTCTCAACGTCAACTTTGACTTAAAAAACTGCTTTTTTTTAGAAATAATTGATGGCAGCAGTGGGGTTACCCCCAAGAAAGTCTAGAGAATTTAAATTGAGGTAGAAAATAAGGTGGATTAAGTATACAGTGGAACCTCGGATTACGAGCATAATCCGTTCCAGGAGAATGCTCGTAATCCAAAGTACTCGCATATCAAAGCGAGTTTCCCCATTCAATGGAAACCAAAAATAATTAGTTCCGCATTAACTTCAATGGCATGCAATACCGCATGCGGCCAGAGGCGGGGGGCGCCAAAGAGCCTCGGAAACGTCCGGAAAGGCCCGAGGATAGTTCGGCTGACCTCTGCAAACCTCAGAAAGACTCCGTTCACGAGCCTTTCCGAGGTTTGCCGAAGTCAGCCGAACTGTCCTAGGGCCTTTCCATGCATTTCCGAACGGCGGTGATCGGCTGCGATCAGCACTGTTCGGCTCCAGTGCCCCCACCTCAGGCCAAAAGCGGTTCTGCACACTGCTTTGGCCTCAATCCTGCTCGCAAACCGAGTTAGGATTTTTAGAAATACTGTGCTCGTATTGCGAAACGCTCGCTAACCGCGTTACTCGCAATCTGAGGTTCCACTGTATATGCTCCCTGGTAGAAAAGTAGTATAATAATTAATATTAAGGTCCAAATGAAAATTAAGATATTTTTTACAGTGTAAATAGAGAATAATTAATAAATTATATTGAATTAAACCAAACATATAAATACTGTATTGTATTAGAGGTGTTAAGGCTGGATTGCTTTAAATGGATATTAAATAGTAAGAATAATTTAAATGATTTTAATAAATAAAATGCATTAGTGGTGTAAAACGGATGATAAAATGTATTGTATTTAGTTTGTCAACTGAGTGTTCTTCACGGCAGTGAGTGAGAGGGAGTTGGTAACAATTCCAGGTGAATCGCACTGCTTTCTGTGATTATACTGCGGGGAAAGTGAGTTCCGGGGCCCGCAGGAAGTGGGTGTACCTCCAGCCACTCGGATCTGCCGGGGAGAAGCTTGGGAGGTTACCAAAGCAATGACAGAATATATAAAGGCTCGGGTGATGTATCCTGCCCATCTGCTGAGGAAGACCAATCAGAGGTCGATATGCATGCAGAGGGGAGGATCCGAGCCTGTGACGTCATGCAGCCACGGTGGTGAGCCAGCGGACGCTCACAATACATATAAAAAGCGATTGTTTGTTTTTTTATCTAGTAAGTGTCCTCTTTTAGCGGGGTTTTAAATAAATTTTATAAAGCAGAGAGCACTATGTGGGCTGTGTTTTTGATTACATGATAATGCGAGTCCCCTGAAGTGGAGGAATATCTAAGGAGCGAGGCTGTGTAGTCCTGGAGATCAGCTGGAGATATACATTGGGTGGAGTGGAGATCGTGAAAGGGTGAAAGTGAACAGCTGATTCCTGATAGAGAGGACAAGACGCTTGGGGAGTGAGAAATAAAGAGTTTTCATTTGAGTCTACCTGAATCATCCTTGAGGTGAGCAGATAAAGTAGCTGGTGGTGGTGTGCACAAGCAATAAGAGCTTTTGTAAAGTACGGTGATAGGACATTAACATTGAAGTACAACTATCAAGATTTATGTTGATTTATTGGACTTTTTTCATGGATTTTTTTGTTATATTGAATTTTCACATATAATCTGCACAAAGTGTAGTATTGAGTTACAGTACCACTGTAGTAGCACTGCACTGTATGTACGTGTGTGTTCTTGGGTATATATATCTATCTATCTATATATATATATATATATATATATATATAGATAGATATATATCTATATCTATATACAGGGAGTCCCCTAGTTACAAACATACGACTTACAAACGACTCCTACTTACAAACGGAGGGAAACAATAGAAAGTGAGAGGAAATCTACCCCTAGGAAGGGAAATTCACTCCTGTAAGAGCTATTATGGGGAAAAGGTACCTCCACTGATGCTTTATCACCAATCCTTGTTTCCACAACAACCCAAAATTTTGAAAATCCAATTGTCATTGGGACAGAAAGTGAGGTGAAATCTTCTGAATAGGGGCACACACAGCAAAAAAAATGTTACAGGCGTGTTAACCCTTCCCTATGCTATCAAAAAAGCTTAAAAATTGTTTTTTTGGCTGGAGCTACACCTAAAATATGTACCTGTTCCGACTTACAAACAGATTCAACTTAAGAACAAACCTACAGTCCCTAACATGTTTGTAACCCGGGGACCCCCTGTATATATAATAACATTCTCCACAAATTGCTCCAAAATTTGAGGAAAATTGAATCCTGAAAATCAAATTTATTATCAGGGAAAGTTGAATTTCATTCTTAATCAACAAACACGTGGATTCTGCTGCATATGCAGTCCTTTGAGCACCTTCCAACCTTTACTGTCTCAAATTTGGTATTTTGAGATGGGCAAATGTTCTCATGTTCAGTTTGCCAGGAGTCTGCAGTATCTTTTTCAAAATTCAGCAAACACGAACGGGTGAATTCTGATGTCAAATTCTTGCCATTTTTTAGGGCTAAAAAACTACTGCACAAAAATCCAAAAATCCACAGGAATCTAGGCACTGCCATGGGAAACATATACCAATACAAATCATTCTATAAACTGCCATACAGTGGAAAGACTAGTGTGTAGGAGAGCTACAAGTCTGCTGTCAGAGACCCAGAAATATAAAGAAAGTTGTGCTATCAGCACTTGAAAATGTGAAAAAACAGGCAGCGATCCAAGAAGCAGCATTCACATTATAATATTCAATTATTTCTAACTAAACAAATTTTTCTTTTTTTACTGGAATTCTCCTTTAAATAATTTAGAGAATGTCTTAACTACTTAAATACAAGCCTGTATCACCCTTTCATTACTAGGCCATTTTTCAGTTTTCAGTGCTGATAGTTAGACTGACAATTATTTAGTCATGCGACATTAGATATGTGCAATTTATGTTGTTCTGAATTTGTTTTTTAAAAAATTTTGATTTGATTGTAGCTGTATTAGTGCAATTGTGACAGAGACAAATTTGTTAATTTGGAAATATCCAAATTAACGAAAACACATCTAACAAATTTTTCCAAATATTTGTAAATTCGAATATTTGAAAATTCGTAAATTCTAAAATTTGTAAATTCAAAAATTCGGAAATTTGGAAATTCTAAATTTGAAGATTCAGAAATTCAAAAATCTGAAAATGCCAAAAATTGGGAAATCCGAAAATTCGAAAATAAGAACGGAAATTCAAAAGAGTAAAAACTTGAAAATAAGAATGAAAATCCAAAAATTTGAAAACCCCAAAATTTGAAAATCTGAAATAATAATTAACTAATAATAACGTAACTACTACTAACTATTAAATTATAGGTATTGGAATTTCCTTTCAAATTTGGCTGTTAAATACAAATGTATCCGAAGTTACAAATTATCCGAAATAACATTTGCTGTATCTAAACGAATGGAACTTAACAAATAAAAAATATTAAATAACAAATGTTTTATTATTATTTATTATTCATTTGTTCCGTTCCATTTGTTTAGATGTGGCATTCGTTATTTCGGATAATTTGTAACTTCGGACAAATTTGTATTCATATTCGTTACGTTCACTAACAGCCAAATTTGAAAGGAAATTTCAATATCTAAAACTTAATAGTTAGTGATTATTAGTTTGTTAGTTAGTTATTATTTAAAGTTTTCATTCTTTCGAATTTTCGTATTTTCTAATTTTTGAATTTTCGTATTTTCATATTTCCAGATTTTTGATTTTTTGGATTTTCAAATTTACGAATTTCGATCATAACGAATGACCCGACAAACGGAAAAAAAAAACGAATGAAACGAAAGCTAATAAGTTTTTCAGCAATGTACAAGTTTATGCAACAAAGAATCATCTAAAATTATTTGGGTACTATGAAACAGATAGAGCTTTCTTTTTATGGTATTTGACCTTTTTTTTTACTATAAAAAAGAAATGAGACCAAAAATGAGACCAAAAAAAGATCATTTCACATACTTTGTATTATAAAACATATCTAAAAAAATCCCAGGACAGTATGACCCCCACCGAAAATGATCACTTTATGGAAAGTAGATACCCCAAGGTGATTTGCCACATTTTTTGGAAATGAAGAAATGCTGGTAATGGGAGGGTTATAACATTGGACTAACGCTGCACTAGATTGCCGGGTCATACAGCAGCAGCATCCCAACCTCAACCTTCTTTTCCAGCAGCTTTAGCAGCAATGCATGATTTATCATCAAATGATAAAAGACCTATTTTGATTGGCCAGTAGTTCATTGTGGCTGCCCCTGTTATCACTAATAGAAAACTGTCCTGCCACCAGCTAATTTCTCAGACTGCAGATGACATAGCAGTGTATGATTGGCCAGCAGCAGGACAATTTTAAATAGCAAGACTAGACCTAATCTTACTAGAGAATAAGAACAGAACCTGGGACTTTACTACAAGAATAAGGATGCTGCAGATGATACAGCAACATAAAAATAGCCAGTAGTAAGACAGATTTAATCGTGTATGATATACAAAATCTACTAAAGACAAAGAATACAGTTTTACAACAAGAATTAAGATACTGCAGAGGATCCAGCTGTGTAAAATTGTACAGCAGCAGGACAATTTTCATCAGGAATAATAGGCTTAACTGGTGTATGCCTAACATTTATTTTATCTATGGTTATAGGGGGTGCAGTAAATGTGAGTAATATAATGGGGTTGATTTACTAAAGGAAAATAGACTGTGCACTTTGCAGTTGCTCCAGAAGTTAGTAAATGAGCAGAAGCTCTGATGACTTCCATCATCAGTCACATGTAAGCAAAAATGCTGTTTTTTTATTTTCCTTGCATGTGATTGGCTATTCTTTGTAAAGTGAAGCTTTAACCCATTTACTAATCTCTGGAACAACTGCACTTGCAGAGTTCAACTGCACGTTACAAAGTGCACAGTCTTTTTTCCTTTAGTAAATCAATCCCCATTACGAGGTGGTTTAGAGGTACACTGATCCTCTGCTTTGTTTTTTTTTTTTTTAAAAACCTTGCACTGGCATGCTGTGAACAATGGCAGCTTTGAGGACAGATGGTCAAGAACAAGTGAATGCTCCATTTAAAGGACCTCAAACTTAAAAGAAAAGACCTGTCAACATAAAATACAAAAAAAAAAACAAACAAATAAATGCAAAACTCCAAATAACACCCCCAAAACAAGAGTCCTCTTTTTAAAGGGAAGACTTGCAGCAAAAAAAAAGAAAAAATAGGAATCAGAATAAGAATAAAGTACAGATTCTTAACTGCTATTCACTTTCTGTAAAGTTTGTCAGCTTTCCCTACAGAAGCTTTTAAAACACTGTGGGGGAGATTTATTAAAACTGGGGGGCACAGATTCTGGTGCAGCTGTACATGGTAGCCAATCAGCATATAGGTTTTATTGTCAAAGCTTAATTTATAGAAGCTGATTGGTTACTCTGCACAACTGCACCAGATTCGGGGTGCTCCAGTTTTAGTAAATCTATCCCAATGACTGCTCTGAGTCCCCCTTTTATGGTGAGGGAACTGGCTTATCCAGCAGTCCCCTTATTGGTCTTTATATGCCTGCTGTCCATAGTTTAGATGCTATTGAGTGGATTATGGTTAATAAAAAAACCTGGGCAAATCTGTAGGAAGCAAAGAATTAAAATGATGTTGCAGTGGAAGGATTGGTGATTACTCACCCACCAACCCCACTACTGCGACATTACCCCATTTCTTTCCTTCTTAGAATGACTTCCAATTAAATGGGCAATATCTTTTTGGCCTACTTACTTATAAAGTCCGATATAGCTTGGGCCCCGCATATCTGACAGAAATTCTAGTTACCCATGTTCCTACAAGGCTCCAACACCAATTTGATCAGATACTTTGGTCCCTAGGGGAAAGTGCTATAGAAATATTAATTGTATTACTATTATTTCTGTTTATGATGATGAAGACGCTTGGGGAGTGAGAAATAAAGAGTTTTCATTTGAGTCTACCTGAATCATCCTTGAGGTGAGCAGATAAAGTAGCTGGTGGTGGTGTGCACAAGCAATAAGAGCTTTTGTAAAGTACGGTGATAGGACATTAACATTGAAGTACAACTATCAAGATTTATGTTGATTTATTGGACTTTTTTCATGGATTTTTTTGTTATATTGAATTTTCACATATAATCTGCACAAAGTGTAGTATTGAGTTACAGTACCACTGTAGTAGCACTGCACTGTATGTACGTGTGTGTTCTTGGGTATATATATCTATCTATCTATATATATATATATATATATATATATATAGATAGATATATATCTATATCTATATACAGGGAGTCCCCTAGTTACAAACATACGACTTACAAACGACTCCTACTTACAAACGGAGGGAAACAATAGAAAGTGAGAGGAAATCTACCCCTAGGAAGGGAAATTCACTCCTGTAAGAGCTATTATGGGGAAAAGGTACCTCCACTGATGCTTTATCACCAATCCTTGTTTCCACAACAACCCAAAATTTTGAAAATCCAATTGTCATTGGGACAGAAAGTGAGGTGAAATCTTCTGAATAGGGGCACACACAGCAAAAAAAATGTTACAGGCGTGTTAACCCTTCCCTATGCTATCAAAAAAGCTTAAAAATTGTTTTTTTGGCTGGAGCTACACCTAAAATATGTACCTGTTCCGACTTACAAACAGATTCAACTTAAGAACAAACCTACAGTCCCTAACATGTTTGTAACCCGGGGACCCCCTGTATATATAATAACATTCTCCACAAATTGCTCCAAAATTTGAGGAAAATTGAATCCTGAAAATCAAATTTATTATCAGGGAAAGTTGAATTTCATTCTTAATCAACAAACACGTGGATTCTGCTGCATATGCAGTCCTTTGAGCACCTTCCAACCTTTACTGTCTCAAATTTGGTATTTTGAGATGGGCAAATGTTCTCATGTTCAGTTTGCCAGGAGTCTGCAGTATCTTTTTCAAAATTCAGCAAACACGAACGGGTGAATTCTGATGTCAAATTCTTGCCATTTTTTAGGGCTAAAAAACTACTGCACAAAAATCCAAAAATCCACAGGAATCTAGGCACTGCCATGGGAAACATATACCAATACAAATCATTCTATAAACTGCCATACAGTGGAAAGACTAGTGTGTAGGAGAGCTACAAGTCTGCTGTCAGAGACCCAGAAATATAAAGAAAGTTGTGCTATCAGCACTTGAAAATGTGAAAAAACAGGCAGCGATCCAAGAAGCAGCATTCACATTATAATATTCAATTATTTCTAACTAAACAAATTTTTCTTTTTTTACTGGAATTCTCCTTTAAATAATTTAGAGAATGTCTTAACTACTTAAATACAAGCCTGTATCACCCTTTCATTACTAGGCCATTTTTCAGTTTTCAGTGCTGATAGTTAGACTGACAATTATTTAGTCATGCGACATTAGATATGTGCAATTTATGTTGTTCTGAATTTGTTTTTTAAAAAATTTTGATTTGATTGTAGCTGTATTAGTGCAATTGTGACAGAGACAAATTTGTTAATTTGGAAATATCCAAATTAACGAAAACACATCTAACAAATTTTTCCAAATATTTGTAAATTCGAATATTTGAAAATTCGTAAATTCTAAAATTTGTAAATTCAAAAATTCGGAAATTTGGAAATTCTAAATTTGAAGATTCAGAAATTCAAAAATCTGAAAATGCCAAAAATTGGGAAATCCGAAAATTCGAAAATAAGAACGGAAATTCAAAAGAGTAAAAACTTGAAAATAAGAATGAAAATCCAAAAATTTGAAAACCCCAAAATTTGAAAATCTGAAATAATAATTAACTAATAATAACGTAACTACTACTAACTATTAAATTATAGGTATTGGAATTTCCTTTCAAATTTGGCTGTTAAATACAAATGTATCCGAAGTTACAAATTATCCGAAATAACATTTGCTGTATCTAAACGAATGGAACTTAACAAATAAAAAATATTAAAATATGATCACTTTATGGAAAGTAGATACCCCAAGGTGATTTGCCACATTTTTTGGAAATGAAGAAATGCTGGTAATGGGAGGGTTATAACATTGGACTAACGCTGCACTAGATTGCCGGGTCATACAGCAGCAGCATCCCAACCTCAACCTTCTTTTCCAGCAGCTTTAGCAGCAATGCATGATTTATCATCAAATGATAAAAGACCTATTTTGATTGGCCAGTAGTTCATTGTGGCTGCCCCTGTTATCACTAATAGAAAACTGTCCTGCCACCAGCTAATTTCTCAGACTGCAGATGACATAGCAGTGTATGATTGGCCAGCAGCAGGACAATTTTAAATAGCAAGACTAGACCTAATCTTACTAGAGAATAAGAACAGAACCTGGGACTTTACTACAAGAATAAGGATGCTGCAGATGATACAGCAACATAAAAATAGCCAGTAGTAAGACAGATTTAATCGTGTATGATATACAAAATCTACTAAAGACAAAGAATACAGTTTTACAACAAGAATTAAGATACTGCAGAGGATCCAGCTGTGTAAAATTGTACAGCAGCAGGACAATTTTCATCAGGAATAATAGGCTTAACTGGTGTATGCCTAACATTTATTTTATCTATGGTTATAGGGGGTGCAGTAAATGTGAGTAATATAATGGGGTTGATTTACTAAAGGAAAATAGACTGTGCACTTTGCAGTTGCTCCAGAAGTTAGTAAATGAGCAGAAGCTCTGATGACTTCCATCATCAGTCACATGTAAGCAAAAATGCTGTTTTTTTATTTTCCTTGCATGTGATTGGCTATTCTTTGTAAAGTGAAGCTTTAACCCATTTACTAATCTCTGGAACAACTGCACTTGCAGAGTTCAACTGCACGTTACAAAGTGCACAGTCTTTTTTCCTTTAGTAAATCAATCCCCATTACGAGGTGGTTTAGAGGTACACTGATCCTCTGCTTTGTTTTTTTTTTTTTTAAAAACCTTGCACTGGCATGCTGTGAACAATGGCAGCTTTGAGGACAGATGGTCAAGAACAAGTGAATGCTCCATTTAAAGGACCTCAAACTTAAAAGAAAAGACCTGTCAACATAAAATACAAAAAAAAAAACAAACAAATAAATGCAAAACTCCAAATAACACCCCCAAAACAAGAGTCCTCTTTTTAAAGGGAAGACTTGCAGCAAAAAAAAAGAAAAAATAGGAATCAGAATAAGAATAAAGTACAGATTCTTAACTGCTATTCACTTTCTGTAAAGTTTGTCAGCTTTCCCTACAGAAGCTTTTAAAACACTGTGGGGGAGATTTATTAAAACTGGGGGGCACAGATTCTGGTGCAGCTGTACATGGTAGCCAATCAGCATATAGGTTTTATTGTCAAAGCTTAATTTATAGAAGCTGATTGGTTACTCTGCACAACTGCACCAGATTCGGGGTGCTCCAGTTTTAGTAAATCTATCCCAATGACTGCTCTGAGTCCCCCTTTTATGGTGAGGGAACTGGCTTATCCAGCAGTCCCCTTATTGGTCTTTATATGCCTGCTGTCCATAGTTTAGATGCTATTGAGTGGATTATGGTTAATAAAAAAACCTGGGCAAATCTGTAGGAAGCAAAGAATTAAAATGATGTTGCAGTGGAAGGATTGGTGATTACTCACCCACCAACCCCACTACTGCGACATTACCCCATTTCTTTCCTTCTTAGAATGACTTCCAATTAAATGGGCAATATCTTTTTGGCCTACTTACTTATAAAGTCCGATATAGCTTGGGCCCCGCATATCTGACAGAAATTCTAGTTACCCATGTTCCTACAAGGCTCCAACACCAATTTGATCAGATACTTTGGTCCCTAGGGGAAAGTGCTATAGAAATATTAATTGTATTACTATTATTTCTGTTTATGATGATGATTATTATTATTGTTATTATTAATTTGTTGAGGCTCAAATACAGAATTTGCCTCAAACCTATGGTAGCGGACGGTGAACCCGAACCTTGTCGAACCTCATCCCTATTGGTAGTAGACCTTTGGAACACATACAGAGTATTTAACTTACTACATGGGATGCAGTACCCTCCAACAGTCATAAAAATTTGTAGAATTTCACATCTTTTTTCATTGGCTGGTGAGCAGGAGAGACGGTTATTGTGGAATTGCATAAACGTAGATTCTACCTTAGAAGATTTACTGAAAGATGATTTATACAAAGAAGGGGGTGTTGTAATGCAAACCAATTGACAGGCCATTCCCAACTCAGGTAGTTGGGTTTATTTTGGATGTCAGACACAAGTGTGACCAAATATGAAAAATAAATGTATTTAATGCCTCAGATGAGGGACTGGACTTGTAAACAAGGAAATAGAACAGAAAATGTTATCTTGTGATACGTGGATGTCATTGTACTTTGGACAAAACTCTGCAGTAAAATACATATATAAAGGATCCCATTTCCTGCATAGATCAGTTGTGGAGCTGACATGTGAAGATGGCAAGATTCCTAGATGCTGATGCGCTTAGAGACAAAATTCTATCATTTTCTCTTGACCAATGTGACCGTGGCAGTCAAGGGTATAATAGAGTTTTACTACAGCTATTCGGCCATGTAGGAAATGGGAAATCCTCCCTGATTAACTCGTGTTATTACATGTTATCTGAAAGAGAATATAAAATGTATGCAAAAACTGGAAGTAGCTATGAATCAATGACATTAAACAGAACATTATATAATCTCACACACACCATCGCCATTGTGGACAACCGAGGATTTCCCAAAATGGACAGTATGAAGATGGGTGAAATTTTTGCTCAGCTTGGTAAGTACAATGTGTAATAATAATAATTCCCCCCATAATATAACAGATATGATCATTGTGGTCTGTACATGGATTCTTTACTGTAAATTATACAAATAATTTTGTATATTTATCATTTCATCTCTCTGCAGCAAATTTGGTCCCTCTGAATAGACGAGTGGAGTGGCCAAATAATTTTGAAGAAATGATGACTAAACTGGAGCAGGGAGATCCAAGTTTCTCAGATTTTATTGTTCCTGTGTATGTTCACAGGTAAGACATTTCAAGAATCTTGTAATTTGTCTGCATTATATATTTATAAACCTGTTTCTTTAAAAGTAACTCCAATAATGTGGTCACTTACTCAGTGCACCATTGCAGTTAATAATGCGCATAACCAGATACTACAAACAATTGTGACTAATGCCCCGTACACACGGTCGGATTTTCCGATGGAAAATGTGTGATAGGACCTTGTTGTCAGAAATTCTGACCGTGTGTGGGCTCCATCACACCTTTTAAATAGGAATTTCTGACACACAAAGAGAGCTTGCTATAAAATTTTCCGTTGTCGGAAATTCTGATCGCGTCTACACAAATACGACGCACAAAGTGCCACGCATGCTCAGAAAAAAAAAAGAAACAAAAGCTATTGGCTACTGCCTTGTTTATAGTCCCGATGTACGTGTATTACGTCACCGCATTCAGAATGATCGGATTTTCCGACAACTTTGTGTGACCGTGTGTATGCAAGACAAGTTTGAACCAACATCCGTCGGAAAAAATCCATGGATTTTGTTGTCGGAATGTCCGATCAATGTCCAACCGTGTGTACGGGGCATTTTGCAGCTACTATGAACATAAATTCAATACATCAAACATTATGTCATTATCAATATATCAGCCAATGACATTAGCAGTGCTCAGTCTCTATAACACCACACTATTTGTATATGTGTGAATTAATCTCTGAGATCAAATTTATATATGTACAAGTCCACCATGTATAACTGATAGTCTCTGATTTGGAGTATCCATGGGAATTAGTCATAAATAACAATAAGAACAATATTAAGTTAGAAAGCCAGTGGAGTAAAGAACAAATCAATTTCCTGGATCTAAGTGTCTTTAGACAGGGACACTAATTAGATACAAAAGTTTATTTTAATCCCATGGATCAAAACAGTTATCTACCTCTACAGAGTGGCTACAACCCACTATGGTTGAGGAACATCCCAAAAGGGCAAATAATGAGAGTGAAAAGGAACTGCTCCTCTGCCAATATTTTTTTTGTACAGCCTCAAGTAATCAAAGAAAGGTTTGTCCAAAAAAGGTATGATGCCCATCAGATGGATGGAGTTATACTTGATGTGTTGGAGATGCCTAGAGAGGATTGTTTGAGGAATAATATAGTAAGGAAGGATAGTAGGGACCAAGAATGGGGTTTTATTTCTAGTTTCCATACACAATACAGGGAGGTAGAAATTATATTTAGGAAGCACTGGCATATATTATGTATGGACAGGACATTGGGTAATGTGCTCCCTGAATATCCTAAGTTTATTTACAGGAAAGACCCACATTTTGGGGACAGATTTGTCCAAAAAGTATTGGATACACCTAAAAAACCCTGGATGTTCTAGGACAGGTCTCTTTGCCTGTCACAAAAGCAAAGCTTGCCAGCGGGTTTTGAGTACTTTTAGGGGACTAAATAATTTCAGGTCCACTTCTAACCAGAGAGAGTTCAAATAAAATTATTTATTTTGTGCAATACGACCCATGTAGTCCATGTGGCTTAATGTATATAGAGTGTATATAGTGTATATAGAGTGCACTAAAAGGCCCTTAAAAAAGCATGTTGCTGAGCATATTCATAACATAAAAATAGGTTTTAAAGACCATAGTGTTTCCCTACATTTTAAACAATATCACAATAGAGATCCCTTGGTTCTGAAATTTGGTGGAATTAATAAGATTCACCCCTATTGGGGAGGTATTAATAGGGTCAGAGAATTATCCAACCGAGAAACTAAATGGATTTATCTGACTGATACTTTATCTTCAAGACAGGTGAATATAGAACTTTATATATAAAGTGTTTTATGAGTGACTATTAGAACAATGTAGATATAAATAACAACGGAAAATGGAATATAGAAATTAGTAAGAGTATGAGTGTGTCTTATAGTAATATATCTTCATTATATAGAGTACACACAGAGATTTTAGCTGGTATGGATTCTGGTGAAGTATTAGGGGTAAACAGAAACATATGCCTTGTTTTAATGTGATATGAGATTTTTAGTACATTATAAACATGCCCTACTTATATGTGATCTTAATAATTACGTGAAGGGTCATTTTGCTGTATGTGTACTAATTTTAAATATTATGATTTTAGCATATATGGGTAAATGAAGTGCATATTGAGTTTTTATAATCTGTATATAAATACACTTATGAATTGAATGTGTCCTAGAAAGATAAATTGGGGGACAGTTCTCACATGATGAGGTGCTGGTGGCTGCTACACAACACTTCAGAGAAGGAGCCCACAGATACTCCACATCAGTTATACATGGTGGACTTGTACATATATAAATTTGATCACAGAGGTTAATACGCACATATAAAAACAGTGTGGTGTTATAGATACTGAGCGCTACTAATGTTATTAGCTGATATATTGTTAATGACATAATGTTTAATTGTATATTTATAACTCAAACTTAAAATAGTTTAGTTCTGATCTACAGACAAATTCTAAATTTTCTCTGTGACTTTGACTGCAGAATCATTGGGGTTTATTTACTAAAACTGGGGACTGCAAAATCTGGGGCAGCTTTGCATAGAAACCAATCAGCTTCCAGGATTTTTGTCAAAGCTTAGAAGTTAGAATCTGATTGGCTACAATGCAGAGCTGCACCAGATTTTGCACTCTCCAGTTTTAGTAAATCAAGCCCACTTTTCTTTAGTTCCAGCTCAGCTAGGACCATTATTAGCTATCTAGATTGGTTACAATTAGAAAACAATTTCTTATTACCTTTATATTAGAAAAACAGAAAATCTATGAACTCCAGTGATGGGCTTATTGCTGGACTTTTCTAAAGATATCTGTAGTCCACTCATAACTGGAAAATAATTTTTGGAGAGTTTAGCCTTAAAAAACTCTTATATAACCAGGTGCAAAGCAGGACAGATTTTGGTGATCCTAGAACTAAGGACCCTTTCACACAGGTTTCTTGTGATCCGTGAGCAGATCCCCTGCTGATTTGGAGCAGAACAGGATGGGTGTCAGCTCTGTAACATCCATGTTCATTTAGTATGTGTTTGCATTTTGACAGCTGACATAAATGGACCTGTTTTGAATCTATGGGCTGTAAGGTTGTGGGCTTGTGTCCATTTACACCAGGGTACCTCCTATCCATCATGTTTAGGTCCAAAATATGGGAAAGAATGCAGTCCTTTTACTATTTTTATTCCCTGGACCTGGATATACTCAGAAGTAGGTGGATGTAAACAGACACAAATCCGTCTACATCAGCCTGCCCATAGAGTTGCATAGAGCTTCTGATCTGGCTCACCTGAAAAGCTGACCAGTAGATCTGATCAGAAAGCCTGTGTGAAAGGGGCCATCAGCTTCTCATGGCAGACCTGTCAAGTCACCTTGGTGTCCCCTCCAGTCCTACAACCATCCCTATGTTTTCCAGAAACTTCCATCCCCTGGGTGGGATTACATTAATTCATACAGTGTCATTGGGGTATCAGGTGGGACATGCTTTCTGGGCAGATGTTGGGCTTTGGGATGCCATGAATATCAGAAGGAGCTGGTTACCTACCTCCTGCATTTGTCATCTACATACATTTTAGCAGTTTTGTCTCTTTTTTTTAAAAAAAAAATGTATTTTTAGGTTAATTGGTTTTGTAGCTTTGTTACATATTTTAGGAGTCAATGAGATTTATTTCAGTAGATCAGTCTCTTAACGTGTTTTAGTAATTTTTAGTATTTGTTTTAGTAGCCAATTGCTTCTATTTCAGCAGCCTGATTTTTCACCACTTTTTGCACATTTTCTTTGAGATGCAATCTAATATATGTTTTTTAATAATATATCAAATTTAATTATTGGATGTTTTATTATGTGCAGTATATTACTTGTATCTTTTAACATTCTATAATTCAATCAAGACAACTGAAGTTCTTATGACAAGTCTGTTGTTATTATGTGATGTTGTAAATTTTGTGGTATTAATACATATGCATATCTAGAAATAATTGCTCATATTATGATTATGTTTTATGTTCATTTTTGTAGCTCTGATGAAGGGGGAGTGGTGTTGCGCCCAAAACATGTTTGCTGCTTTCCTATGACTTTTTTTAATCAACAATTATAATAATTTTGGACTCTTTTATCTGCTTTTTGTTTGATGTTCATTTCCATATTTTTATGATCTAAAATTATTGAATGTTTTACCTTTTAGTGACTAAACTGACTTGTTTCTCATAAATTATAAAGATATATTATTGTTTACAGTGCTAAAAGAGAACTTCCTGAAGAAGAGATAGAAAATGTAAAAAGTTTCATTAAGACCTGCAGGAATATGACAGGTAATATACTGCAGACCTTATTTGGTTGATTTACTAAGAATATAAATAAAGGCAAAACTTTTTTTAGTTTCAGATAGGGTGGAGAGGTATAAGAACTTATTTTAGGTTATTATTGCTGTCTGTGTCCTCGTTAGGGAGACTCATCCTTTCTATTTGTCCTCTTTACCATTATCATTGAAAGTGAACAGGAAACCCCAATTGTTGGGTTGTCCCCAGAAAGGTAATAGAGGGGACATTTTCCAGTGGGGACACTAGTTCTGCTGACCTGGGGGGTCCCCAAGGAATTCCTTTAATTTGCAGGGATTTCCTCTCACTTCCTGTTTGGCTATGAGACAGGAAGTGAAGGGAAATCTCTGCAATGGGACATAGCTGGCCAAAAAAGCCTGACAGGGGTTATAACCCCCCCTTACTCTATCCAAAATGAAAAAAAAGTTTTGCCTATAGTTCTACTTTAAAATGAGTAGAAGGCTATTCAGTTATCAGCTTGAATGATCACCAAGTTTAGTGAATAAGGTGAAGCATTAACTGCAGACAATTCCCTGTCAGATTTTTATTGCTGTCTGTGTCCAGCTGGGGAGATTCATCTTTTCCGTTGTCACCAAGATAAAGATTGATGGGAAATCTAAAACATAGGAATTGTCATTGGAATAGGAATAGAGAGGAATTAAATCAGATGGGGGGGGGGGGGGCTATTTCCCTTTACTTTGCAAGGAATTCCTCTCTCCTATATAAATACACAATACAATTACCCAATGTTAAGATTGTCAAATATTCCATTGCCACCAAAGGAACCCTCCATCATACTGGCTATTTTACATACTACCATTCTATTCACTTACATGCTGATATTAATATATTTCCCGATCTGCTATGGCCATGTCTATACCTCCTTCACCTCCTGTCCTGACCATTCATAAAACAAAGGGAGAAATAGTAGGTGACCCTGTGATATGGTATCTAAAAGGTGAAAGTGGCCCTAGTATTGAGGTCCAGTAAATGGATGCCACAGTTGTCAAAAAATAAAAAGTAGTAAAAAAAAGCAAAAAAGTAGTAGGAGATATATAAAGAAATGTATATATATAAATATATAAGAAAAACGTGTAGGTAAGAGAACGGAGAATTGCTGCCTCTACATAATACTACCACCTAGGTGGAGTACACGGATGAATGGTAGGAAAAATAGGAATAAAACAGAATTTTTTAAATGAAAAAGATGAACCGTGGAAACCGGTGTTACACCATCTGCCTTAGTGTCAGGCAACTAGGCTAAAAATATTTGTGTGGTGGTGTTACTCTTCCTGGAGAATGTGGTGAACTTCGTATTTCAAACCACCTTTGAATTTAGAAAATTTGATATAAAATGTGTTACACCCCCTGCCTTTCACAAAACAGGTGAAATATGTGCAAATGGTGCAATTTAATGCTCCTAGTAAAATATATGTGATAAACTAATTAAATTGATACCAAAAAATGAATGGGTGTGTTACACCCTCTGTTGGGTGTCAGGGAGGTGTAACCATAAAATCTACAATCATGCAACCAAAAAATGTGGAAACAAAAAAATGAAATAGGAGTGTTACACCCTCTGGGAATAGGGGATGTTTAGAGAAAAAACTTATTGCAAAAAAAATAATAAGTGTGTTTGATCCTCTGTATCAAAATTCAAACCATAAACATGTAGCCACAAATATAAATAGTGAATATTCCATAATGAACAATTGAATACAAAAAATTGTGAAGAAATAGTCCAACTGTTTTAGAAGATATACAGTTCCATTGATTAAAGTGACTTTGTGCTTCAAACTGTTTTCAGTGCACTCACCAGATAGCATTACCCTCCAGGTGTATTAGACCTTCACAGTTTTAGCCACTGTGTAGCTCTCTGGGGCGTGCTGGATGGTCTGCACATCAAAAGCTGTCTTTCCCCCAAGTTGTCACATGCAGGAGACAGGAATGCCCATAGTGTGATATTGTTTTATAAAAGCTTTATTTATAATAAAAATATGTCGATATATACTCACATTGAGTCTGAATTATACACGCAGCAGTGAGATAGAGTAAAAATGGAGCCGGCGCCGCATACAAACAATCGCCGCTATGACCGGAAGTTCTCCAGGAAGAGTAACACCACCAAATAAATCTTTTTAGCCTAGTTGCCTGGCCCTAAGGCAGAGGGTGTAACGCCGGTTTCCACGGTTCATCTTTTTCATTGAAAAAACTCTGTTTTATTCCTATTTTTCACTTTGTGACATCTTTATATTTGTGTACAGAACACGTTAAGCCATAGGTACAGGAAAATTGTTAGGCACTTCTTTTTCATATACTATATTAGGAATAGAATAGCGCCATTTCTACACTTTACCATTCATTCATAAAACAAAGCCTGGGGTAGTGTGTCTACGTACATTTCTGTTCTGTGATGCCAATATTCCCTGCTAGTCTAAATCTGGCCATACATTATACCATGTTCTTATTCAATTTCCTCTATATTTACTTTTGACTATGTAGTGCAAGCGCCTACCCGACTGCATACAAATTGAAAGTGTTAAGGTTTGAAGAAAATTTGTACAAGAAAATTGTATAATGTATGGCCAGCCTTAAGCCTCGTACACACGATCGGATTTTCCGCAGACAAAGCGTATGACTTTTGTCCGAAGGGCGTTGGCCAGAAACTTGTCTTGCATACAAATGGCACACAATTGTTGGCTAACAAACACGAACGCAGTGACGTAATACGTGGTTTTTCAGCTCTTTAGCACCACTCTTTGGGCACCTTCTGCTAATGTTGTGTTTGGTGAGCATTGATTCTGAGCATGCGTGTTTGTAATTTGGACTTTTGTCTGACGGACTTGTGTACAGACGATCGGAAAATCTGACAACAGACCGTTGTCCATGGAAAATTTATAAGCCTACCATCCAACATTTGTCTGCGGAAAATCCGACAAGAATTGTCTGATGGAGCGTACAAACGGTCAGATTTTTGGACAACAGCCTGTCATCACACAATTCCTGTCAGAAAATCTAATCGCGTGTACGAGGCTTATGTCTTGGAGAGCAGCCCTCATCGTTGGAAAATGTGCTCTCTTCATATGAAGTGTTTTTATATTTCCTGTATGTGTTTGTTGCTTACAGATAACATTAAATGAAATCATGTTATGGTCACTGCTACCCAGATGTTCTTTTATATGAACATTAAATTAATTTTTTGTAGTACAAATATTATTGTATTAGACCATGTTTATCCATAACATAGAACTCTCATTATCACCTCCCATTATTCCCCCGCATCTTCTTCCATTCTACCTTCTAGTTGTGTTTATGTGTGTCTATGTGTAATGTACCTTTTAACAACCCCCAGCTGGAGATCACTATTACTTTATCCACTTCCGGACCACCCGCCGTCCTTATACGTCTGTACTTTGACGTTGAATACCGTTGTTATGGCAGCAGATAGCATCCATAATCCCGGAATTTTTAAAAACAGCGGGCGGTCTGCTTTAAGATAAAAGTGGTCCCTGAGGTGGATTCGCTGCAAGATCACTTTTATCGATGCCAGGAGAGGTGCCCACCCCCCTTCCGCTGGTAGCGGCAGAGACGATCCAATGTTTTCCCCTCCCAAGTACAGTAAGGGAAAGATGGCCCCCACTCGACTCCATACCATTGGATGACGGAAGCGACATCAAATGTCACTTCCGCCCAATTGTCTTAATGGGACAATTTTTTTTTTTATTGCATTTAAGTGTAAATGTGAGATCTGAAGTCTTTTTGACCCCAGATATCTCCATAAAGAGGACCTGTCATGTTTTTTTTTTCTATTACAAGGGATGTTTACATTCCTTGTAATAGGAATAAAAGTGATCCAATTTTTTTAAAGGAACAGTGTAAAAATAAAAAATAAAAAGTAAAATAAATAAGAAAACAAAAATTTAAAGCATCACATCCCGCCGTGCTCGCACGCAGAAGCGAACGCATACGTAAGGCGCGCCAGCATATGTAAATGGTGTTGAAACCACACATGTGAGGTATTGCAATGATCGTTAGAGTGAGAGCAATAATTCTTGCAAAACATCTCCTCTGTAACTCAAAACTGGCAACCTGTAGAAATGTTTAAACTTCACCCATGGAGATTTTTAAGTGTCAAAGTTTGTCGCCATTCCACGAGCGGGCGCAATTTTGAAGCATGACATTATCTTTCACAATATAAAAAAAATGGGCTAACTTAACCTCCCTGGCGGTTTTCCTGAGTGTGGCTCGGGGTTAAAATTCAGTACCATTAGCGGTAACCCCGAGCCACACTCGGGATCGCACTGCAGGATCCTGGGGCGGCGTTACTTACCTTGTCCCCGGGATCCTGCGATGTCCCCCGCAGTGTCCGAGGGCTCCGTCCTCCTCCGAAGCCTCTCCGGCAAATTCAAAAAAATGTAAAAATCATAACACATACAGTACTGTAATCTTACAGATTACAGTACTGTATGAAATTATTTCACATCCCTTTTGTCCCCAGTGCTCTGGCCCATGCCCTGCATGCAGTTTTACATGATATACACTGTTCTTTCTGCCTGGAAACTGGAGATTGTCCATAGCAACCAAAAAGTGTCCCTTTACGTCAAAAGTGGCTTTAGACCAGCTAGAAAACAGCGATAGTAAATTAGAACACTTGCAGAATTGAGCGATAGTGAATTGTGGGGAAATTTATTTTATTACTATTTTTTTAAAAAATTTTTAATTATTTATTTTTATTTATTATATTATAATTTATGTTTTTGTGTTTCAAACTTTATCATACCCGGGATATCTACTAGACTCTGGTTTGGACAGATTTAAGTGTGTTATTGTTAAGATTTACAGACCTACAATATAAAACGCCAAATTTCCATGCAAAATAATTGTACCGCTTTCAGCACCTAAAATCCGAAATAATCATACCGCCAGGGAGGTTAACTGATTTCCTATTTTTTAATTCAAAAAAGTGTATTTAAAAAAAATGCGTTTGTAAGACCGCTCGACAAATAGGTGAGACATAAAGTATTGCAACCATCGCCATTTTATTCTCTGGGGTGTCTGAAAAAAATATATAATGTTTGGGGGTTCTAAGTAATGTTCTAGCAAAAAAAAATGATTTTAACTTGTAAACACCAAGTGTAGGCTTGGTTTTTAAGTGGTTAAGGCTGGGTTCACACTAGTGCAAATTGGATGTGGTTTTCCCCGCATCCAATTTGCATGACAGGAGGCTGTGACTGGCTCTCAATGGATCTGGTTCACATATTCCCGGGGCAGCTGCAGAGTGCACAGCAGAAGTGTCCTGTGCTTCTTTGGCTCTGTTTCAGGTCCAAGTTCAGCCAAAAATTCATACCTAATTCAGACCTAATTCAGACCTAATTCAGACCTAATTCAGACCTAATTCGGACCTGAAATGGTGAACAGGGACGCACCGGACCCCCTGCTGCGAGCTGCTCCACACACAGTGTGAATCCATCCTAAACCGATAACTGCAATGAAGATTACTAATTTTTGGAATGAAATTGTTCTCTCTGTTTCTGTAAAAGAGCAGAGGAAGAAATTGTTACCCCAGAATCCAGCAGTTTATATCTCACTAATAAAATAACAACCAGAAAAGATATATGTACAGTATAAGAGCTTTAGGATTAAGTTCACATTTATGATTTGCGAGAAGTTGCATAAAATCTCTCATGTTTCCACAACACACAACAACACTCAGCACTTTGTCGGGCACATAATGATGCCATTAACATTAATGTCAGTATTGTGCATCTTGTTTACTTACATGGCTTCTTGTGCTTTGGTGCGTGCCAAAAAGCATGGTAACAAAGAACCACGTGTTTTGGTGTGGCACAATTTTTAAAAAATGGTCATGCACTACTTTTGTGTGATTTTTGTGTGATTGAAATGAATGGGATGCCCTAAGAAAAATACATTCAATTGCTCAAAATTCACACCTGCAAAGGTGTGAATGGAGTCTAAGGAAATGTTGACTGTTCAGTTAGCCAAGTGAATGTTTGCTTAGCTTGGTGATTTTGATAAAGACATGTAGAATGTAAGCAAACATAATGTTGTTTTAATCTCCTTTGGACATGAATGCATAAACAAATAGAACACCATTTCACCTTATTTACTAAACTAAGATAATATCACTCTTCTAGGTGATCAGTAGGGATGAGCTTCGAGTTCGAGCCGAACAGCGAACAAATTGGGGTGTTTGCGGCAAATTCGAATGCCGCAGAACACCCTTTAAAAGTCTATGGGAGAAATCAAAAGTGCTAATTTTAAAGGCTTATATGCAAGTTATTGTCATAAAAAGTGTTTGGGGACCTGGGTCCTGCCCCAGGGGACATGGATCAATGCAAAAAAAAGTTTTAAAAACGGCCGTTTTTTCAGGAGCAGTGATTTTAATAATGCTTAAAGTCAAACAATAAAAGTGTAATATCCCTTTAAATTTCGTACCTGGGGGGTGTCTATAGTATGCCTGTAAAGGGGCGCATGTTTCCCGTGTTTAGAACAGTCTGACAGCAAAATGACATTTCGAAGGAAAAATTTCATATAAAACTACCCGCGGCTATTGCATTGCCGACAATACACATAGAAGTTCATTGATAAAAACGGCATGGGAATTCAACACAGGGAAACCCCGAACCAAAATAAAAAAAAAAAATGACGTGGGAGTCCCCCTATATTCTATACCAGGCCCTTCAGGTCTGGTATGGATATTAAGGGGAACCCCGGCCAAAATTAAAAAAAAAATGATGTGGGGTTCCCCCTAAATTCCATACCAGACCCTTCAGGTCTGGTATGGATTTTAAGGGGAACCCCGCGCCTAAAAAAAAAAAAAACGGCGTGGGGTCCCCCCAAAAATCCATACCAGACCCTTATCCGAGCACGCAACCTGGCAGGCCGCAGGAAAAGAGGGGGGATGAGAGAGCGCCCCCCTCCTGAACCGTACCAGGCCACATGCCCTCAACATTGGGAGGGTGCTTTGGGGTAGCCCCCCAAAACACCTTGTCCCCATGTTGATGAGGACAAGGGCCTCATCCCCACAACCCTGGCTGGTGGTTGTGGGGGTCTGCGGGCGGGGGGCTTATCGGAATCTGGAAGCCCCCTTTAACAAGGGAACCCCCAGATCCCACCCCCCCCGTGTGAAATGGTAAGGGGGTACTTAACCCTACCATTTCACTAAAAAACTGTCAAAAATGTTAAAAATGACAAGAGACAGTTTTTGACAATTCCTTTATTTAAATGCTTCTTCTTTCTTCTATCTTCCTTCATCTTCTTCTTATTCTTCTGGCTCTTCTGGTTCTTCCTCCGGCGTTCTCGTCCAGCATCTCCTCCGCGGCGTCTTCTATCTTCTTCTCCTCGGGCCGCTCCGCACCCATGGCATGGGGGGAGGCTCCCGCTCTTCTCTTCATCTTCTTCTTCATCCTCTTCTCTTCTTCCTTCTTCTCTTCTTCGTTTTCTTCTCTGGGCCGCTCCGCATCCATGCTGGCATGGAGGGAGGCTCCTGCTGTGTGACGGCATCTCCTCGGCTGACGGTTCTTAAATAACGGGGGGCGGGGCCACCCGGTGACCCCACCCCCGCTGACCCATGGGACATGACGAGACTTCCCTGTGGCATTCCCCGTGACGTCACAGGGAAGTCCCATCAAGTCACCGTGCATCAGAGGGGGGCGGGGTCACCGGGTGGCCCCGCCCCCGTTATTTAAGAACTGTCAGACCTGAAGGGTTTCCCTGAGTTGAATTCCCATGCCGTTTTTATCAATGAACTTCTATGTGTATTGTCGGCAATGCAATAGCCGCGGGTAGTTTTAAGTGAAATTTTTCCTTCGAAATGTCATTTTGCTGTCAGACTGTTCTAAACACAGGAAACATGCGCCCCTTTACAGGCATATTATAGACACCCCCCAGCTACAAAATTTAAAGGGATATTACACTTTTATTGTTTGACTTTAAGCATTATTAAAATCACTGCTCCTGAAAAAACGGCCGTTTTTAAAACTTTTTTTTGCATTGATCCATGTCCCCTGGGGCAGGACCCAGGTCCCCAAACACTTTTTATGACAATAACTTGCATATAAGCCTTTAAAATTATCACTTTTGATTAATTATGTTCGTGTCCCATAGACTTTAACGGTGTTCGCGTGTTCGAGCGAACTTTTTTCCTGTTCGCATGTTCTGGTGCGAACCGAACAGGGGGGTGTTCGGCTCATCCCTAGTGATCAGTCTCTGTTCCTTTGGTAAACCAACTACAGTTTGTATACATACACTTTGGTATAGTAATTATTGGTTGCTGGATCTGAAAATATGAGCCAATGAACATACACACCTTTAATATGTTTATAAAAGCTATAACAACATACAACAAAATATTATTACATTGAAAATGATTTATTAACCTCTTGCCGACCAGCCGCCATCATTATACTGCAGCAGGTTGGCTTTCATGCGCAAATAGCCATATGTGTACATTGGCCGCTTTAAGAGCTATAGGGGATGTGCGCCGGAGCCGATGCATGTGGCCGGAAGCTGCGATGTCTGCCGGTGACCCACAATCACTCCTCAGAGAGCCAGAGCGGGGCTAAACTGTCTAAACAGACAGATCCCCATTCTGTCAGGTGAGTAGAGAGAGATCTGCTGTTCCTAGTGATTAGGAACAGTGATCTCTCTCTACTCCAAGTCACTCCCCTCCCCCCCATAGTTAGAAACACCTCCCAGGGAACACATTTAACCCCTTGATCTCCCCCTAGTGTTAACACCTTCACTGTCAGTGACATTTTGTACAGTAATCAGTGGCTATTTTTAGCACTGTTAATGACACAATGTGCAGCACTAATAAAATAAACAAATCCTAAATACAAATGCATAAAAATGATGTATAAAATCAATATATATAACGTGACATCCTATGTATAAAATAATGAAATATAAAGTGCTCGTGCTCCATGAGTCACACTCAGTCCTTATTGGAATATAAAAATATTCAGCAAAAGTCCAAATAACATTTGACATGTGATAATAGTGTCTTCATGTGGTGTGCACACGACCCCCACCAGGTGTACCCTCACCTTTAGGGCTTAAATAATAAGCCTGTATTTTGATAATAGCCTGCAGCGATCATGGAGTATTGGTATAGACCACAAGACACCTGCTCCTCCCGGTGGTAGCCCAGCTCAAGAGCCATTATTTTCTCCTGGTGTGTTCCGGGACTCTCCTCATATGTATTATATGCGAAAAATGACAGAGGCATGCAATAGCATGATAACGTTTAAAAAAGATTTAATTCTAAACAGAACTCCACACACATAACACTCACATTTCCAATGAATAAAAATGCCTTTAAAGTGCTATAGTGCTGAGGGGTGATAGAGTCACCTGTGGTCCTGTTCTGCAGCCCCGGTCTCATGGTGTTCCCCCCTGTTCTGTGCCTGCTCTGTAACACTTCCTAGTGCCTCCTGTGTCAGCCGATCAAGCTCCTCCTACTGGTTTTGTCACTCATTCCCAGAGTAACGAGAGTGATGAAACCAGTAGGAGGAGCTTGATCGGCTGACACAGGAGGCACTAGGAAGTGTTACAGAGCAGGCACAGAACAGGGGGAACACCATAAGACCGGGGCTGCAGAACAGGACCACAGGTGACTCTATCACCCCTCAGCACTATAGCACTTTAAAGGCAATTTTATTCATTGGAAATGTGAGATTTATGTGTGTGGAGTTCTGTTTGGAATTAAATCTTTATTAAACGTTATCACACTATTGCATGCCTCTGTCATTTTCCGCATATAATACATATGGGGAGAGTTCCGGAACACACCAGGAGAAAATAGTGGCTCTTGAGCTGGGCTACCACTGGGAGGAGCTGGTGTCTTGTGGTCTATACCAATACTCCAGGATCAAAATACAGGCTTATTATTTAAGCCCTAAAGGTGAGGGTACACCTGGTGGGGGTCGTGTGCACACCACATGAAGACACTATTATCACATGTCAAATGTTATTTGGACTTTTGCTGAATATTTTTATATTCCAATAAGGACTGAGTGTGACTCACGGAGCACGAGCACTTTATATTTCATTATTTGATATATAGGATGTCATGTTATATTGATGTTATACATAGTTTTTATGCATTTGTATTTAGGATTTGTTTATTTTATTAGCGCTGCACATTGTGTCATATATATTGCTATTATCACATTTTGGGGAAGTGTGGAAAGTGCGAGCAGCTTATTATAGTTTTATTTTAATTTATATTTATATGGTGATTTAGGGTATTTTAGGTTTAGGGTGGCAGCTCACAAGGTTTTATATCTATTTTTAGCACTGATCGCTGTATAAATGTCAATAGTCCCGAAAAAGTGTCAAAAGTGTCCGATCTGTCCACCATAATGTCGCAGTCCCGCTAAAAATCGCACATCATCGCCATTACTAGTAAAAAAAAATCATAATAATAAAAATGCCATAAATATACCCCCTATTTTGTAGACATGATAACTTTTGCGCAAACCAATCAATATATGCTAAATTGCGATTTTTACATATTATACAGAATACATATTAACCTAAACTGATGAAGACATTTTTTGATACTTTTTTTTGGATATCTATTATTGCAAAAAGTAAAAAATATTGTTTTGTTTTGTTTTTAAATGTTGCTCTTTTTTTGTTTATAGCGCAAAAAATAAAAAACTCAGAGTTGATCAAATACCACCAAAAGAAAGCTCTCTTTGTGGGAAAAAAGGACACACATTTTGTTTGGGTACAGCATCACATGACCACACAATTGTCAATTAAAACAATGCAGTGCCGTATCGCAAAGAATGGCCTGGTCATTAAGGGGGAAAACCCTTCCGGGGCTGAAGTGGTTAATGGATTTGAGAATCTGAACTCCATAAATCAAGGAAATATTTGCTTTAAATATAAAATGACTTGAAAAGGATCAGTATACGGTTGGGTATTCAAAGTGATCACAAATTAGCCTATCACATAAACAAATAAATTAAGTTAATATTTACACACATTTTTGAGTGATGATGTTCAACACATTTAGTAAATCAGCCTCATTGTGTTTATGAATGAAAATTGTACGAGTAGTTGCACTTTTCATTCACACAATAACTGCTGCCAGATGTTTTGCAGCACAGAGTTGGATGTGACAATCAAACTGGTTCTTGTCACCATGTCTGACAGAGC
The DNA here is from genome assembly GCA_037952925.1 of Lithobates clamitans. Taxonomy (NCBI): domain Eukaryota; kingdom Metazoa; phylum Chordata; class Amphibia; order Anura; family Ranidae; genus Lithobates; species Lithobates clamitans. Next base: position 3,309,558 of record JBBGZY010001322.1, on the reverse strand, counting down.
GGACATGGAGGGGAGAAAGATCAGGGTGTTATGGTTTTGCTTTGATTAGAAACAAATGAACAAATGCAATGTCTTAAGTGTCTTATATTCTAAAAGTTAAAGACATATTTTTATTGCCTTTTTCTTGTTATCTACATGCCTGAAAGTGTTGATGGAAGCAAAAAATTGAGACATCAGTTCAATTATCTGGTGTTCAGTGAATCCAAAATTACTTGTGATCTCAGATGATACAATTCATGACTTTTTCTGAGAAATCTACTTTCTGACTGAATCCACTTTCAGTATCCTGATCTGCCTCGAGCTGGTGACTACAGGGAGGATCTTAAATCCCACATAGGATAGTGTACCATCACTATGCTGGAGTGAACCATGTACTAAAAGATCTTAAGTAATGAGGAATTATAAACTCTCTGATCCCAGGGACCAGTACATCACAAGTCTGATTTACTCAAGGCATTGACAATCTTCATTTAATAAATACAGTGAAGATTTACTTCAATTATTCAAATCATATAAAGAACAAAACTCCTGTTAATTAATTTCATCTGCACATTATTGGGTATTTACAATGAACATAACTTTATTAGATGAAGATTCTAAACTCCTTTAGTAAATCAACCCAACTGCCTCATATTCCATATAATTGTTAATCAGCTCATCCAGTCCAGATGGTCCTGCTTAGCAATAGGAATGATACCAATCACACAGCTGGAAGATCATACTAATCATTGTGCTATTTCTATCACTAACAGGAGTTGTCCCCATCATTGTCCTCACTCACAAACTTGATGGAGATGTTCATAAAATGCAGAAGCTCTTCGAAAGGCTGGGAGCAAATCAGATCTACAAGCTGGAAAATTATACAGATGAAGATCATTTTAGAGATCGTGCAAAAGATGAGGAGATCCTAACATTCCTCCATGGTGCCATAGAAGATGTCAGATATCGAATGAGATTACCATTGGATCCTAGGAAAGAAAGAATTGAACGGAAGCAATTCCTGCTAAAATATTTTCATGAGCAAGACATGATTAGGAAAGAGGAGAAAATAGCGCTGGCTACAAAACAGATACATAATCTTATAAAAAACTTGTAGTTTATCACATCCTTTAGGAATGGTGATATTTCCCGATTGCAAATTCTTAGGTTGATAGTTGTAATTATCCACATGTTCATCTCACCACAAAATTGTTTTCCCCAAAAGATTTTTCCTTTATCTGAGAGTGTGAAGTAATTAACTCTTCATTAGCAGGAAGATAACCAACAGCAGATGTTCAGGTGTCTGAAAAAAAAATGTTATACATCTTTTAAATATGAAATAAAATGTTTTCACCAATAAACAGTCTATAATATCCAAGGAAACTCTCATGTATAGATGATTTAAGAGAACACCCCCCTCACTAGTGTAATATGTGTAATCTTCAACAATACCTCCAATTTACATATCATTTTTTTCTTTCTCCTTTTTGTTTTCCCCGAACCCTCTTTTTTATTCCTTATTGTTTTGTCTGTGCTTCTAACATAGACAGTATAGTGCTAATCAATTTTCTTATTAGGTGAATTGTTGATTTTAGTCTTATGATCCTCTTGAATAGGGATGAGCACGATATTCGAGTCAAACGTAAGTTCGACTCGAACATCGGCTGTTCAACCGTTCACTGAATTTAGAACATTATTAGGCATTCGCAGGAAATTTGAGCGCCCGCGGAATGCCCCATAATGAATGGCGAGACCATCAATGCACTGCTAGATCGCAATGCATTGACGGCTGCCGATTGGCCAAAGCATGCACCTGACCTGCATGCTTTGGCCAATCACAGTGCGCTCTGCTGTGAGAGCCATGATTGGCCAAAGGCAGAGTGCCTTTGGCCAATCATGGTTTAGGGGACTGAGTCCACGCCCCACACTATATAAGTCCGTAAGTGTAAGTGTAAGTTTTATAAATGAGAGCAGCAAAATGACATTTTAAAAGAAAAAATGTCATTTAAAACTGCTCACGGCTGTAATGCATTGTCGGATCCCTGCAGTATACATACAAATTATTGAAAAGAATGGCATGGGTTCCCCCCCAGTCCATTACCAGGCCCTTTGAGTCTGGTATGAATATTAAGGGGAACCCTGCGCCAAAATGTAAAAAAAAAATGGCATAGGGTTCCCCCCTAAATCCATACCAGGCCCTTCAGGTCTGGTATGGATTTTAAGGGGAACCCCACGCCAAAATTTTTTTAAAAAAATGGTGTGGGGGCCTACCCAAAATCCATACCAGGCCCTTCAGGTCTGGTATGGATTTTAACACCAAAATGTAACGACATCCATACCTGACCCTTATCCGAGCATGCAACCTGGCAGGGCACAGGAAAAGAGGGGGGCAAGAGAGTGCCCCCCCTTCTGAACTCTACCAGGATATGCCCTCAACATGGGGAGGGTATTTTGGGGTCCCCCAAAACTCATTGTCCCCATGTTGATGGGGACAAGGGCCTCTTCCCCACAACCCTTGCCCGGTGGTTGTGGGGGTCTGTGGGCGGGGGGCTTATCGGAATCTGGAAGCCCCCTTTAACAAGGGGACACCCAGATCCCAGCTCTCCCCATGTGAATGGGTATCGGGTACATTGTACCCCTACTCATTCACCAAAAAAGTGTCAAAAAAGTAAAAATGACAGGAGACAGCTTGGGACAATTCCTTTATTAAAAAATAAAAAATAAAAATGTCCCGCTATGTAAATCTATCTTCGATCACAGCGCCGATGGACCAAGAAAAAAAAACTCTGCCTCGATGGGAGGCTCCCGCCGACTTCAGCCTTTTCGCTTTGACAGCTGTTATATAGCTGAGGGTGGGGCCACCCAGTGATGTAAACGGGTGACCCCACCCCCTCTGACATTACGTGACATCACATGACGTCAGAAGGGGCGGGGTCAACCACTTATGTCACCAGGTGGCCCCGCCCTCATCTATATAAGAGCTGTCAAAGAGAAAAGGCTGCAGTCAGCGGGAGCCTCCCATTGAGGTGGAGTCTGCACGTTTATTTTTCTCGGGTTGTCTGCGCTGTGATTGAAGATGAATGGACATCACGGGACATTATTTTTTTTTATAAAGGAATTGTCCCAAACTGTTTACTGTCGTTTTTACTTTTTTGACACTTTTTTGGTGAATGTGTAGGGGTACAACGTACCCGATACCCATTCACATGGGAGGGCAGGATCTGATCTGGGGGTCTCCTTGTTAAAGGGGGCTTCCAGATTCTGATAAGCCCCCCAAGCACAAACCGAAGAGGCCCTTGTCCCCATCAACATGGGCACAAGGTGCTTTGGACCCCAAAACACCCTCCCCATGTTGAGTGCATGTGGTCTGGTACAGTTCAGGTGGGGGGATGCACTCTTGCCCCCCCTTTTCTTGCCACCTGTCAGGTTGTATGCTCGTATAAGGGTCTGGTATGGATTTTGGGAGGACCCCCACACCATTTTTTTTTTGGCGAACGGTTCCCCTTAATATCCACACCAGACCTGAAAGGCTTTGGATGGAATTTGGGGGGACCCCCACTCAATTTTTTTTTAATGTTGGTGCGGGGTTCTCCTTAATATTCATACCAGACTCAAAGGACCTGATAATAGATGGGGGGACCTATACCGTTTTTGTCAAAAAATGTTATGTATATTGTTGGCAGCCGACAATACATTACAGCAGCGGCAGTTTTAAATTAATTTTTTTCTTTTAGAAATGTAATTTTGTTGTTATAAACACGAGAAAGATGTGCTACTTTACAGGCAGACCAAGGAGACCCCCCAGACACGATATATAAAGGAATATTCCATTTTTATTGTTTCACTTTAAGAATTATTAAAATCACTGCTCCTGAAAAATGTTAGTTTTTAAAACTTTTTTTTGCATTGATACATGTCCCCTGGGGCAGGACCCGGGTCTCCAAACACTTTTTTGGCAATAACTTGCATCTAAGCCTTTAAAATGAGTACTTTTGATTTATAGTATAATAATAGTAGGGCATGTCGGTATTGTGCATCGTGTAGAGTGCGAGTCTCCACAATGTCAATATAGGTGGCGTGTAAAAGGGAATAGGCTATTCAATAGGCCTGGGCTGATGTGAGGCAGAGAAAAGGGGGATAGGGGGGTGGTAAGACGGAGGGTCAGGACGATATAGTTATTGGTGTGTGTGTGAACGGACTATCTGGCCGGTGTCGTCTCTTGAGGTAATGGTAGATAGGTTGGTTTGTGTGCATGCGGAATGCGATTTCCTGAAATGGGTCCAACATGCCCATGTATCCTTGTATTTGGATGGTGAGTCGGAGGTTTGGTGTATGAGATTCTCTATGTGAGCTATCCTGTCCACTCTCCGGATCCACTCTGGGATTGAGGGGGGGGTGATGTGCTTCTCCAGTGCACAGGGATGCATAGGTTTGCCACATTAATAAGATGAAGAGTTAGTGACTTCTTTTATACACGTTGGGGGATCGAAGTATGATGGAGTAAGTAATGCGCTGGGGAGTAGTCAGGGGTGTATGTTGTGATCTGAGTGATTAGTCTGTGAATTTCAACCCAATAGGATTGAATGAGTGGGCATTCCCACCAAATGTGAAGGAGGGAACCCCTGGCTGCGTTACATCTCCAGCAATTTGGGGATATAGTAGATAGAAATTTGTTAATTTTATCAGGAGTTCTGTACCATTTTGAGTAGATTTTGAACCTGCATTCTTGTGTCGCTACTTTGCCGGAACCTTTGTGAATATGGTAGAGCACATTACTCCAATCGTCTGTGGTTAAGGTTGTGTTCAGGTCAGTCTCCCATTGACTTATCAGTGCATCAGTTGTGATTTTTTGACGGGTGGAGAAAAGTGCGTGAATGGTCGAGATGAGGTGTCTTTGGGGTTCGTTTCTGGAGCAGAGAAGTTCGAAGGGTGTAAGTTCCCTATGAATGTTGTCTTTGTGTTGGAGGCTTTGCAGGAAGTGACGGATTTGCAGATAGTTATAGAAGGGGATGTGATATTCTGGAAATTTAGTGATCAGCGCTGAGTATGGTAATAGAGTACCTTGATGGAATAGTTGTTGCACTAGGAGCCGGGGTCTGTGTGGTTCCTTGGTTGGGTGGATTATGGTGACACCCGGTGGAAATTCCGGGTTATCTTCGATAGGTGTCATTGGTCCCGACGTGGGTTGGAACTTGAGAATTTTGCACGATTTCGTGAAGTTGATTAGGGTGGAGTTGATTAGGGGATTTGAAGTGGCGGTTTTCGGGATGAATTTTGGGTTGATCCAAGGGAGGAGTTTCAAAGGGATCTCGGTAAAAGCATTTTCCAAATGCACCCAGTCTTTTTCTTTGCCGTGTACGTGCCAATCCCCAATTCTAACTAGATGGCAGACCTGATAGTAAATTTGTATGTCAGGAACCTGCAATCCTCCTTGTAATTTGGAGGTTGTCAGTCTGTGCCAGTTCAATCTAGGTTGTTTGGATAGCCAGATGAATTTTCTACAAATCCTTTTGTACGTGGCAAAGAAGGAGTGTGGGAGTAATATTGGGATGGTTTGGAGAAGGTAGAGCAATCTAGGTAGAACGTTCATTTTCAAGATAGCAATCCTTCCAAACCATGAGAATGTTCCAGCCTGCCACTTCTGGAGATCACTCTCGATGGTTTGTAGGATTGGTAAAAAGTTGAGCCTGAATAAGTCTGACAAATCGGTGGGGATGTTAATGCCAAGTTATTTTATGGCTTGCATTTCCCATCCAAAAGGAAAATTATGTTTGCATTGTGTGACCGTCTCTTGTGCTAGTGAGATATTGAGTGCCTTGGATTTGGAGAAGTTTATTTGTAGGTTCGATAAGAATTTAAAGAGGGCAAAATCTCTGAGTAGATTCGGGATGGTAGTGGTCGGTTCTGTAAGGAAAAGGAGAATATCATCCGCGTAGGTGGCTACTTTGTAGTGTGTTTGATTGATTTGGACACCTTTGATGTCAGGGTTTTCTCTAATTTTGCGCAACATGGGTTCCATTGTTAGTACGAAGATCAAGCGGGATAATGGGCATCCCTGTCTAGTACCGTTGGACACGGAGAAGGCGCCCGACAGTCCACCGTTCACTCGGACTTTAGCTGTGGGAGATGAATAAAGGATCATAATCATGTTGATGAGTCTCGGCGGGAGGCCTATGAATTGTAGGGTAGCTTCCATAAAGTCCCATGCCACCCTGTCGAACGCCTTCTCCGCGTCCAAGGATAGAAAGAAGCCCTTAGTATTAGTGGAAGTCAGCCAGTGGTGTATGTTTAAAGCTTTGGTAGTATTGTCTTTAGCTTCTCTGCCGGGGACAAAACCGACTTGGTCTGTGGTGATTAAATTTGGGATCAGGGGTAAAAGGCAATTTGCTATGGCTTTGGCGTATAACTTAACGTTAATTAGAGACCAATTTGTCATCTTTCCCTGATTTGGGGATAAGGGTGATATGGGCCTCTAAGAAATCTGTGGGGGCTGTATTGGTAGGGGAGAGGTTGTTAAAGGCCGTTACCAGGTGGGGTAATAATATATCAGGGAATGATTTGTAGTACCCGACCGTCAGCCCATCTGGACCGGGGCTTTTGCCCGGTTTCATCTGTTTTAGTGCAAGAGTGATCTCTTCCGCCGTTAAGGGGACGTCAAGAGATGCGGAGTCTTCGGTCAGGATGGGCGAGCGTGCGTATTGGGATAAGAAGTTATGTATTGCCTCGTTACGGTCTGCCAGAGTGAGGGATGATTGGGGGGTGCAAATGTTGTACAGTTTGGTGTAGTAGCGCACAAATTGTTCCGCTATGTCATCAGATTTTACCATAGTTTTACCCGAGGGGTCTACGATGGAGTGTATGGTGTGGGCCGCTTTTTTTGCTTGTAGTGCTCTAGCCAGCATCTTCCCTGATTTGTTGCCATACTCGTAAAAGCATTTTTGTGTAAGCATGTATTTCCTCTTGATGTTGTTGTGTAGTTCGTCTAGGAGTTCGGTTCATAGTTGTGTCAGTTCAGTCAGTACTTCTAGAGCTAGAGACGCCTTGTGTTTACGTTCTAAAACAGAAATACGTGTGGTTAGGTTCTCCAATTTTGCTTTCCTTAGTCTGTTTCTGTGCGCGGCCTGTGATAAGAATGTGCCTCTTATGACACATTTGTGTGCAGCCCAGACTATTTCCGGAGCAGTGTCGCCCCGTCCGTTTTCTGAGAAATAGTTATTCAAGTGTACGGAAATCTTGTGGGAGATTTCGGTGTCTGTGAGTAGGGAGTTGTCCAGGCGCCATATGTGAGAGCGGGCAGTTTTACTAGGAACGTGCAGGGTTATGGAGATCGGGTTATGATCCGCAAGTATCATCGGTTCAATTGAGGACTTGTGGAGTACAGGAAGATCGGATTGGGAGATGAAGAAATAATCTATTCTGGTATATTTGGAGTGTGGTGGGGAGAAGAAGGTAAAGTCCTTATCTGTGGGATGGAGTGTGCGCCAGGCATCATGTAGTAATAGTTCCCTGAGTTGTGTTTTGATTGCACGTAAAGCCCTATAGGTAGAGGATGAGGTGCCATTGGATGTATCGAGGGAGGGATCAAGAGGGACGTTGAAATCGCCTCCTACTATAAGGCTGCCTGTGCTAAAAGTCGTGAGGAGTTGTAGTGTACGGCGGAAGAACGGTACTTGTCGGGAGTTTGGAGCGTATAGGTTAGCAATGGTGAAGGTCTTGTTGTGCAGAAAGCCCTTGAGGAACAGGAATCTCCCCAAGGGGTCTCGGTGTACATCAGTGACAATGAATGGACAGTTTTTTGATATGAGGATGCATACTCCTTTTGATTTGGCTTCATTATTGGTTGTGTGATATACAGTTGGGAAGTGTTTGTTCTGCAGTTTGGGGATTGCATCGGATCTAAAGTGTGTTTCTTGGATGAGCGCGATGTGGGTGTTGGATTTTTGCAAAGAGGTGAGTAGGAGAGACAGTTTTTCGGGTGTGTTAAGGCCCCTTATATTCATCGAGCTCAATGTGAGTGTGGAGTGTAGAGGGGCTTGTGCCGCGGTTAAGGCAGTGGGGTCCATGGCCTCCGTCAGGGTAGGGGTGGGTATACACTTAGGGATTAAGTGGTGGGGGGGATGTGCTATTCAGAGTTTCAGCAGTAGCTTAAATCGTTTCGAACGTGGCACGGGGGAGAAACCGAAGAGGCAGCAGAGGGATCGACACAGTCTGCTGTCTCGTAAGGATAATATATTCGGACAGGTACAGAGCACTGACGGTCTCCAATCCGTGGAATCCGGATTGGCGAACCTCACTGCAACTGTGTGGGGGTTGGCGAAGATCTGGCACAAGTGGGTTAACGGGTTGTTAAGGTATGGAGACAGGTGTAGCCTGCCATCCTATGACCATTGGTGTTTTAGTAAGGTGGTGGTTGATGTATGTCAGGATCTCGGCGGAGCGTGTAAGGTCCAGTTAGGTGGTAGAGTAGGGTCGAGGCAGGGGTCTATGAGAGAGAAGTGCGTCGATGTATATATATTGGTACCTAAAACATACGTCGGGGAATCGTGACAGCCACTTCAGTAAGAGTGCTTCCATCGGTAGGAAACTGAAGGCCTGTCTTCCAGTTTGGTCTCCTATATAGGTGACCGTAGATTACAGGGCCTGTCTCAATGTTCCCTCAGGGGTGTAATAGGAGAGTCCGGGTGAAGGCCACATGAGAGGAACATTTGGGGTGCATGGTGGGGTAGGGGTCAGTCAGACCCGAATTTACTGTAGTCGCTGTCATGTACCCTGTATTACTGTAGGCTGCATACTAACATTACAAACATTTTGTAATAGATAACCTGAGGTATGAACTTACCCAAGAGCAAAACATAACAAAAATTGAATTTTTAAAAAGAAGAGTTAAGGTAGAGGTAAGATACACATTAAGTAACGTGCTGGGGGCGCACACAAAAGAGTTTCGGTGTCCTGCAGAGCCATCTGTAGAACCTCGGAGATAGGCTGCGGGCGTCAGAGCATAGTACCTGAGTGGTGCGGGAAAGTCAGTCCTCTGTGTCTCCCGTCAGGGTAGGTAGTGTCCGGCTTGGGGAGGAGCAGGTAGTGTCTTAATCGTTAGGCTATGGACAGTAGACGTTTCCAGCCCGGAGAGTTCGATTGTATCAGCGAGCCTGGCGTGCTCCCGTAGGACTGTGCGCCGGAAACGTCATCTGAGGTCCGTTCCTGCGCAAAAGGGCGTGCAGTATGCAATGTAAGAGTTCCACTGGTGAGCATCTGGGTGTTGACAAGCCGTGGAGAGTCTGGTCGAGTCGCATCATTCCCTGATGTCAGAAGTCCGGAGCAGAGGGGTGGCTGCAGATCTGTAGGAGTCTTGCGTGGAGCCGGGTGTGGGGGTCGATGTTGTCTGGTAGGTAGTTACCCGTATTTGGCATTGAAAGCGGGTCATCAGCGAACCTCAGCATCCGGCGCGGCGATGATGACGGGTGTATGGAGTGCCGGAAACTAGTGTGCTGCCTGGAAGGTCACGCCCAGGTACCGGAAGGCCATCGCGGTGCAGTCTGGTAGTTGTAGTAAGCCAAGTCTGCTTCCGACCTCCGTGGTTAGAATGAGGACATTATGTGGCAGCATCCCACGAGCATGGTGGTTGGGATACAGGGTGACTAGTCCTGGCACGTTGCTCCGGGGAGGCAAAGAGCCCTGTATGGCAGTGTGAGCAGAAAGTAAAACGTAAAAACCGTAGATTTAAAAAAACAGCTGAATAAAAGAACGGTGAAAAAAACTGTGTCTGGGTCATCAATTGTAGAGGCCAGCCAGGGAGAGAGACAGGCAGTGGGGCCCAGATGGTCACAGCCTACTGGGATGAGCATCAGCGTCCCCTCCTGGCTCTCCTGGAGGTGGGAGAGTGGGGGCTATGATCACGGCGATTGGAACGTTGCGCACCATGAGGCGGTGTGTAAGAGGGAGATCTTCTTCTCCGTAGGCCGGCGTTAGAGGCTTCCATGGGTTCCTCATTTGGATGTTCTCTGCGGATTGCGGAGCGCCGAAAATCTGCATACCAGTTGGGTACCTCCACTCTCGGTATGTGCAGAGTGTCGCAGAAGATTGGGAGGTCCTCGGGAACTTTAAGGTAAGCCGTGCGGCCGTGTGAGGTGGCGGCTAAGCAAAATGGAAATTTCCATTTGTAAGTGATGTTGTTGGCGCGTAGGGCATCGAGCAGGGGTTTCAGGTCACGGCGGTGTTGGAGGGTGATGCCCGACAGGTCTTGGTATATTTGAACAATCTTCCCCTTGTGTATGATCTGCGGTACACCTCTGGCCTGCTTAAGTATCTCTTCTTTGACTCGAAAGTCTGTGAGGCAGCAGATGATGTCCCTAGGGGGATCAGTGTCTTTCCCTTTTGGCCACAGGGCCCTATGGATCCTCTCCAAGTCAATAGGCGTCTGTAATGGTCTGCGTAAGGGGCCGTTGAATAGGCTGATGGTAGATTGAGCAATCTGGTCGCCTTCAATGGATTCGGGCACTCCTCTGACCCTCAAGTTATGGCGTCTGCCGCGGTTGTCAAGATCCTCGAGGTGTCTCTGCATTTCCCTCATTTGAAGCATGTGGGTATCGACATGCCTCGTTGTTTTGCGTAGCTGCAGGTCTTGACGGTCCGCCATTTGTTCCGCCGCCTGTACTCTATCAGAGAGGGCGCGGATGTCAATGCGTAACTCAGAGATAGCGGCTGAGAGAGTGTCTTTGATGTCTGCGGCTATCATCCTTAAATCCTGAATGTGTGTGATGGAAAAATCTGGACAGCCGCACTCCGGATTGGAAAAGTGAAAAATAAAATCCTCTTTATTGAAAAAGTAATAACATGATTAAAATCCGTACATGGCTTTGTTGGGATAATGCAGCATAACCGCTAACGCGTTTCACGCTCCCATAGAGCGCTTACTCATAGCTCATGGCGGTATTCCCGAGTCTGGCTCAGGGTGGATTTTACATACCAAAAGCGGTATCCCCGAGCCAGACTCGGGCTTGCATCGCAGGATCCAGGAAGAGCTTACTTACCTTGTCCCCTGGATCCTGCGATGTCTCCCCGCTGTGATCGGCGAGCCGCTGTGTCTCGCTCGATTCACAGTGCCGAGCTCCGTTCCCTGCGAGCGTTGCGACGCACGGGGACGGAGTTCGGCGGTAAATTCAAAAGTGAAACACACAGTATAGATACAGCATACTGTAATCTTACAGATTACAGTACTGTATCAAATAACTACACATCCCCTTTGTCCCTAGTGGTCTGCCCAGTGTCCTGCATGCAGTTTTATATATATAAAACTGTTCTTTCTGCCTGGAAACTGGAGATTGTCCATAGCAACCAAAACTGTCTCTTTACATCAAAACCAGCTAGAAAAAAGCGATAATAAATTATAATCACTTGCAGAATTGAGCGATAGTGATTTGTGGGGAGATCCGTCATCAAACTCTAAAAGTAATAAAAGCTAAAATTCTGCAACTGAGCAAATTTCAGTGTTTTTGATTTGATTACATTATTATATAATTTTTATTATTATTATATTATTGTGTGTTTTAATTATTTATAGTTATTTATTATATTATAATTTTTTATTTCGTTTTTCAAACTTTATCATACCCGGGATGTCTACTAGACTCTTGTTTGGACAGATTTAAGTGAACTATTCCTAAGAATTACAGGCCTACAATATAAAATGCCAAATTTCTGTGCAAAATAATTGTACCGCTTTCGGCACCTAAAATCTGAAATAATCATACCGCCAGGGAGGTTAAGTAGAATCTCTTTGCAATTTTGAACGGGTACATTTTTAACGTGTTTAGCTCCAGCCAAAAAATCTTTTTTAAGCTTCTTGGAAAACATAGGGAAAGGTTATCACCCCTGTGACATTTGTTTTGCTGTCTTTCCTCCTCTTCAGAAGATTTCACCTCACTTTTTGTCCCAATGAAAAATGTTTTTTGAAAATTTGGGTTTTTTTGTGGAACAAGGATTGGAAAGCATCAGTGGAAAGGAGAAATGTTTTTCCCATATTAACTCTTACAGGAGAGAATTTCCCTTCCTAGGGGTAGATTTCATCTCACTTCCTGTTGTCTCCTTCCGTTTGCAAGTAGGAGTCGTTTGTAAGTTAGATGTTTGAAAGTAGGGTCCTGCCCTATATACTCAGCATAAATTTGTTCCTTAGGTGTTGCTGTGGCCACAACACTGTAAGCCCTCAAAGGGCCCTGCTGTGAAATATTAGATCAAGAATTGTAATTACATGCCCCTGTTGAACAGGAGCTGAAAAATTAGGCCTTAGGCACTGGTGCTGGTGCCACAACACTGCAACCCCTCACAGACACTCTAGTTGGAACGCAGGAACGAGCCCTGCTGCAAAGTATTGCATCAAAAATTGTAATTACACGCCCCTGTTAAACAAGGGCTGAAAAATTAGGCCTTAGGCACTGGTGCTGGTGCCACAACACTGCAACCCCTCACAGACACTCTAGTTGGAACGCAGGAACGAGCCCTGCTGCAAAGTATTGCATCAAAAATTGTAATTACACGCCCCTGTTAAACAAGGGCTGAAAAATTGGGCCTTAGGCACTGGTGCTGGTGCCACAACACTACAACCCCTCACAGACACTCTAGTTGGAACGCAGGAACGAGCCCTGCTGCAAAGTATTGCATCAAAAATTGTAATTACACGCCCCTGTTAGACAGGGGCAGAAAAATTGGGCCTTAGGCACTGGTGCTGGTGCCACAACACTGCAACCCCTCACAGACACTCTAGTTGGAATGCAGGAAGGAGCCCTGCTGCAAAGTATTGCATCAAAAATTGTAATTACATGCCCCTGTTAAACAGGGGCAGAAAAAATGGGCCTTAGGCACTGGTGCTGGTGCCACAACACTGCAACCCCTCACAGACACTCTAGTTGGAATGCAGGAACGAGCCCTGCTGCAAAGTATTACATCAAAAATTGTAATTACACGCCCCTGTTAAACAGGGGCTGAAAAATTGTGCCTTAGGCACTGGTGGTGGCGCCCAGAACCAAAAATGTTCTTACAAGCTATCAGCGTGATGATTGAGGAGGAAGAGGATAATTACTCAGGGATAGTCACTCAGCATCAGCATAGGCAGTCTTTGAAGGGATCTGAGATTTCAAAAAAAATTATTCGGTTACATCAGCATCAGGTGCTTGGTAGCTGGTGGTGATCCAAGACTGATTTATTTTTATGAAGGTCAGTCGATCGACCGAGTCGGTGGACAGACGCACCCTGTGATCGGTTACCACGCCTCCAGCAGCACTGAATGTGCGTTCCGAAAGAACGCTGGATGCAGGACAGGCCAGTAGCTCAATTGCATACTGTGCAAGCTCTGGCCAGTGATCCATCCTCAAGACCCAGTAACCCAGAGGATTTTCGGTGGGAAAGGTGTCCAAGTCTGATCTTGTCCCTAGGTATTCCTGCACCATGTAAAACAGATGCTGGCGATGGTTGTTGGAACCGATCATACCTTGGGGCTGCGGACCAAAAAATTGTCTGAACGCATCGGTCAGACGGCCACCTTCTCCACCGATCCTTCTTTGACTGACCGAAGCCTCAGCAACACGTTGTCCAGAAACAGGAGTTTGTAACCTCCCAGTCTCTGGGAACGCGTTGCACAGACCTTTCTGCAAGGCCTCCCGAAGATGTTTCATCCTCTGCTCCCTCTGCGATGGCAAGATAAGGTCCGCAGCCTTACCCTTGTAACGTGGATCAAGGAGGGTTGCCAGCCAGTATTGGTCCTTCTCCTTGATACCACGAATACGAGGATCCTTACGCAGGCTTTGCAGGATCAGGGAGGCCATGCAGCGTAGGTTTGCTGAGGTATTCGGTCCGGAGTCCTCTGGGTCACTAAGGACGACACTGTCTGGATAAAGGGGGCCTTGAGAGCTAAGGAAGTCCTCCTCTTCCTGCCTCTGTTCTGCCTCAAGTGCCCTGTCCATTATTCCACGCAGTGTGTGCTCCAACAGGTGGACAAGGGGGACAGTGTCACTGATGCATGCACTGTCACTGCTCACCATCCTCGTGGCCTCCTCAAATGGTGACAGGACAGTGCATGCATCCCTGATCATGGCCCACTGGCGTGGGGAAAAAAGACCAAGCTCCCCTGACCCTGTCCTGGTGCCATAGACGCACAGGTACTCATTGATGGCCCTCTGCTGCGTGTGCAGCCGCTGCAGCATGGCCAACGTTGAGTTCCACCTGGTGGGCATGTCACAGATTAGGCGGTTCTTGGGCAGGTTAAACTCCTTTTGGAGGTCCGTCAGCCGAGCACTGGCATTATATGACCGGCGGAAATGCACACAGACTTTCCTGGCCTGCCTCAGGACATCCTGTAAGCCCGGGTACCTGCCCAAGAACCGCTGCACCACCAAGTTAAGGACGTGAGCCAAACAGGGCACATGGGTCATTTGTCCCTGTCGGAGGACAGAGAGGAGGTTGGTGCCATTGTCGCAAACCACCATTCCTGCCTTAAGTTGGCGTGGCGTCAACCACCTCTGAACCTGCCCCTGCAGAGCTGACAGAACCTCTGCCCCAATGTGGCTCCTGTCCCCCAAGCACACCAGCTCAAGCACCGCATGGCATCTTTTGGCCTGCGTACTTGCGTAGCCCCTTGAACGACTATGGAGCACTGCTGGTTCCGAGGAAGAGGCCATGGAGGAAGAAGAAGAGGAGGGGGTGGAGGAGAGAGGTGTGTCACAATCATTAGCATTTTGGAGGCGTGGTGGCGGAACAACCTCCAACACTACTGCACCTTGTCCTGCATCCTTCCCAGCTGCCAGCAGAGTCACCCAATGCGCCGTGAAACTTATGTAACGTCCCTGTCCATGCCTGCTGGACCATGAGTCAGCGGTAATATGCACCTTACCGCTGACCACCCTGTCCAGCGAGGCATGGACATTGCCTTCCACATGCCGGTAGAGAGCCGGAATCGCCTTCTGTGAGAAAAAGTGGCGTTTGGGTACCTGCCACTGAGGAACCGCACATTCCACAAACTCACGGAAGGGGGCAGAGTCTACCAACTGAAAAGGCAGCAGTTGAAGTGCTAGCAATTTTGCCAAGCTAGCATTCAACCGCTGGGCATGTGGATGGCTGGGAGCAAACTTCTTTCGGAGGGGCAGCAGCTGGGGCAGGGAAATTTGCCTGGTACAATCTGACGTCGGTGTACCAAAAGCAGATTGCCCACAAGTACTTGGCTGTGACACACCTAATTCTACACCTTCATTCCTCTCAGTGCAGGTCTCAGAGAGGACTGAAGGTCTAGTGGGGTTGGAAATCTCAGCTGATGAGGAGCAAGGAGAGGTCCTCTTGGTTCTTTGGTGTGGGTCTTTTAGATACGCTTGCCAACGAACTGCATGGCAGGTCAACATATGTCTGGTCAAGCATGTGGTACCCAAGCGGGAGATGTTTTGGCCACGTGAGATACGCTTGAGACATATGTTGCAAATAGCATCGGTGCGATCTGATGCACTCGTCTCAAAAAAGGCCCACACCAAAGAACTTTTTGAATAACGTGCAGAGACTGCAGCGCCCTGCACATGTGGAGCTTTGGGGTGTGATGCAGTCAATGTGCTGCCCTTAGGCTGGCCCCTGGAGGGCATCCTGCCTCGTTGGTGATGTGCCGCCTCCTCCTCCCCCTCTCTCCTATCAGGCACCCACGTTGAGTCAGTGACCTCATCATCCCCTCCCTCCTCATCACTGGAGCAAACCTGGCAGTATGCTGCAGCAGGGGGAGCATGACTGCCAGATTGCTGTCCTTCTTGGGCACCCCCTCTGTCTGTGCTCATGTTACTGCCTTCATCGAGCTCAGTATCATCATCAGAGCCTTCCAAACGCTGGGCATCCTCCTGGAGCCGATATGTATTCTTCTACATATTTTTTGGTAAAAAAATCGCAATAAGCGTATATTGATTGGTTTGCGCAAAAGTTATAGCGTCTACAAAATAGGACATAGATTTATAACATTTTTATTTATTTATTTTTTACTAGTAATGGTGGCGATCTGCAATTTTTATCGTAATTGCGATATTGCGGCGGACACATCGGACACTTTTGACACATTTTTGGGACCATTCACATTTATACAGCGATCGGTGCTATAAAAATGCACTGATTACTGTATAAATGTGACTGGCAGGGAAGGGGTAACCCTAGGTGGTGATCAAGGGGTTAACTGTGTTGCTAGGGAGTGTTTCTAACTGTAGGGGGAGGGGACTCACTGGGGAGGAGACCGTTCGGTGTTCCTCTGTACTGGGAACATACCATCGGTCTCTTCTCCTCTGACAGGACCGTGGATCTGTGTGTTTACACACACAGATCCACAGTCTCGCTGTGTTACCAGCAATCGCGGGTGCCCGGCGGACATCGCGGCCGCTGGGCACGCGCACCGGGTGCACAGTGACACGGCGGGCACGCACGATTGCCGGCGGTGGCGCGCTCGCGCCCCCTGGTGGGCCGGGAAAGTGAGGCCATCATATGACGCCCGCCTGCAAAGAGAGCTGCGCCGCCTGGCCCTCAATTGACAGCCGGAGGTCAGCAAGCAGTTAAACTTCTATATTTAATGCTAGCTCTAAACCAGCCCCACTGCAATAGCAATATTACTGGTGATTGATTCTCAATTCCATTTGGCTGAGTGATCAAGAGAGATAATTAGCTTTACCACCCTAGCCTGTGTCTGTAGCTGGTCTGGTATTGGCCATCTCCTCCCTCATATTCAGGTATCTCAAATCAGACCCAATAATGACCAACTGAGAAAAGCATTCCTGCTTAGTTCCCCTATAAATTTAAAGCATGCTATGAGGTGGCGCAGACAGGGGCAAGGCGCAGACATCATGGCTCTTTCCTAAGTGGCTCTGTCACGAGTGATGCGCAGTTTCACCGACGCAGTTTAACGAAAGCAGGATAACTAAAGCTGGATGAAGATACAACAAGAACTCTGCTCCACTCTGCAAGACAACACGCAAACCAGCTTTTGATAATTATTATATAAAGTCAGTTTCCCACTCTCTATCCACTAACATGCTCCTTATTCTTTTCCTTGTCACATTGGTGTCTTCTATCCTCAAATTATCTTTACTCTACCCCTCCTCTCTTCCCTGCAGCATGCACATATCACCCTCCATCCTACCCTCTCCCTACTATGGCACCCATCATCTCCTCCATTTGCTGCATCCACATGCTGACATAAACACCAGGGTCACTAGACACGTGCGCTCATGCACATCCAACTCCCATCTTGCCTTCCTCGCCCTCCTCCTTCTCCTAGTCTCAGGTGACATTTCTCCTAATCCTGGTCCGCCATTTTTCAACTGCAAGTCATATATCCAATACCCTTCCCCCTCTGGCAACCACCGCAATCCACTCAGTTTAATTTCTATCCCCCTGCTTCCTCAAAGCAGCCCAACAATCTCATGCACCCTTTGGAATGCCCGCTCTATCTGTAACAAGCTAACATCTGTACATGACCTCTTCATCTCTCATGGCTTTAACATACTCGCCATAACAGAAACCTGGCTTCAAAATTTTGACTCAGCTTCTCCTGCTGCCCTCTCCCATGGTGGTCTCCATTGGACTCACTCCCCCAGACCCAACAGACAGAAAGGAGGTGGAGTTGGCTTCCTTCTATCCCCACAAAGCACCTTCCAAGTCCTTCCTGTCCCTCCCTCTCCATCTCTCTCTTCTTTCGAGATGCACTGTATTTGTCTGTTTTCTCCCATTTCGCTCAGGATTGCAGCAATTTATCGGCCTCCTGGGCCGGTATCGCGCTTTCTTGATGACTTTGCTGCCTGGCTACCCTACTTTCTCTCCTCTGAAATACCCACAATCATTCTTGGTGACTTCAACATTCCTGTCAATATTAACAGCCCAACTACAGCTAAACTTAACCTCATCTTTTGACCTAACCCAATGGACACATACTTCCACTCACTCCAATGGTAATACCCTTGACCTTGTATTCTCCCATTTCTGCAACCCTGGCAACCTCACCAACACCCCCTTTCCTCTATCTGATCACAACCTCATTACTTTCACTGTATCCTTGCCTCCAACCACCCATCCCTCCAAGCAGCAAAAACTTATTTGTAGAAACCTTCGCCACAGGAAGGATGTACTGGAAATGAAGCGAGTACAAAGAAGGGCAACAAAGCTAATAAAGGGTCTGGAGGATATTAGGTATGAGGAAAGGTTGTGAGCACTGAACTTATTCTCTCTGGAGAAGAGACGCTTGAGAGGGGATATGATTTCAATTTACAAATACCGGACTGGTGACCACACGATAGGGAGAAAACTTTTTTACGGAAGGGAGTTTAATAAGACACGCGGCCATTCACTAAAATTAGAAGAAAAGAGGTTTAACCTTAAACTGCATAGAGGGTTCTTTACTGTAAGAGCGGCAAGGATGTGGAATTCCCTTCCACAGGCGGTGGTCTCAGCGGGGGGCATCGATAGTTTCAAAAAATGATTAGATAAGCACCTGAATGACCGCAACATACAGGGATATACAATGTAATACTGACATATAATCACACATAAGTTGGACTTGATGGACTTGTGTATTTTTTCAACCTCACCTATTATGTAACTATGTAGCTTAAATTGTAAAATAGGTATATTCATTTAAAATAAATAAATATATATATAAAAATATATATAAAAAAAACCTAAAAGAGCAATAACTAACACATTTTGACATATTTGTGTGCAGTACAAAGGATGTTTTGGTTCTGTTTTGTTAAGAGTAAAAACCCCTTATAACTAAAAGAAATAAATATACCTGTGAAAATGAATACAATTTTCCAATGACAGTTTGTGTGTGAAACCAATAGCAAATCATCTCTGAAAATAAATATGTGCTTTATATATGATTTCTGTATTATATTTCAGGAAAGTAAAATGTGTGTAGATATTTTGCATTGTTTTGGAGTGCGTTAGTTAAATGTTATCTGTGGTCTGTGTCTCCAATGGTGAGAATCCCCACCACTTCCTGCAGGAACAACTAACTTGGGAAGGATTAGAACGGCGGTCTGGTAGTGTTCCTCTGTCCAACGACAACCACTTCCCTTATTTCAGGAATTGAGGGTAAATCTCCTCAAAGGGTTCACAGACAGCAATAAAAATGTATCAACAATACTAGTGAATAAATGGAGTGTAAACACATAGAAAACTTTCATTAATACAATACACACAAATCACACACCAAATTTAATGTGTTCATTTTGTTTAACCACTTCAGCTCCGAAAGGATTTGCCCCCTTAATGACTGTAACGAGCCCCTGCTCGCTCGATTCCACTCTCCCGACACTCCTCTGCAGCTATAGAATCTGACTGCAGATCACAACATCTGATGGTTCGATCATCCGATGCTCCGGGACTAGAACTACAGCTATGTGCCGTTCTAATCCAGTTGTGTAGCTCAGAACAAACACCAGGCAGGCTGTAAGTTCAATCAGGAATCTCTTTTATTGAGGAATACAGGCTCTTTTATACAGTAAAACAATACACCTGTAACCTAATTAACATGAGCTAGTTTACTAACATGACCTTTTGCCCAGACTTGTGGTCACCGAGCTTCACACAGTACATTATCATAAGTACAACCACAGGACATTTTCACAATAGCAGGAGCTAATTACAATTAACAATACAAACAGTGATCTCCCCCCCTCCTCAGCCTAGTCATCAACACTTATAGTAGGAGTAGACCGTTCGTCTCCTAGCCAGTCCTGGAGGCTAATGTGATCAGCTCACTCAATTAACATGTTGAGTTCAGAATCAAACAAACCAATAATAGTCTTTACATATATATCTTGGGAGATATTGGGGATTGTTAGGCGCTTCGTCTTCTCCTTGTGGCCTAGGCACTTGGAATGTGGCTCAGTGGAGGTCCTCGCCGGCGGTTAATCAATGACACATACACACCCAGGTATGCTGAAACTGATTACAACTCTTTATTTTTAGATTCGCGTTTTTATGCTGTCTTTACAAGACTCTGCCCACAATTTTGGGGCCAATCAAAATGATGATACATATTAGCATATTCGGTAATTTCCAAACATTAATACAGTAATACATCTTGTGATATCAAAAACTGGTGACCCCTGTTTTTCAAGTTAATAGGTCAAAACATTCCCTACCCTCTGTCACAGCTTCCCTAAAAAAACCTAATGCCCGACAAAAAGTACAGAAATAAAACCGCAAACAGATGCTTCCTCTGATGAACATAAGAAAAGAGGAAAATGGTCAGTCTGGTATATTTAGTAACATCACAAGACAGCCTGACTTTAATCAAAAATATACTCATATTTTTTCTGATTAAACAAGCAACATCTGATTTAAAGCAAAACTCTGAACATATCATAAACAGAGTGAAAATCAACAATTAATCAATTAATCAATAATGAAATGTAATATAGAATCTCCTTACAATCCTCCCTTTGACCATTCGATATCATCGAAATGGTCATTCTATCTTTTCATCACGCCTCAAGGAGTCATATTCCTCAGCTACCTGTCCATCACGCCTCAAGGATTCATATTCCTCGGCCTCATTTCCCTGGTTCTCGTACCATACCGTGGGATCTCTGGTAATGGAAGTCAGCTTCATGGTTTCGGAAGGTGCTTTGCTACCCTTTTGGTAGAGGCATTTGAGTAACGTGAAGCATGCATACAAGAACAATATGAAAAGCAGTATGGTAAAAATTGTCATTGCAGTGTTCTTAAACCATGAAGTGAGACCTCCAAAACTGAACCCGGTAGAGAAAGGGTCCCATGTTTTCCCAATATCCCTTGCATCCTGTTGTAGCTTGTTTACCTCTTTTCTGTGTTGTGTAATGATGTCATAGTAATCAGGGATCTCGATACTGGTGTTGTGTATCCAAGTGCAGCATTCATAGTCCTCAGTAATTTCACAGAGGCCTGTGAGGGCTGCGCTTATGCTTTCTATAGCAAGATCATGAAGCTCCAATTATTTTCTAATAGCTCTGGTTTCTAGGTTTAATTTTGAGATGTCATCAGAGTCCTTCTCCAAAATCTCATCAATGATTGAGGTGTAGTTATTTAGTCTCTTCATCAAATCTATTCCCCAACCTGTCCAGGAAGGGAACCAAGCCCAGGTCATATCTTTCTCTAGGAATATTTCTCTCTTTCCAAGATGTTTTAGAGGGTATCTTGGGTGGGTGCTAGCTTTAAGTAGGTGTCCTTGCCCGTTGTCTCCAACTACTCCCATTATAGGAACTATTTTAGCAAGGTAGCACCATCCCTGAGGTTCTTCAGGAATCCATGGGTAACAAAGCAGTTTACCACAACAGATGTACGTTGTGTTACCTAATGCCAAAGGTCGTTGACTAACAACGGTCCTTGCACCCTTTGAATGACCAGATGCCATCAGCAGAGCCAATAATTGTGCGACCATGGAGTGGGAACTGGAATTAAAAAGGTCATAGATGGTAGCATTTATCACAGGGTCTGAGGTGTGAAAAAGTGAGCTGTCGGTAAGGGAAGCCATGGAGACATTAAGTTTTGACCGTTTGCACACCTCAGCTCCCCTGGAAATGTTTCCCAGTATGAAACACCAATCTGGAGCGTGGCTCCTGCCCACAATTTGAAAACTGAGGGGCTTATTGGGACTTTTTCTTATGACATTGTTAAGAGTTATGGGGGGTGTTCCATTCAAAAAAGGAGTGATGTTTAAGGGAATGGCCATCAATGGGATTCTGGCTGTACTGGGGTGGAGTTTGCTACATATCCAACATTTCTCAAAACCAGACTTTTGTGCATAACTGTACTTAAACCTCAACAGCGACATCTTGTCAGTGAAACCTGAAGGGGGTTCAGTGGGGGACATACTTCTTTTATATTTTATGCTAGGTGCTTTGGCTATCTGGGCCTTTCCACAAATCCCTTTTAGTAGCCCTAAACCTCCTGGATAATACACACAATTCGCTATTAACCAAGTAGGTAGGAATACTATCAGAATCAGACATGTCCAGAGGCATAATGTTTTTCCTGACACAAAGGTGGAAATCATTTTGTCAGGTACTGTGTGCAAAGTTCTGTTACACGTTTCTTCCTGTTGGTGGGGGATTCGTCTCGTCGTCCAGAGACTTTTGTTTTATGCCTTCTTGAATGTCCTTCAAATCCGGTCGTTGTTCCTGTAGAGAGAAGTCTTGGGATGCTGGTGGAGGGTCAGGGGTCCGGGGTTGCTGTGGACACTTCTTTAACCGGCTGGCGTGGATCCAGGTGTTTCCTAGATCGGTCAGTACAGCAGTCCTGGAAACCTTCTCTATTTTCCAGGGTCCGGTGAAAATAGGTCCAACCTTCTTTTTGTGTGCCAGTTGTTTCACCAATACTTTGTCTCCTGGGATGAAGGGATGAGTAGGTTCTGTTGAAAGAGGAGAAAAGGTGACAGAGACTTGTTCGTTCATATCTTGTAGCATACTTACCAGATTTTTCACGTACATTTCCTGTTGAGAATAGATGTTAATGTCAGTGTTTTGATCTAAGAGGGGCAGCTCTATGTTTGCAGGAACTCCCATCAAAATCTCAAAGGGCGAGAGTTTTGTTCTAGCATGTGGTGTTGTCCTGATCTGGAATAGGACAGAAGGAAGGTAATCCAACCATCCTTTCATGGTGCCCCCCGTGGCCTTTTTTAACTTGTCCTTGATGTTCCTATTCATTCTTTCCACTACTCCTGCACTTTGTGGGTGGTAAGGGATGTGCAGTTTCCACTGTAAGCCTAGTAGCTTAGCTAAAGTCTGTGTAACAGAGGAGCTGAAGGCAGGCCCTCTGTCTGACCAAATGGCCGTTGGTATTCCGAACCTACAAACCCAATGGTTCAATAGGCACTTGGCAGCAATTTTAGCAGTCTCACCTGTACAAGGTATTCCTTCAACCCAGCCCGACCATTTGCATACGATTACGCAAAGGCATTTCAAATTACCTCTTTGTTTGGGCATGTGCGTGAAGTCTATTTGCAAATCTGTTAGGGGACCCAGGGGTGAGGGCAGGTGGCCATGTAATCCATGATTTTTCCCTTGGACATTGTTTTGTGCACAGGTCAGACAACTGCTGGTGAGGAGTTTTGCCTGTTTACTTAAGTTGTTTGTGCAGAAAGACTTTGTGTATATGTTTGTTAGGGCGGTGGTACCTATATGTCCTGGACCATGGAGATAGGAAAGTATGAGAATACTGCTTGATTCTGGTATTCCCAATATCTTCCCCTCTTTTGACCAAAGACCTTCTTGGTCCTTGGTCAAGCCATCCTTGACCCAAAAAGAAACATCCTCCTCTGTAGCTAATCCCTGTATTTGTGCCACAACGGTTTTAAAGTTGGGGGATGTAAAATGTTCTTTGAAGAACATTGTTGTGGGGGCTGGCTGACCAATGTACAGGGCAGCGGCTTTTTTTGCTTCTCTGTCTGCCAGAGCGTTTCCTTTGGAAACTCTGCTGTTATCTGATGAATGTGCTTTCACTTTGACGACCGCTATCCTCTTTGGGAGAAGAATGGCTTGCAGGAGTGCTTTAATTTGCGTAGAGTTGGCGATTGGCTTGTTGTCAGCGGTTTTAAATCCTCTATTCGCCCAGATTACGCCATAGTCGTGCGCTACACCAAAAGAGTACCTACTATCTGTGTAGATGTTTACCTCCTCATCAGAGAAAAGTATGCAAGCTCTTGTGAGTGCCTCCAATTCTGCTACCTGTGCAGAGGAGGGTGGTAAGGCTTTTGCTTCCAACACCACATCAGGTAGTTGGACAATGGCATACCCTGTCAGGAATGTTGCATCAGAGGGGCGAGTACAACTGCCATCTATGAAGACGTCCTGTACTCCTGGTAAGGGAATGTCAGTGAGATCTGGGCGAGGGCTGGTTATTGCTGCAACCTGTTCAACACAATTGTGCTTCTGATCAGGGTCTCGTGGCAGCTTGAGCAAAGAATGTAAAAGACGGACAGTGGGATTACTTGGTGGTGCGTGTTTGAGGGTGAGGTTATCAGTATTCAGAAGTGTGATCTCATACCCACTAAGCCTTTGTGCTGTCATATGCTGTGTGTTCATGTTTTGCAGAAGGTGAGTTACTGAATGAGTAGTGTAGAGAGTCAGTTCATGGCCTAATACTGATTTGTTAGCCTCCTGAACTGCCATAGCACAAGCAGCAAGGTTTTGTAGACAAGATGGCATCCCCTGTACTTGGGTAGGCAACTTTTTTGAGAGATAGGAGACTGGTCGGTACCCGGTTCCATGTTGCTGTGTCAAAACCGCAGCAAAAGAATTTCCTGATACAACACAGTATAATTGAAAGGGTTTGCCATATTCTATCAATCCCAGGGCGGGGGCCTGAGTCAGACTTTTTAACAAGGCCTGAAATGCACAGAGCCTCTCTGTTGTCCAATCTACTGTCTTTGGGGCGGTGGACAAGGTAGCCTCCCTCAGAATGCCATCATAATATGAACAATCTGGGATCCATTGGCGGCAATATACAATTGCGCCCAAGAATGAGAGCAAAGTTGCTTTGTCTCTTGGAGGACTGAGAGCCTGCAGGGCTGCGGCACGTTTGGGGGATACCAGCCTGGTTCCCTCCTTCAGAATGCATCCCAGGTATTCTACCTGACTTTGACACCATTGTATTTTCCTTTTTGATGCTAGGTGGCCAGACCTGCCCAGGTGATGTAACAGAGATGTGGAATCGACCGCACAATCTTCAGCAGATCGACTGCACAGGAGCAAGTCGTCCACATACTGTATTAGCACCGACCCGCGCTCAGCAGTCCATGACTTAATTGTCTCATTAAGGACCATGGAGAAGGCTGCGGGACTGTCCACATACCCCTGAGGTAATCTTGACCAGGTCAACTGCTTTTTCCCCCCCCATGAGAATGAGAACATGGGCGATACCCCATCATCGATCGGGATGCTAAAATAGGCGTTCGCCAGGTCTACTACTGTGTAGCAAAGGGAATCAGCAGGTATTTTCAAGAAGATGAAAGAAATATCTGCCACCAAAGGTGGCAGAGGTATAACCTGCTTGTTCACGGCCCTTAGGTCCTGTACAAGCCTCCATTCCCCATTTGCCTTTTTCACAGGGTAGATTGGTGTATTCCAGGGGCTTATGATGTGTTTCAGAATCCCTTTTGCTATGTAATCATTGATTAATGGTGTGATGCCTTCAATTTTTTCAAGTGGCAGGGGGTACTGCTTGTGATACTGTACTACAGCGTCTGGACGCATTTGTGGTGTGTAGGGTGTACAGTTGATGAAACCCACACTCCCTTTGTTGTCTGCCCATATAGCATGTGTTTCTAGAGTGGGTGGCAATGATGCAAAGAGTCCCCTGAAAGTGTGTCTCTTTGGGGCATGTAAATCACAGAACGGTGAGTTGGCAGTGAGGGAGCCCCCTCTGTCAAATTTAATGGTGATATTCAGTTTTGAGAGTAGGTCCCTCCCCATTAAAGATACTGGGCAATCCACAAGGACAGCAAAACTCTGAGTGCACAGTTCCTGCCCTTCTGGAGTAGCCACGGGCAATGGTGGAGTGATGGGGTGGGTAACTGATGTCCCATTTATACCAATAGAGTTTCCCTCAGTGCAGTGTGGTGTGTCATATATGGCATCATTCAGACTACTGAATGTAGCCCCTGAATCCAGAAGTAGACATATCAGGTGATTGTCTACCCGCAATAGTACCTGTGGAAGACTTTTCCACGATGGATTATAACACACAAGGCTGAGGGACGGGACATACTCTTGGCATCCCTATTGTGGTGTCCGCCGAGCGGATGGCCACTGCATCGGAATGCGCGGGGGTGGTCTGTTAGGCTGAGGCTGGTATTGGGGTTGTGGTGGGGGTGGTTGGGGTTGTGGTGGGGGTGGTTGGGGTTGTGGTGGGTGAGGATACCTGATATCCTGAAAGCGACGGGGGCCGGTGTTAAGATTCCTACCTCTTCCTCTCTGGGCGTTTGTTCTAATTCTGTAGGGACATTGGGACTTCCAGTGCCCCAGTTCCCCACAGTTAAA
The DNA here is from genome assembly GCA_037952925.1 of Lithobates clamitans. NCBI lineage: Eukaryota > Metazoa > Chordata > Amphibia > Anura > Ranidae > Lithobates > Lithobates clamitans. The sequence continues at coordinate 3,283,558 of JBBGZY010001322.1, read as the reverse complement.
GCACCCCTGGTCTGGTGGGTAAACCTGGTCTGGGGGATAAGATTGCATTGGTGGATAAGGTTGCATTGTCATTATGTGGGTGGGCGGAGTCCCACCAGTTGGCAGAGTCTGGGTTGGTGTTAAGGAGGGAAAAATACCACCCTTCTGTTCAAATACCCCTGATGTTTCTCGTGACCTAGCATCTTTCATAAATTCATCTGGGGGTTGTTCTGCCCACTTTGGATTAGTGAATTTAAGCAACTGTGTCACCTTCGTATCGCCACCAGCCATAATGGTGGTGGTGAACAATTGGGGGTTGGCATTATCTACTGCTTTCCACAGACTATATACCCGGGTACAAAATTCATAGAACTTTTCCTTCGGTCCCTGTTTTGCTAGGACAAGTTCCTGAAGTGCAGATGAACCCTTGTATATAGCAGACCAATGATTCCCCATACCTTTCCAGAAAGACACCCAATCCTTATTTTCTTCCTTGTGGGCTGTCCATAAGGCCTCTACGGGATGCCCCTCTGGGCTGTCAGGGTCAACTATACTAAGAATCCCTGCTATATCTTCCTTATCCAGGCTTGTCCCTGCACTGTATTTTGCAAGGAAAGCACCAGCCTCCCTAGGGCTTTTCTTTGGGCTGGGGCATAACTCCTTTATTTTTGACAGTGTGCCTAGGGGTAAGGGAATATGGACTTCCGTCTCCCCTGTATGCATGAGTGGTGCTTTAAAGGTGGCACCTAGAGTTTCCTGTTCCACCTCCATTTCTCTTTCCTCAGTAGAGGATTCACCCTGCTCCCTTTCCTCCTGTGGGGGTTTCTGGCTTCTGAGTGTGGTGGATGGCTGTGAAATTATCTTTTCTTCAGCTTCCTTAATCCTTCTCGCCTTTTTCTCCAGTTTCCTCTCATATGCCTCTAAATCTTCCCTTTTCCTTTGTATCCTTTCTTCCTCTTCCTGCTGTCTCTTATTAAATTCTTTCTGTTTCTCCTCCCATTCCTTTTCCCTGGGGCTTAACTTCCTGACTCCTTCCTCTTCTCCCTTTTCCAGGGACACTCCATCCCTTTCTTCCTTAGCTATCACAGAATACTCTCTCATCTCACCATCCCTCTTATCTAGCTCTCTTTTGTAACGTTCTAGCTCTTCCTCCCTCTCCTTGAGCTCTTTTAACTTCTCTTCTAATTCCCTCTCCTTCGGATCCAACTTCCTAATCCTCTCTTCTTCTCTCCTACGTATACCTTCTGTCCGGACTTCCTCTTTCCTGTTTCTACTTTCGTTTTCCCATCGTGTAACCTGCGCCTGATCAGCTGCACTATATACCATGGTAGCTAATACTGCTGGGTCCAAAGATGGGTACAGCTGAAGACATGGACCCAATGTTCCATCCTCCTGTTTAACCATCACATAAGGGGGGGGTGCTTCGGGTTGTTGTGAAAGGGCGGGTGAATTTACAGGTTTTGGTGTGGGGGCCTTAGTTACATACTCTGTTTTATATTTGGCTAGGCATTTATTCCATATTTTGTAACAATTTTTCATATACTGGATGTCTTCCCATTTCCCAGGTGGGTAGGAGTGCTTGTGTACCTGACACACCTTGCTCACTTCCTTCCACTCATCCTCAGAACAGGGTCCCACTGGCCCTGGGTCATGTATCCCCAGCTGTTTGCACCTGTCTCTGACCTGTGTCCAAAACGGTTCTACCTGTGATCCCGGTAGTGTGTTTTTAACATACTCATAGGGAGATGGATTGGCCATGGTCTGGGTTGCTGCAGAATTCCCCATCTAACAACCTTGGAAGTGTATGACTAGTACAGGGACAGAGATGAAAGCAACCTGTTTGTGCTATAATCTGTTCCCTGACTTGGGAGTAAGTCCCTTGGTCTCTTATGGCAGTGGGGCTGAAATAGCTATGAAGATTAACTCTTAGTACCCGGTGTACAGTGCCCCTCCTTGTGGTGGGATAGACCCCCCTTGCACCAAGCCGGTATGAAAATCCGGTTGGTCTGGTAGTGAGCAGGATCCACGTCCTGTCAACACTAAGGAACAGTAGACCACAGGTGCAACGTGGGCAGGCGGGCGCTATCTCACTACAGTCAGGCTCCTGTCCTAGGTTGTTCATTTAGTACATATATGTGTAATACAATATCAACAAAATCCCTCTAAATCAATACAGTACTTTAAATTCAGTTGTCATACACATATATTATCATACACTTATCTCTAATTCTCTAATACTCTATACACTCTAAATACTTACGGTGTTACCTAGAAGCAAAACAAGCAAGAAAACAAGCAAAATCTTATATATACAGTGGCAAGATAAAGTTACAAAGTTACATTATATGAACATGTTATAATAAGTATAATAAGTGCACTTTTCAATATTTTCCCCAAAAATTGGGCGTCCACTAAGCCACTCCTTATACTACGGGCGTATTCTATACTTCCCGAGTTTTAAACACACATATATCTACTCAACACAGTCAGACCAACCTAGTCAGACTACAAAAAAAAACCAAAAAACCTGCGAGCCCTTCTTTAACCCTCCAAGGGGCCAGCCTAGCCCGTTGCGAAGGCACAGTTATGTAAGTGGGTGGACATACAAGGTTATTTGAACAAGGCAAGCATCAACACCAGTTACCAAAAAATAGGTAAATAGGGAGGTGACTTACCTGTTCAAAACACCCCACCACTTGCTGGTACCAAAACTGTTAGGCGCTTCGTCTTCTCCTTGTGGCCTAGGCACTTGGAATGTGGCTCAGTGGAGGTCCTCGCCGGCGGTTAATCAATGACACATACACACCCAGGTATGCTGAAACTGATTACAACTCTTTATTTTTAGATTCGCGTTTTTATGCTGTCTTTACAAGACTCTGCCCACAATTTTGGGGCCAATCAAAATGATGATACATATTAGCATATTCGGTAATTTCCAAACATTAATACAGTAATACATCTTGTGATATCAAAAACTGGTGACCCCTGTTTTTCAAGTTAATAGGTCAAAACATTCCCTACCCTCTGTCACAGCTTCCCTAAAAAAACCTAATGCCCGACAAAAAGTACAGAAATAAAACCGCAAACAGATGCTTCCTCTGATGAACATAAGAAAAGAGGAAAATGGTCAGTCTGGTATATTTAGTAACATCACAAGACAGCCTGACTTTAATCAAAAATATACTCATATTTTTTCTGATTAAACAAGCAACATCTGATTTAAAGCAAAACTCTGAACATATCATAAACAGAGTGAAAATCAACAATTAATCAATTAATCAATAATGAAATGTAATATAGAATCTCCTTACAGGGATAAATATTACTGGCCCATTTTAAGCAATCCAAGACATCCCCTCCAAGTCACCATTTCCCATATGGCATACACAGGGTCCCCAGAGTCTGTGTGTCCAGGACCCGAATCCACAGTAATCCCACCTCAAGAATCCCCAGGCATACAGCTCACAAAGAGCACCATTCCCCCAAACGCCAGGGCCTATAATCGGTCAGCAAGAGGCTAGCATACAGTCCCCTCCAACAGCCTCTATCCCGGGTGAGTCTGTCACAATGACCAGGCCATTTTTTGCGATTCGGCACTGACAATTGCGTGGTCGTGCGACATTGTACCCAAACAAAATCTATGTCCTTTTTTTCCCACAAATAGAGCTTTCTTTTGGTGGTATTTGATCACCTCTGCTGTTTTTATTTTTTGCGCTATAAACAAAAAAAGAGCGACAATTTTGAAAATAAAAAACACTTTTCTTTTTTTACTTTTTGCTATAATACATATCCCACATTTATTCATCAGTTTAGGCCTATATATATTCTTCTACATATTTTTGGTTAAATCTACAAAACTATGGGTTAGATTTAGGGACTTTTATTTATTTTTTATTGTTTTTACTCTGCGATTTTTTAGCGGGACTGCGACATTGCAGCGGACAAATCTGACCACAAATGACACTTTTTGGGGACCAGTGACATTATTACATTGATCAGTGCTAAAAAAAAATGCACTGATCAATGTAAAAATGACACTGGCAGGGAAGGGGTTAACATTAGGGGGCGATCAAGGGATTAACTGTGTTCCCTGACTGTGTGTTCTAACTGTAGGGGGGTGGGCTCACTGGGACATGACAGCGATCACTGTTCCCGATTACTTGGAACAGTATATCTCTGTCATGTCACTAGCAAAAACGGGAATCGCCTTGTTTACAGTTCCCTGTTCTGCCTCTCCTCATCGCGATCATGGGTCACCGGTGGACCTATTTACTAGATATGTGCAATTAGTTTTGTTCCAAATTATTTTTTTAACTAATTTTGACAAATTCATTAATTCGAAAACATCCAAATTAACGAAAACCCGTTTAAATTTTTTTTTCGAATATTCGAAAATTTGTAAATTCGAAAATTCGTAAATTTGAAATTTGAAAATCTGAAAACCCGAAAATTTGAAAATCTGAAAACCCGAAAATTTGAAAATCTGAAATTATAACTAGTTATTAAATTATAGATATTGGAATTTCCTTTCAAATTTGGCTGTTAGTGAACACAACGAATATGAATTTATCCAAAGTTACAAATTATCCAAAATAAAAAATGTTGCATCTAAACAAATGGAACATAACAAATTAATAACAATAATAATAATAAAAACCTTTTTATTATTATTATTTATTATTAATTTGTTCCGTTCCATTTGTTTAGATACGGCATTTGTTATTTTGGATAATCCGTAACTTTGGATAAATTTGTAATTGTTACCTTCACTAACAGCCAAATTTGAAAGGAAATTCCAATACCTATAATTTAATAGTTAGTTATTATTTCAAATTTTCGGATTTTCCTTCTTTCAAATTTTCTTTCTTATTTTCGGATTTTCAGATTTTTGAATTTACGAATTTTCGAATTTACGAATTACAATCATAACGAATGACTGGAAAAACTAGAAATTAAAAAAAAACAAATGAATGAAATGAAAACAAACACATTTTTTCGACAGTGCTTATGTCTACTTTTACTCAAAACAATCTTTTATATTTTACCAAAAATGGGTATAATATTATGTTTGTTTACACTAAAATGCATTTTAGTATATTTTTTTCCTGAAAATATGCATTTAATAAATAACTGCAAAATATCATATTACATAAAAATTGCAACCACCAATATTTTATTCCCCAGGTTCTCCAATTTCTGAAAATGTATACTTTTGTAGGCATTTACAGTCATTTTTACCAAAAAAAATGCTGATTTTAACATGTGTGCAAAAAATGAAAAACATGCCCCGGTAGACAAGTGGTTAAGTAAAGGAGCCAAGTACTACACCTTGTTCCCATGCTCCAGATGGTATGATTTCCACTTTAACTTCAGCATATGAAAAGAGCTCTTTACAGTAAAATCTGGGAGAATGTGGAATAGTCCTCCAAAGGAGCTAATTCTAACCAACTAGGTTGCAAAAAAGGCCAAAATGTACATTTAAACAGCTAGCAATAAACAAAGCAAATACTTTTGCAGGGGGTTGAGCTATCGGGGGTCAGAATAGATTTTTGGAGCATATTGGACAAGGTATTTTAAGGGTTTGTTGTCTTCCTCTGGATCGTCTGCAGATTTCAGGCTCTGTTATTCAAGGTTTTCTCTCCTGATAGATCTACTGTACTTTAACAGTTAACACTGTGACTAGTGATAGGCGTGCGGTTGGGGCCGAGCATCAGTTCAGCCTTGAACAGCACCCATTCAGAATCTTCATTCGCCAAGTGCCCCACAATGCACTGCATGCTGCACTGTTCATTCTAAGTCCTGATTGGCTAAAGCAATATACCTGACCACTGGTCAGGTGTAAGGCTTTGCCCAATCAGGGCACAGTGAATAGCTGGTTGTTAAGGAGCGGAATGGGAAGCCAGCCACCACATCCCTAACAACAGATAAGTCATCAACTGTCAGCGGGCTTCCAAAGCAACCCCCCATGTTGAGGGCATGTGGCCTGATATAGTTCAGAAGGGGGGACACCCGCCCCCCACCCCAACTCCCCACCTTTCCTGGCCTGCCAGGCTGCATGCTCAGAAAAGGGTCTGGTAAGGATTTTTGGAGGCCTACGCCATTTGTTTTTTAAATTTTGGCACGGGGGCTCCCCTCAAAATCCATACCAGTCCAAAAAGGCCTGGTATGGATTGGGGGGATACCCCCATGCTGTTTTTTTTTTCACTTTTTTGTATTGCCAGTGTTATGATTGATTTCTGATTGGGACTCTAAAACTATACTAATACTGCAGCTGCAGGAACAGATTCACAGGACTCAATCACTGTGCTTAAAATGTCTGTTCAGTGGCAAAATTTATTATTACATGTTATTTTATACATAGATAAGAAAGGGGTGGTGTGAGATGTTATTAAAAACTAACAAATAGAAATATGTTATTAAAAACTAACAAATAGAAATATATTATTAAAAGCCAGCGAATAGAACAATTGCAAAAGTAAAACCTTGAGAAGGGAGGGGGAGGCCGAACTAGGAGATGGCTGCCTGAGTGAACAGCTCCCGCCATTGCATCTCATCTATCGCTACTACCAGAGGTAATTATCACTTATCCCTCCGTGACACGATGGGAACAGCTTCCCGTCACACCTCTGCTTCACGGTCCCACTCACCCCGCAAAACTACAGGGAACCTGAGCCAAAACATCCCTGAAATGTTCTGGATGCAGAGCAGCAATATGGCGTTGTCCTGTCATAGCTCCACACAGGCTTCAGACTCACAAGTGGCGGGACAAATACTTACACCCCAAATGTCGCTTCCTCTGGCATCGGGATCACAAGATAATCCACAACCGGGTGCACAGGCGCGGGACTTCCAAAATGCCGGGAGCTCCGCTCTGCCCAGCCCAGCAAGCCGCCCAAGCACCGGAGTAAGGCCAGCAGGACGCTTGCTTTTCGTGGGACCCGATTACGGATCACCCCCAGAACTGATTCATGTCAGGCACTTACGATATACGATCTGACTTTAAAAACTTGGGCGCAAGGATGGAAGCGATCGAACATAAATTGGATATTACAGTGTCCAGGGCTAATCAGAACACTGATGACATTCATGTCATCCAAGAGTAACTGGAGGTGGCCCTGAATAGGATCGATGACCTCGAAAACAGGTCAAGAAGGGACAACTTCAGGGTCAGAGGAATTCCTGAATCGGCCACAGATGTTCCTAAAGCCATCCAAGACCTAATCAAATCCCTCATACCAGAGATTACCCCTATCAAGCTAGAGTTGGATAGAGCACACAGGTCCCTGGGCCCCCCCAGGAAGGACGGGTCACCCAGGGATATAGTAGTGAAGCCGCACTTCTACAGCGTGAAAGAAGAGATCATGAGAATTTCACGCCAACAATCCCGCATTCTCTTCCAAGGTCTGGAAATACAAATTTTTGCAGACATTTCACCCATGACCATACAAAAATGCAGAGCTCTGAAACCTCTTCTGCAAATTCTTACTCAGAGAGAAATCAAATACTGGTGGGCATTCCCCTTCGCGCTAAAATTTACCTTCAAAGGCAAAACCCACTCATTCACTACATTCCCAGAGGGTGAACAGGTACTTCTATCATTAAAGTTCATCTCACAGGACTCAGCAATGGACACATCAAATTTGCAAGCTGGTTCATCTAAACGCCCCACTCCTGTTTTGAATTCAGAATAAAAGTTCTGAAATTATTATATCTACCCCTTTATCAAATTAAAGCATGCATGCCATTAAGAAGTGATCACGCTCTGACACTTAGTTCAGAATAAAAAACTTCTAGTTTATTTTCGTTTTTTTAGTTGGTTTTTATACCCTCGCAAAAGAGTACAGTATATGCAAAACATGTCGTTATGACAATTTATAAGATTTTAACAGTGTCAGCAGTTTTAGCAAATTTAGCAATAATTTCAACAAACTTAACAATTAATCAAAGCTATTATTATATGTTGATGTCATGTCTGGTGTTAATGCAATTTCTGGGAGATGAATGAGGAAGCAGCAGAAAGCTACAGGAAGCTACAGTCTATTGATAACTCAATGCGGTCTGGCTCCAGACAGAAAAAGAGGAATTAGCAAAATATCTGGAAAGTCTTAAGGCTCTTTAACATTTCAAAACTTCTGATACAGATATAAAGAATTTGAAATAGACATTTTAATATACCTCACCTGGTAACACCCGGTATCATTATTATTCACATCCATTACAATCCCCCCCTTGAAAATGTCTATTTAAGAATCTGTCCCTCACACTAAAAAAAACCTACCCCACCTGGCCCATTTCCCTCTGCAACTCTTTTAAGCTGTATGTAGAGAAGGGGCAGTGACTAGCTCACCACCCCCCTCGATACAACTGGCGAAATGTGGCCAGGTGCTATCTATCCCTATAGCCCTACGGTGTTGCACCTCAAGGGGAGGTGACTGTAACGGAGTGCATTTCATAATTTTCATCGGGTATTTCCTGATTCACAAAAGAGAAAGAACATTGGTTAATAACTTTCCCTACACACTTTTAAAACAGGGGAGAATACAGCAAACTATGACAGCCAAGGTCACCAAGGTTATTAGGATGGTTATTTCTATATGTGTTAGTAATCCCTGCCACCCTCCCCTAACCCAGGTGAAGTATTGATCCCAAGGGTTGGTGAGCCCTGAATTCTTTTTTAATTCTTCGGACAAATCCTCAAGTTTCCTGATGGCCAAAGTCACCTTACCGTTTGGACCAGTGTTGTCTGGGATGTAGGTACAACATGTTTTAGGCACCATTTTACACACACCCCCCTTTTCAGCTAGCACCATATCTAAGGCAATGTGGTTTTGGAAAGTCATGTGTGATGCGGCTTCTAGTTGTTCGGCTAAACCTTGGAGTGTATCTCTGGTGTAATTGACAAACCTTTGTTGGTTATAGTAGATGTAATTTATCCAGTCTACATTTTGTTTACAGTAATGATGGGGATCAAAGATTCAAATCCTGCTGCTACTGGGTCTCTTGCTTTGAACTCGTCTGGGACCCCTCTAGGGACCCCTATGTTGTCTATGTATACATGAGGGTCAAAGCTTCCTGCTGGGGCACTCCTACGCCTCCTGTTAAGTCTGAGTATGTCGTTTAAATCTGGTTCTATTTGTGGATTGGCCTCTGGAAAAATGTGTAGAGGCATTATGGCCTTGGCCAATGCGCATTCTCCTGTCCACTGCTCTGTTAATCTGCTTCTGATTTTCATGTCCCCGCATATCCAGTATATGTCTCCCAAGGACTGGACTTGATTTTGTACTAGATCTACGGAGGCCTCACTATAAGATCCACAGTAACCCCTAGTGAAATTCCCAAAGGGTTTCCCCATTTCCTGATACCGTCCATAGCATGTGTAATTGCCAGGATATATGGTGATACCTTCTCCTGGCTTGGGAGTTTTGGTAACTATGGGATATTCCTCCTTCCAATGTTCACACAGGGAGTGGTTAGTGGTTGTGTTTGTAAACAAGCTAAGAAAACATGTCTCATGTTCAGGGGGTATGTTTAGGGGTACTGTTCCCAGATGAGGCCTAGCCTCTCCACATACATAACAATTGGTCTTGTTATGTTTCTCTGCATTGTACCTCATACATTCTAGCCACAAGTTGACATCTGAGAACCCAGCTTCTGCGGCCATCGTGTCCTTAAAGGTAGGGTCTGCTATGGCCACCATGTCCCCTAACTTCTGTATATGAGGCCTCAGGGGGTTTGAGCTAGATGTGCATTGGGGAACTCCCCACTCAGGATTACTGAACATATCTTTCAGTTGGAAAGGCTTTCTAAAGCCGGGATACCCACTTTCCCACCATAGGCTCAGAACATAGGTCCCACTGTCTTCTGGGCTAGGATTCTCAATGGTCAGTCTGAACTCTTTGGTATAAGGCTGATCTGTGTGTTTGTTGATTGTCATTCTATCTAAGAGTGACTTCCCATTTTTGTCTTTCCTATTTTGGGCGTTCTCAGGTTTGTACCCCCAGTTTGTACCCCCAGTGTTCCAACCCACTGCTCCCAAGAATCACAGTTGTCACCCCAATTGGTGTCAGTGACGCATACATGCACAGTCATGGGTCTCACTGCTTCATCCCAGGGCTGGATTTTTGTACATAGCACCTGGAATTATTTGTTCATGAGAGGATATAAAAGTAGCAACATGTGTATTGGATGAGTTATACCAGAATTATGTTACACCATCTTTTTGCTTGATGGCTACCTCCTGTGCCTGAATAGTAATTATAATGAAAAGTATATACAGAATCATTTGGTTCCCTCGGCCTCTTCCTCAGGTACAGGGACTTTCTTGCAGTGGGAAGCGTGTATCCACAAGTTTTTCCTGGCCACCTTGACTGATGTGGTGGTTGTTAGGAGAACCTGGAGAGGACCATCATATCTGGGTTCAAGGGTGTGTTTTCTCACAAACTTCTTCACCAGGACCCAGTCTCCGGGAACCAACTTGTGTGATCCTGTATCTCGCTCAGGATCTGGAATGGAGGAGAATACTTCCAAATGGACATAGATTAATTCTCGAGATAAAACAGTCACATAATCAGTTAATACATCAGATTGGAGTTACAACTATTGTAGGAAATAACAACCTAGTCTGGGGGCTAAACCAAATATTATTCCATAGGGTGACAGATCATGGCTTTCCCTTGGAGTGTACCTAACACTGAATAAGGCTATGGGCAGGCTATTCTGGCCAACTCATTCCCTGTTTCCTGAGACATTTTAGCATCTTTAGCATTCTAAATGTTATTGTGCTGCTTAATCTTTCCACCTTCCCACTGCTCTAAGGGTGGTATGGGGTGTGGAAAGATAATGTGACTCCTAAAGCTGCCCATATTTTTTTTTGTTACTGAGGCCATGAAAGCCGGCCCCTGGTCACTCTCTATAATCTCTGGGACACCATACCTGCCCACTGTTTCTGTTAAAAGTCTTTTTCGCCGTGGTTTCTGCTGTCAATCAATGCATACTCATATCGACCACTCTTTGGCATCTGGATGTGGTTGATCTGTATCCTTTGAAAGGGGTCCTGGGCCTTTGCTAGATACTTTAAAGGTACCTTTTCCATTCTTCTTGGGTTACATCTAGCACAGATAGTGCATGACTTGCAAAAGTTGTTGGTGAGTGGTGTAATCCCCGGGGCTAAGTAGTATTTATTGATTAGGGCATTCATCAAAGTTTTTTACAGATGAGATGCACCGTGGGCCCACTGTATCACTGCAGGAAACATTGATTGTGGCAGACATGGCCTCTTTTCTAGTTCCATGATCCCTTCAGTTTCTGTGGCTCCTTTCTTGATTCACACTTCTTCTTCTTTATCAGCTGCTTCTTGCTGCTCCTTGAGATGGGTCCTGCTCACAGGAAGGTCTTGTAGAATCATGGTGGTCTGTACCGTTTCTTCAGTGGTACCCACTGTATCATCCAGGATGGGTGCATCCACTCCACTGACAACTTCTTGTGTTCTGTTTGCAGCTTGTTCTGCAGCAGTATCTGCCAGGTGATTGCCTTGTGCTTCTTGGGAATCCAGCCTGAAGAACTGTATCTTCGGTGGCAACTGCGTGGTTCTGTGTGGCATCGTCCAATGCTGTCAGCATACCTAGACCCATCCACAAAGATTGTCACGTCAGGATTCTTAAGGGCTGTTTCTCTGACTGTCGGTAAATGTGAAGTCTCCATTTTCATCACCTTGAAACAGTCATGAGCGGTGAGACGAGCATCTTTCTCTAAAAAGGATCCCCCTCGAGAAGTGGAAGTAGAGTGGATGGGCTGAGAGTATCACATCGGAGGAGAGTGATGTTATCAGGGATGAGCAAGGCACACTGGAGTTTGAGGTGTCTTGCTGAAGACAGGTGCTTGGGCTGTACTTGGTTTAGTATGGCAGCTACGTCATGAGGGGCATTGTACTTCAAAGACGGCTCTGAAGCCCCTGAGTCCAGTTGACAGGAGTAATACCCAATGAGTCTGAGTCTGTTGCCATGGGCCTGAACCAAAACTCCTGTGGCATGTTCTTGTCTCTCTGAGACAAACAGTTTGAAAGTCTTTTAGTCCCAAAGCGGGGGCTGTTGAAAGGATCTCCTTCAGAGTTTCAAAATAGTCCACAACTTCTGGAGAAAGCAAGAAAGGGCATCATAGAGGGGTTGCAGCAAGAGGGAGGCTTCTGGGATTCATTCTTGAGGCAAAGGGATGGCTTTGACTGCAGCAGCTCCTTCTTCAGTGAGATGTCGGGTACCTTGGGAGATGCAGAGGCCTAGGAAATTCACTTTCTCTCTGGACTTTTTGCTTTAAGGCCTTGCATCCTTGCTCTGCCAAGTGTTGGAGGAGACTTTCGGAAAAGATTAAGGGCATCCTCAAGGGTATCTGCACAGAGCAGGAAGTCATCTATATACTGAAGGTATAACTTCATCCAGTAGTTCAGAATGAGGGCCATTACCTTGGCGGATTGGGAAGGGGAGTTCTGGGCACCTTGTGGCATAACAGTCCAGCTAAGTCTTCTACTGTAAAGTATTTTGCTGTGGGCAGTATTCCTGCCAGCAAGGTGTGTGGGTTTCCCACCCAGGGACGCCATAAGTGTCTCCAATACAGTAACTTCGTTCACAGCCTTAAGGTCTTGTACCATTCTGTGTTTTACTGGCTCTCCTTTTGCAGTTTGTTTCTTCACTGGGGACAGTGGTGTGTTGCACGGAGATGTGCAGGGTATCAGAACTCTATTTGACAGAAGTGTTTCGGTTTGCTTTGAAATAGATGCAGCTTGAGCTGGCTTCAAGGGGTACTGTGGTCTTCTGGGCAAAGGGGGCCCTAGGCTTTAGCTGCACACAGGCGTGTAGGGACTTGATCCAGAACCTCTTTTGGGATTCGGGATTCCAACCTCACATTATGCATCCAATGATAACAAAAAGGGGGAACAGAGCACAGTGCTGAGGCATCATCGATGGTCAGCGGTGGGGAGACCAGAACACCACCATCGGGTTGGAAGAAAATAGAAGCCTGGAGTCTGGAAAAGACATCAGCCCCTAAAAGATTTAAGGGGCATGCGGAAGAGACCACAAATCTTGCTAGTAGATCAGGAAAGTTGCCCACCTGTAAAGGGCGTGTAAAGGGGTTTTTCCTGGGTGTTCCATCCATCCCTATGCATGTTATGTTAATGTCTGAAAAGAACAAGGTAGTTCTTCTGTCCTAATTACACTTCTGGTAGTTATTTTTTTGCAAGAGGATCTCCTGAATCTTCAGAGGATACAATTGTAGGGGTAAGTAAAACAGGTTTGCCGGGATCCTATTGGAGAAAGTCTAGTGGAGGGGGTGGAGGAATGTCATGTCTCCTATTGGACATCTTCACGTGGGTCACAGTTGGGGCCTGTAGGCAAGCTTCTGCAGTTGTAGCAGACACGTGGAGTTAGTACTGATGGGCACAGATAGGGTGTGTCAGAGGCCATCATGAGAGGAGCTACTCTCTACTGCTCTGTGAGGATTCTAGACCTAACAACTACTAACTCTGTTAGCTCCACTAGCTACTAGCGTCTCAAGCTCCATTAGCTCTATACTCTATACTCTATACTCTATACTCAGATCCTTTTGGATTAACTCTTTAAGATCTGAAATAAATTAATATGTGTCTTTGTTCAGCACACTAAAACCCAAATCAGTAAACTTCTTGTGCTATTTCTCAACAACTTTGCCTTTCCTCGTGTGATCTCCTATGCACATATAGGAGTCAGACATTTCAGAGTGCATATATGAATATATACAGAATAAATGTTTTCTTTTCCTTTTTTTTTTTTTAAATACTCAGATGTGAATGAGCCTCAAATCTAGATACAGATTTGAGTGAGGAAAACACTTCCTCTTTCGCTCTTCTCCTGGCATAACGCCCAGAGCATAAACTTCCTTTTATAATACTGTTAGGGGGCGGAGCTTGCAGCCGACGGAGATGGACGCTCACTAGCTGAGCTCCTCAGCACTCAGGGGAAAAACGGCACACACCACCTGTAATCCCGATCAGAACAGGCACAACAAGTACCAGCGGATCCTCAGCACACCCCGGAGATCCGACCGAACATGCCGCGGAGAAATAAGGAGCTCCGTAAGCCGCAGAAGCTTACAGAATATTACCCGCTCGGGCCTAAGCAAGATGGCGGCGGAACGAAGGAACGAGGTATGTCCAGTACACCTCAGTATGACCATTTAAAAAGCAATCCAAACAAAAGGATAGCTCCACAAAGAAGCCCACAATCCCCGATCCACACCCCTACTTCAGGGAGCCCAGAAAAGGTGAGGGTGAGGCTGGATGCCTCTGATACAAGCCAGGACATAACACAAGGCCTAGAGTCAGGGGAGGATACCAGAGACCTCCCAGACTCTATTGACTTATTCCCCACCAACAATCAGCCTGTCCTGGACACCACCCTAAGGGACATGTTGGTCTCCCTGAGAAGCTCCCTACATGCTGATATGTTATCATGTGTTCACAAATTCGGCGTGGAACTCAGAGAAACTACTGCTAGAGTGGATCACATAGAAAATAAAATGGGTGAATTTGCAGATACCATCAATGATCTTGTGGATGCCCATGATCATAATACTGATGAGCTGGACATTATCAAAGCTAAAATGGCGGACATAGAAGACCGCTCTAGGAGAAACAATATGAAAATAAGAGGGGTCCCCGAATCAATTCAACAAGCAGAACTACGCACATACGCAGCACAATTATTCCAGGCAATAATCCCTGAATTATCAGAACTGGAGATAACAGTGGATAGGATCCACCGCCTACCAAAACCAACACACCTACCAGACAACATACCCAGAGATGTTATACTCAGATTACATTTTTTTCAAACGAAAGAGCGACTAATGTCGGCCGCACGCAACAAAGATCTCTTTCCACCACAATACAAAGATTTACAATTCTTTGCAGACCTTTCCCAATTTACCCTACAAAAAAGGAGAAACCTCAATACAATTTCTAAAACATTGAGAAACCACAAAATAACCTATAAATGGGGATTCCCCACGAAACTGATCATCTCCCGGGATGGCAAGGACCACGTGGTGGATAACCTTGCCAAAGGTTTGCTCTTGCTCCAACACTGGCATATTATTCCAGAAGACATGCCTAAAGAACGTAACGCCAAAGGCCCTGATCATATTGCTGACAATTGGAACCTGGTAACTTCTAAGAATGCCCGTAAACACACCTAAAACCACGCAATGCCATTACAGGTTACATATATCTGTCCCCTGATGCAGAGGAAATGTCTGCTAAGCTGGACTGAACTTTGTTATAACCCCCCTATCACAAGATGAGTGACTTAACGTCACACCCAGGTCGCATAGACCTTTTCGTTGTTGTTCTTTGTTCAATTATACTTTTTTTTTTCTTCTTAGTTATTTACAAGTTATTTCAGCAGCCGCAGAACTTTACTACAGTTTTTGAAAATGACCAAGCCGTACAGAAGGACCACTCCCATCGGATCCTCCAGAACCAAAATTCTACCGAAATCTACTCTGACAAGCTAACTACCAAATGTAAGTGTTATGCACACATGCTTTACAATGCATCAAACCCAAAACACAAAAATGCCTATAACGTTTCTATCAGTCAATGCTAGAGGTCTAAATCATCCGGCCAAGCGTAGATCCATGTGGAAGGAAGCACTTCAGCATAAAGGAGACATATTCTGTGTACAGGAGACGCATTTTAAAAAACAAGCCCAACCGACATGCTATCATCCTAAATTCCCGCACATATTTTTTGCAAATTCTAACACCAAAAGAAGAGGTGTACTCACGGCAATAAAAGATACAGTAACCTTTCACCTTCACACCGAGATAAGTGATACACAAGGTAGATACCTTGTCCTAATTTGTGACATCAATAATATCACCTATACAGTAGTGAACGTCTATGCCCCCAATACGCATCAATCCCGCTTTCTTCACAAATTACTGAAAAAAATACAGCAAATACAGAAGGGGCACCTGATACTTTGCGGGGACTTTAACCTACCTCCAGACCCTACCATGGACTCTAGTTCAAGTACTAAAAGAAGACCCCAATCACTCCAACACCTCATGAGGACTTTTGATGTATACGATGCATGGAGATGTCTTCATGCCTCAGAAAGAGACTACTCCTTTTTTTCAGCTAGCCATAAGATGTATTCCAGACTAGACCTTTTCTTGATAGATAGATGGTTACTCACCAAAATTAAAGCTTCTCAGATCAATGGCATAACCTGGTCGGATCATGCCTCGGTCTCACTGCTGGTTGAGGATCAATCCGCTAGCAGTGCCACCTTCATATGGAGATCTAATCCACACCTATTTCAGGCTGATCCTTCCAGGTCTGCTTTACAAAGAGATCTAGAAGAATTCTTTAAATACAATGCAGGTTCAGTTGAAGATCCTTTTATTACATGGAACACGCATAAAGCATTTATGAGAGGCCTTCTAATCAAAATGGGAGCCAGAGCTAAGAGAAAGAGGGGGCAGCGCATAATGGACATTTCCAAACAAATACAGACATTAGAAGATAAAAACAAAGCCAATTTCACCCAAACACAGACAGAAGAGATAACCAGGCTGAGGCATGAATTACGTCTCATACTGCTGGAGGATTTTGAGAAGTCTTCCAGGAGGTTGAAAATGACACATTATGCTACTGGAAATAAGGCAGGGAAATTATTAGCCACCCGCTTACGAGGTCTTAGACATAAAACTAAAATTCCTTACATTATTCACCCAGTGACTCAAACTAAATTATACCATCCCCAGGCAATAGCAGATGCCTTTAGCGCTTACTACGGGTCTTTATATAACCTTCAAAAAGACCCCCAAGTGATTCAGCCCTCAGCCGATACTATCTCTGAATTTCTCAGCAAAATAGACCTACCCCATCTAACAGACACCCAAATTGAAGCACTGAACTCCCCCTTCACGACACAAGAAATATCTCAAGGGATAGACTCACTACCCAAAACAAATCCCCCGGTCCTGATGGATTTTCAGGTGAATATTTCCAAACATTTAAAGAAATATTGTCACCCAGACTCACAGAGATATATAATCGAGCTGCCTCCTCTTCCTCATTTCCCTCCGAAATGTTGAAAGCAATGATTGTGGCATTACCGAAGCCAGGGAAGGAACCAAACACCCCACAAAACTTCCGCCCGATTTCTTTACTCAATAATGACCTAAAATTATATGCTAAACTATTGGCCGGTAGAATTGTTGACCTCCTTCCTTCTTTGGTCCACCCGGATCAATCTGGCTTTACCAAAGGACGCCAAACAGCGGATGCAACCAGAAGGTTAATCAATCTTATACATGCAGCCAACAGAACCGGAACGCCTTCTCTGCTCCTCGCTTTGGATGCAGAGAAGGCGTTCGACAGAATCCACTGGAGGTACCTAGAGCAGGTTCTAGCCAAATTTGGCTTTAAAGGTCACATATATCATGCTATTATGGCACTTTACACATCCCCATCAGCACAGGTATACATATCTGGTATGCTCTCCACTCCATTTGAAATCACAAACGGGACACGTCAAGGGTGTCCTTTATCCCCATTAATTTTCAACCTCCTAATGGAACCATTAGCAGCATATATTCGCCAACACCCCCAAATCAAAGGGTTTACATTAGGGAACAACATGCATACCATAAGTCTATTCGCAGACGATATTATATTAATTCTTACAGACGTCACATCTTCCTTGGCTTCGGTTCATGATGCTTTACATTTGTTTAATGCTATATCCTATTATAAAGTAAATGATACCAAATCCTACCTACTAAGTCTGGGGCTTACAGAAAAAGTTAAAAACGAACTTACTTCCAAATTCCCATACAAATGGAAAGAAAAAGGCATTGCATACCTAGGGATTACTCTAACACCTAAAGCCTCAGACTTAGTGAGAGAGAACTATACCCCTTTTTTGGACTCCTTAAAAGGTAAACTAGACAAAATGCAAAAGTTTGAACTGTCCTGGACGGGCAGACTTGCTGCATTCAAAATGCAAATTTTACCACAATTCCTTTATTTATTTAGAACCTTACCAATACCGGTTCCACAGTCCTTCTTTCATCAAGCACAACTGATAGTAGACAAATATTTATGGGCAGGCAAAAAAGCACGCTGCGCCTTTAATAAACTTATAAAATCTAAACAGTCGGGAGGGATAGGACATGTTTCCATTAAAGACTACTATGCAGCTACCATACTTACCCAAGTTAAAACTTGGTTTCCTCAGAGCAACACCACACTATGGTCGGAACTTGAAAGCACACAAATAAAGGGGGGGAACCTATATAACTACCTAATCTCTAGTCCACACCATCACGCCAAACCATCATTACATGCACCTACTATACAGGCTTCTATTGAATCCTGGAAATACTTACTTGCAAATATACCCCAAGAAGATCCACAAATTCTTCTAAAATTTCCAATTACAGCCTTGGAACATATTATCCCTGACTTATCGTTAACAAACTGGTGTAACATCAAATTACTCCTCCTAGAGGACCTTTTTGTGGGTCCTACAATGAAATCATTCAGATCACTACAGATAGAATACTCCATACCAGAATCTGAAAACTACAAATACATCCAACTATCCCACCTAATGGACAACAAGAGTAGTAACTTACTTACACAATTACCTTGGAAACTTGCCCTTTTCTACACAAACACCAAATCAAAACAAAAAGGCACATCCTTAATATATAGATCCTTACAAGACAAACATTCCTTTTGTAAAACAAACAACATCACAGCATGGGAAAGGGACTTTGACAAGACCTACACAGAGGAACAGTGGACAAAAGCATTCAGATTTACATATAACTCCACAAGAAGTGCCAACTTATGGGAACTGTATTATAAAATACTACTGCGATGGTATCTTACTCCATACCGAATTTCTAAATTTGCCACTGCAACTTCACCTGATTGTTGGAGGAAATGCGGTCACAGGGGTACCTTACTACATATACTGTGGTCATGCCCACACCTGAAAAGGTATTGGTCCCTAGTCTTTAGTACCATAGAACAAATCTCGGGTACCAAGATTAAATATTCTCCAGGTATGGCTCTTCTGTCATTAGGAATAGAACTAATACCTGCTCCATTAAGAACTGTGACATCGCATCTATTGCTAGCAGCCAGACTCAACATAGTCAGACATTGGAAAGAAACAAACCCACCATTGATAGCGGAAACCCTTAATATAATGACTACACACAGTGCATATGAGATGCAGTTTGCCCGAAGCCAAGGGAATTACAACCAAGCTTCCAAAATCTGGAACTCCTGGTTAACATGGTATCCAAAAAACTCAGGACTTAATTTCTATGGGAATATAAATAACTAAACAATTAATAATTTTATAATCCAAATATTCAAAGTACTTGATATAAACATCAAACATATGCTCTACGGATGGTCAATATTAAAAGCTTGCACTGCAGAAATATATTAAAAGTTCTGTTAATAGTTATTCAGTGGCACTATTCATATGTTGTCCAATATGAGAAATAATGTACTGGTTATATATAAACCTATGTCATAAATGTACGCCAGACACATCCGGGTAGGTCGGGAGTGTGAAAAATTCCCCATATGGGACACAGTCAGATCCCAATAAGGGGTGTCTTGGGGTTTCGAGTAACGCTCTTGAGGTACCTGTATCCTCAAAATGGTAAAGAATGACATACAAAAGAAAACGTTTGTACTAACATGAACATTGTAAAACTAAAATGTGACAACTTTTAATGATTACACTGTACTTTATTATATGTTCATTTTCATTCCATGGAAAAATTAATAAAAACTTATTGAAACTATAATACTGTTAAATATATTCTCAATTGAGTTTGAACATTTTAAACTTCATTTTAAAATCAGTTATTGCTAATACAGCTTAAACACAATTACATAACTACAATTTGCATAAATATAGCATATTTGCTACATTCACTGTTTTAGCGAAACTCCTTAAAGTCAGACTCTTAGACTCTCGGTGATGAAGGGAAAGGACCGTATTGAAAATGGCCCTTCATATAGACATACATTTTTGGGTACTTTAAATATATCCCCAATAACTCTGATCAGGCTCTGTTGCCGCTGCTTCCCCCACTGTTCCTCCCACTGTGTGCTGGCCTGGATCCCCCAGCAGTTCTTTGAGCTGGGGATTGTGGGTAGGGGGGGATCCTTTTGGGGTTGTTGTCTTTGGTGGTGTGAGGGTCCAGGAACCCATTCAAAGGGGGTTCAGGGAAAGTACTGGGTAATGGTTGCTGGATTACAAGGGGTGTAAGAGGGACTGTAAACGTATGTCACCGTATAGGCGGTCGAATGGGACGTTGGACAATGGCACAAAGGAACCCATTCCCCAGCTTATGAGTCATACATGGGGATGGATCCAATGCAGGGTGTGCCTTTAAATGTAACAGTCTGTCGTTTTGGGGTTGTACCTGTTCCAGCATGCCTGTCAATTTGGTGCATCCTGGCAGGGCCGGCATGACCCTGGTCGGGACTTTAAGAGGAGGAACCGGGTTGGGGCTAAGGTTGGGTCCCCTAGTCTATTAGCGTTAGGTCAGGCAGAGTCTGAGTCCTTAGTCCTAGGTCTATTAGGGCAGGAGGGCCAAGGGGGGGACCTCTTGAGGCTTGAGTGTCTGTGTTTCCCCCCTTGGGAGCTGTCCGAGTCTTTCC
Organism: Lithobates clamitans; assembly: GCA_037952925.1. Lineage (NCBI taxonomy): Eukaryota > Metazoa > Chordata > Amphibia > Anura > Ranidae > Lithobates > Lithobates clamitans. Next base: position 3,262,845 of record JBBGZY010001322.1, on the reverse strand, counting down.
CAGAATGTACACTTGTCACTACTGGGGTAGGTTGGGCTTTGTAATACGATACCAAGGACTGGTCTATCACCGGATGTATGTGGGTAGGTTCCGGTGGGGGCAGTGATACAGTTTGGGTCGGGCATGTGTGACAACAACCACCTGAGCCGTATAAAGACAAGTGCACATTGTCTATTACTAAGCACGGTGGGGGAGGTGTCACAGGCTCCTCTGTCACTTGTAGCAGAGGGGCAGTAATGTTTTGGGAGTGTGTACTTCCTGAGGTTCAGACACCATTATAGGGCGGTGGCTGGCTGTCTGTGTTAGCTTTTGACCCCTTTTCTGGCTTCTTTTACACATACATAATACAACCATTCAGACATATTTCATGTTCCATTCATCCTTCTTCATGAATGGCTTTGGCAACTTTGAACCAAGTGTCTGCTGTTTGCAGCAGCCCATGGCCCCATAACAAACCCCTTTCCCTTCTTAAAAGAGTACACCATTCATTCGGCTCTAGCCGACCACCCAAATGCCTAGTGACCCCACACACTTTTGCCAATCTCTTCCCTTCCTTGATAGCATCTTCTCCTTCTCGCTCTAATACCAGATCACAAGCCAAACTACCCTCTTTAGGTCTTTCTAACTTCTGCCCCATTGTTAGCTATTGGGAAGTTTATGTGTCCAAGCTCAGGATTTGTATGGCGGTTTTATGAAGCTGTTCTGGACTCGAGGGTCCGACAATCCTCTGACCACCACCTGTCCTCTTTCGGACCACTTTCCAATATATAACATTATCTTGCTATGTTCTGTCTTGATGACTGTGATATTTATGTGTGTCTGCTCAGGATTTTAACGGGTCATGAGGCTGTCCTGACTCAAGGGTCTGACAATCCTTTATCCATCACCTGGTACCGGTTCAGACCATATCACAGTCTCAAGTTAACGAGGACAAAAGACAAAATGGATAGAGAGAGAGAGAGAAAAGAACGTCTACAGTGTTCGACTGCCGTGCAAGTCTCCTTACACGTGTCTTCCCGAAACGTAGACCAGTCACAGCCCTGTCCACTTCAGGTGGCCACAGGTAAGGGAGCGGGCGGGTAATACGTGACTACTTATTACCCTCAACAAGACAATTAACAAACAGGTAAGGAGTACAGTAATTAATATTCAATGCACCACTTTAAATCTCATTTACATGTCCCAACTCAATACCCAAACTTCTCACTCTGTCTCTTTCCCCTTCTTCTAACCCTTCCGGTTGTTAAGGTTGCAAGGGGCACCTTTCAGCTGCACGTCCTGTTATTCTAGTTTGAGCCTCTATTACTTTCAGTGATTTGCCAACAACAATTTTTACTGGATAATTCACATTCAATCTGAACACCAATAAATGCGGGGTATGTGGCAGTAGAGGTTTGTAACCAAGAGACTCAACTCTATATCCTGGCTCTACCACTTCAATCAACCCCCAGCCCTCTTCATGTATCCCAAATAACAGACCACAAACACATTTAGGACATGACATAATCAACCAACAACAAAATGTGACCAACAACCAACAACAAGATATGTGACGGCTGCAATGGAGTACAGGATCTCTCAAACTGTCACGGGATCCCCCACACCACTGTGCGTGTTCCTGACGCCCCCCCTGAGGTTTCCCGGTTGCCCGTACTTCCGTACTTATTGTACCCGTGCTTTGCCTGCACAATTATTTATTTTTATCCCCTCAGGAGGAGTTTAACCACGTCCTGACGCCTTCTCCTAGTCCCAGGAGAAGTTTACCACGTCAACTAATTTCATCCATCATCCATGACTATATAAGCAATCCCCAACTCCCAACAGCCATCACAAAACACAGATCGATCAACAAAACAGAACAAAACAGGTGGTAGATATAATTTGCAGGTTCTTTAACTTATCAATAGACTCGAGGCAAGATTAATACCCGTCTTTGAGGGTCGCAGGAAGCCGATATGGGCACAGAGATTGACCAGCCACGGATACAGGATAAACAGTAGACTAGATATACAAGATATCAAAAGTGTCTTACCGTTTCTAGAGTTGATCAGTCTCCTCCTGTATTTCCGCAATGGCTTCTCCTGGTCCCTTCTCGAGATTGGCTACCTAGCGATCCTAGCCTCGAGCCCCACGTTGGGCGCCAAAATGTTTTGGATTCAGAATAAAAGTTCTGAAATTATTATATCTACCCCTTTATCAAATTAAAGCATGCATGCCGTTAAGAAGTGATCACGCTCTGACACTTAGTTCAAAATAAAAAACTTCTAGTTTATTTTCGTTTTTTTAGTTGGTTTTTATACCCTCGCAAAAGAGTACAGTATATGCAAAACATTAGTCGTTATGACAATTCATAAGATTTTAACAATGTCAGCAGTTTTAGCAAATTTAGCAATAATTTCAACAAACTTAACAATCAAAGCTATTATTATATGTTAACGTCATGTCTGGTGTTGATGCAATTTCTGGGAGATGAATGAGGAAGCAGCAGAAAGCTACAGGAAGCTACAGTCTATTGATAACTCAATGCGGTCTGGCTCCAGACAGAAAAAGAGGAATTAGCAAAATATCTGGAAAGTCTTAAGGCTCGTTAACATTTCAAAACTTCTGATACAGATATAAAGAATTTGAAATAGACATTTTAATATACCTCACCTGATAACACCTGGTATCATTATTATTCACATCCATTACACTCCCACCAGCCCAATCTCCCACTCCTGGAAATCCACTAAAAGCAGACGGCTGAAGGACCACATGCCAACCTGAAGTTGATCGAAAAACACCTGTTTTTTCTTTTTCCCCCTGTGGTTCGTTGGTTTTTGCTAAGAATTGCCAATGTAAAGTCATCAAGACCCATAAGGATCCTGAGGGCAGGTTTATATTAGTGAAAGGCCAGATAGAAGATAAACTTTATTCATTCGTATCCTATTACTCACCCAACAGAGGTCAGGGAATTTTTTTCCATTCAATGTTTCACTCCCTTACTGGAAGGGATGGTGATTTTTGGAGCGGATTCAAATATTGCATTTGACCAGAGCCTTGATAAATCAAAACCCCCCTCTAAACAACTCACTAGACCCACCAAAATCAGCTCCAAAATTGCTAAACTAATTCACCAACAAGGGCTTACAGACATTTGGAGAGAACTTAATCCAACCACAAGGGACTATTCTCATTTCTTGATCCCCCACCAATTCTACTTAAGAATTGATCATATTCTTATTTCCTCCGTCCATATACCAGCAGTTATCAAAGCTCATATTAAGGAAACTGCCCTTTCGGATCACTCAATGATCACCCTCACACTCCAAGGACATCTCATTAGACCTCCCTTCCCCCTTTGGCGTATCAAGGATCATATAATTAAAGACCCTTTTCAGATCTCAGTTTTAAATGGGGCTCTGAAAGAATACTTTATCCTCAATAATGTAGAGGGAATCTCGGCTGAGACGTCATGGGCGGCCCATAAAGCTTTGATTAGAGGCAAGCTCATCCAAATTTCCTCCCAGATTAAAAAGGAAAGGGCCATGGATGTATTAAAGTAAGAAAGAGATTTTAACTCCTTATGCAAAAAACACAAAAATGACCCATCCATGGTCCAAATCGCACAGTTAGACGCTGCACGTATTAAGCTAAATCTGGGGCTCACGGTCAAAGCCAAGAGTTCTCTACGTTGGAACGGAGTCAAATTCAATCTAAACCAGGATAAAATGAGTATTATGCTGGCCAAGAAGCTTTCTCCCAAATCACGATCTTTCTCACTCCCTAAAATTAGATTACAAGACGGTACGTCAACCCAAAACCCCCAACGCATCTTACAATCATTCCAATCTTTTTACTCTAAATTATATATGAAAAATGACAGAGAAAATTGAGTACTGTCCATGATACTTTTTTTATTTGCACTAACATACAATTTTTCAGGACAAGCTTTTAAGCAGCATGTTAAAGAAAATTAAAAAAAAAAAAAAAAAAAAAAGGGAAAGCCAAACACATACAAATCAATGGTAATAAAGATAGCAGCAGAGTTAGTGAGATAAGACAGAGGGAGCGAGAGCTATAGAATGCAGGGGGGGATACTAGTCACAGAGGGTATCCCCCCCTGCATTCTATAGCTCTCTCTCCCTCTGTCTTATCTCACTAACTCTGCTATTATCTTTATTACCATTGATTTGTATGTGTTTGGCTTTCCCTTTTTTTTTTCTTTAACATGCTGCTTAAAAATTTGTGAATCAGTACTGCTTGGACCTTGAAGAAGGGGACATACACCGAAAGCTTGTCCTGAAAAATTGTATGTTAGTGCAAATAAAAAAAGTATCACGGACAGTACTCAATTTTCTCTGTCACAATTGCACTAATACGGCTACAATCAAATCAAATATGAAAAATGACATAGCTGACGCTCAAGCAATTAACTAATTTCTAGAAAAGTTGCCTATTCCCACTTTACACAAGTCCCACAGAGAGATGATAGAAGCCCCCATTACACTAGAAGAAACTTTAGATGTTATTAAAAATATGAAGAGGGGTTCGGCCCCCGGACCAGATGGACTGTCCAATCTATATTATAAGACCTTCGCTGAGACCCTGGCCCCTCACTTAACCAAACTTTTTAACTCCAAAAGGAAGGGCGTTCCCATGGAATCCCAATTAAAGGCTGCTTTCATCTCAGTAATTCCCAAACCCGATAAAGATCCCGAATTGGTAAAAAATTACAGACCCATCTCCTTAATTAATAATGATTTAAAAATATCAACCAAAATTTACTCTAATAGACTAAACACCTTTATTGGTATGTATATCCACAAAGACCAGGTGGGCTTTATCTCAGGTAGGCAGGGTCCAGACCAGATTAGAAGGGCAATAGACATTGTTTCAATCCTACAATCTGGCTGGGACGGAGGACCACCCCAGGAGGGCCTCATCTTATTGTTAGACCTTCAGAAGGCTTTCGATTCACTCACATGGCTTTTTCTATTCACTACTCTCAAATACTGGGGGTTTGGTGAAAACTTCACAGGGATCCTTAGATCACTATATTCTGAACCTGAAGCAAAGGTCAAACTACAGGGCTACTTATCATCCCCTATTAAAATCGCCAGGGGAACAAGACAGGGATGCCCCTTATCCGCCTTAGTGTTCGCTTTAGCAATAGAAACTCTCGCCATTGCAATTAGGTCAGATCCAAACATTAAAGGTGTTAAATACGGAAAAAATATATATAAGTGCGCCCTTTTCGCGGATGATATCCTCTTATTTATCACCTCCCCTTCAACCTCCCTACCCAACATTAACAATCTTCTCCAAGACTTTGGAGACTTATCGGGCCTTCATGTCAACATGCTTAAATCCCAAGCGTTGAACATCTCTCTCAGCCCAACTTTAGTTGAACAGCTAAAATCTGCTTTTAGATTTAAATGGAGCGACTCCTCAATTTTCTACCTAGGGATAAACCTCACTCCTAGAATAGAATCCCTCTATCAAGCTAATTAAATTACCCCCCTATGTATCGCAAATCAGAAGAAGACTTACGATCATGGTCATCTCACAAATTATCTTGGTTGGGGAAAATTAATTCTATCAAAATGACCCTTCTCCCTAGAATTCTCTATCTCTTCAGAGCCCTTCCGATACCAATTAAAAAAGATCACCTTAAGAGTTTTCAGGGGAAGATCATAAAATTCACCTGGGGGAAAAAGGGGTACAGGTTTGCCAGGAACATTCTTTATGGTCCGAAATCTAAGGGAGGCTTAGGTCTTCCCGAGCTCTTCAAATATTATCAAGCAGCTAGACTGGCCCAACTCTCAACGATCTATTTTAAAGGAGAAAAACCCGATTGGGTTAGTATAGAAAGACAGGCAGCCCCAACGTTCACTCTCGATCTTCTCCTATGGTGCTCCCGCAAATCCAGACCCCCTATCATGGCTCCTACTCTTTTGCACTCCATTAAGTTATGGGACAACTTGATCCAACTTCCATCCCTGACCTCACAATTACGCCCACTAGCTCATATTTTCCACAACCCTCACTTCAAACCAGGGTTGGATATCAAATCCTTTCAGTGGTGGCTGGACAAGGGGATGTATTGTATTGGACATTATTTCTCCGCCTCTGGCCTGATCTCCTTGAAACAGTGTGTAGACAAATTAGATCTCCCGGACTCGGAGAAATTCAGATACTTCCAGATATCTCATTTTCTCCATACAATTTGGAAAAACAAATCCATCCCCCCGGAATTTACACAATATGAATGCTGGTGCGGCCAAGCAATGGAGCAAAAAAGGGGCATATCATTGATTTACTTATCACTGACTGATCCCTTATCCAAACTCCCATATATGACAAATTGGGAGAGTGACCTGGGTGAGTCATAAGACCTGGAGGTTTGGCACAAAATGGGAACCAGAGCCTCCAAAGGTATAGTAAACATTTCATTGATTGAAGCAAACTTGAAGGTTTTTACTAGATGGTACCTGGTCCCAACCAGACTGGCATGGATCTTCTCTTCCTCGTCACCTTTATGCTTCAGAAACTGCCAAGCCCGGGGTTCCATGATACACATTTGGTGGGAATGTCCGAGAATTAGAGGATTTTGGAACAAGTTGTTTAACTTGATTAGAAAAGTTACGGACTTTTCCTTTCCGAAATCTCCCCAGATTGCTCTTCTAAATGACCATATTCCCAAAGTACCCAAAACATCTGATAAACTTATCTCTTTCATGTTAACAGGCGCAAAAATCGCCATGGCAAAGGCCTGGAAACAACCAGTGTCTCTCTGGTAGTTGCTAAAAGAAAGATCTCTTAGATCATGTCCCAAGAAAAATTGGCGAGTTCATTAACGGACTCAAACAAAACCTTTGTGTCAACACGGGAACCCTGGGCTAAGCATGTAGGCATTTCTCTCATCCCAGGAGTCGGGGCTTAAGGCCTAAGCACTCTTTCAACGAAGACTGGCAACCTTCCAATACCCGCTATCTCCCACTCTTGTTCTTTCCACTTTCTTTCTCTTCACTTCCCTTTTCTGTCTCTAGATGCTTAAGTTAGAACATGTCAGCATTTAATCTTTCTCTTTATTAAGTACAAGTACATTACGATTTTGCTTTCTCAGTTTATCCAATATCATAATCTAGGGTTCTAGGACATTTTCCTGCTACTCTTAGGATCTTTTTTGTACTAATCAGAAGTTTTAGGTAGGGACGTTCTCACCGCTTGGGAATTCTCTGCGTTCCCGGGAGGTGCGAAAGGTCCTGGTACCAAAAATGCACACCTATAGTTATACAGTCTCCATTGGAGCCTGACACAGTTTGTCCCCGTTTGGGGTGTCAGGCCTGATGATAGTAATACGTGCTTTACTTTACATCCTTCTGCTAATTTAAATCAGGACTCGACTTTATGATTAATATTATTGTTGGATATGTCTTGTATGGCATACATATTTACTCTTTTATATTTGTAAGCTGTATCCTACAGAAACGTGACTGCCTTATTTTGTAATGTACTGCTCTTCAATAAATATCTTTGAAATTAAAAAAAAAAAAAAAAAAAGATAACCCACAACCTTCCTGCCTCAACATACATGACCTGAGGGCTATTGCGATTGACATTAAGGACACCCTGTCAGCTGCCATTGCTGAGCTAAGATTAGACATACACACAGTAAACAGAGTTCTTGAAGTTGAGAAAACCACAGCAATACATGACACTGTCCTCCGCAAAGCCACACGAAGGATTGATACACATACTCTGCAGCTGAGGGAGACACAACGCCGCATTGAAGACCTCGATAACCGCGATAACCTCAGAATAAGAGGCATGCTTGAGTCCATTGATTCTGAGCACCTAACCCCTGCTGTGACTGACTTATTTAACGGCTTGCTTGACAGACCGCGTCAAACCCGAATTGAGATGGAAAGAATCGATAGAGCACTGCGCCCCAAAGGTAGAGAGAATGATCCTCCCAGGGACATTATATGTTGTATCGTGGACTACAAGTTAAAGGAAGACATCCTGAGGCAGGCAAGGGGCAAACAACCACTACAATATGATGGCGCGCATCTTCAGATCTTTCAGGACTTATCTACAGTAGCATTACTTTGCAGCATTGCAGAGACTTAAAGCCGTTACTTGATGTTTTACGTGCTTATAGGATTCAATATAGATGGAAGTTCCTTTTTTGTCTTGCGGCTACTCATTTAGGCCGGACGGCCCTACTAAAAGTGCCTGAAGACCTGCATCAATTCTGCAACAGCTTGGGCATCCCCCTAGTGGATGTTCCTAATTGGTATGCGGAATTCCGCCATTACACTGCTGGGCGACACCCACCCCAGGAAGAGCCGATGGATGCACAGGATTCACGCCACTGAACGAGAAGATCCCCATCAGGCACCCGGCCGCATGCTGTGCATCAGGGTATTCAAAGCGGACACAGCCCCATGGATTCACCACGATCCCGGAGAGCCTGCAGGGAATACTGAATGGCTGTTTCCCACTGCACACTATCCAGGACTCACGTTGCCATGTTCGGCTTTGTTGTAAAACCACATAGGTTTCTGCGGCTTTCTTTCTTTCTTGTTACCAAGACTATCTTTGCTCGTCTACAGATATAACTTGTTCCTATAACAGAATGTAGATTATACAATAACTACCTGTATACAGCCAATGGCTCATAATAGCTCTGCCTCTTATCCTCCCATCAAGATTGATTGATCGCTTATGTAGAGTGCACCCACGTTCACTGGAACATGGCTGATACTTAGCCCTGATACGAGGATATTTTACCTTAAGCGAACTGACCCCCACGTCTCTCATGACAAGGCCTGCCCGAACTGTGCTTACAAAAGGCAGACTCAAAACGACTGATCGTTATGCTGACTGAAGCTGATGACCCCCATCTTGTATATTTCTTTGCTATCTCCATCTTCCTTGTTATACACGCTGTTCGGCTTGGGCAATGTTTACTGAATTTTGTTCTAGCGATCCTATTACGATTGCATTCTCTCACTATAACAGGTATGTGCTCACACTACTCATGGGCAGGCACAAGGGGAGGCAGATACTACTGTATATTATGGGCTTAAGATAGAATATGGCTCAACATTTCTCCCATTCTGTAAAGGGCTCCCACTTTCGCTCAGACATGAGACTAGCGCTTAGAACAAATCAGTCCAACATTTATTACCCCCCCCCACCCTTTTTTTTTCTTTTTTTTTTAGCTTTTAGCCACCCACCATCTCATTAATGCTCATATGACCCACCCCTTCACCATGGAGCACTACCCTCTAAACTATCCCCACACTGTTTCGTTAAATTATTAAATGAGAGGCAACAGTAACAGTTTATAATAGGATTATGTTTATACTAAGCTACACCCGCATAGTTTCACTGATACTTAGCAGATTGTGACCTGATGATCTACATAGCTGTTCTGACGGATGGAGTGCTCCATAGAACACTCATCCTGATGTGTCAGATGAAACTTACAGGATATCCACTTTTCTCTGTATATGCCTCCTAACGTATTTCCCGCCAACAAACCTACATTTATAGAGATTCTAGAAGAATAGGAATAGATAACGTTCAACGAGGTGGGGTGACGTTGACAGACGAAGGGATAGGAATAATAGTGGAGGGACACGGCTTCACTTCTGAACCTAGAATTTTATTTATAAAGCATATAACCAAGTTTTCATTTTATTTCAACATGTTTAACTGTTCTTCATTTGAAATGTTCTCCTTGATGTTACAGTCTCACATGGCTATTTTTGAAGTGCTATATGTTTAAGTGACACAGGATGCCAACTTTGGCACTAACCGCGACACTGTATACTGTTCATACATCCCAGCTCTTTCGTCCCTGATACTAGTGACACTGTGACAGGACATGACCTCTCGACACAAACTCCCTGTTACCAACTTACCTCCCTCAGCCAAGGGACCTTCCATTCCTCGACCATCTGCTGTACTTTCTCAGATATCACATGTACGACAGATGCAGGTAACTATGACCATATTTAAACCCCTACTAACACACCCTCCACTCATACGACTCTGTGGAAAGCAAAGGCGGATTGCTCCTCTACCTATATCTCAAAGTTTCTCCTACGTTCGGTACTTCCCAACCCCCACACAGTGCAGTGGGAAGATCCAGAATTGTTTCTGGAACAAATCTCACTGATAAAGCACTGTAATTGCCTGACCTATCTCGCAGTAGATCAGGTTAGTTAAATACCCCTCTCCCCTTTTCCAAATCCCATGCCCTCTTTTCTTTTCTTGTACAGATACGCGAACGGTACTATACTCCAGTTTCAGGACTCTCTCTACCTCCTTCCCTGCTCCAAGTCGGATACCCCCCCACTACTAACATGTCAGATACAGGCTCCAATAAGCATAGAGCGATTGGCTCTATTAAACCACAAACAAATTTTCAGATAAAGCTAGGCTCACTGAATATCCGAGGATTAAACACTTCCGAAAAAAGGTCCCAATTGCTTTATACATTGCAAAAAAATAAAACGCAAATCGCATTCATCCAGGAAACTCATTTCCGCACCGACAATATACCCAAACTTGGCAATCACCATTACTCCACAGTGTACCATGCCTCCAAAGACACCTCTAAAACAAAGGGGGTTGCTATATTAATTTCAAAAAATTTCCCCCTGCAAATCTCAGAAACCAAGCAAGATCCTAATGGCAGATATCTATTTCTCAAGGGAACACTATACAACAAACCCATTACCCTAGCAAATATATATGCTCCTAACAAACGCCAAGTCCCTTTCTTTCGAGAAACACTACAGCTGCTCACCGAATTCTTTTCTGGCATTCTTGTTGTGGGTGGAGACTTCAATGTAGCGCTAAACCCAACACAAGACTCCTCCACTGGGTCAACCTCCTTGCCTTATAGAGCTCTGAGAGCAATCAAAAAACAATTGCAAGAATTGACCTTACACGACGCATGGCGCACACTTAACCCAAACGACAGGGATTTTACATTTTACTCTCCACCCCACAACAAGTATTCCAGAATTGACCACTTTTTCATCTCCCAGAATGATTTAACTCTTCTCACGAAAGCGACCATAGACCCAATGATACTCTCTGATCATAACCCCATCTCCATGACATTGACTATTCCATTGTCTCGTCCCACGAACTCGATATGGCGACTGGACAACTCCTTGTTGACGGATCTAGACATCACAAAAAAAATTACCACCCGACTTTCCCAATATTTCCAGGACAATTCTACCGGTGAATGCAAACTGCCCATCACATGGGCAGCACATACATGTGTAATGAGGGGGGTATTAATTTCATTAGCTGCTTTCAAAAACAAACAACGACAAGCTCATATAACCGCTCTCTCCACTAAAATGCATGCACTAGAAAGGACTCATAAATCATCCCTGGCCACTAAATCGCTCGTGGAGCTCCTACAGGCAAGGGAGGAGCTCAGAGAGGAAATAAATGAAACACTAAGGCGCAAATATGTTTTAAATCAAAAACTATACTATGAATTCGGCAATAAATCCGAAAAATTGTTAGCTAAAGCATTACAACGCAAGAAAGCAGCATCAACCATACACGAGATTAAGAACCCCACCGGGAAGTCTTTTGTATCCCCAGACGACATCGCCACCCAATTTGTAAATTATTTCTCCAAACTCTACAACCTACCTCCAACAGAAATGACAGACCCCACTCGAAATAGACAGGAAGCGATATCTACCTTCCTAACACAATACGGTGTACCACCCATTTCCTCTGAAGATTCCATGACTCTTGACTGCCCTATTAGTATTGAGGAAACCACAACAGCCTTAAAACAACTCAAAACTGGGAAAAGTCCTGATCCGGATGGGCTAGCCGTTGGGTACTATAAGACTTTTCAGGAGATACTTACCCCTCATTTTACTAAAGCATTCAACTCACTTTCTTCATCCCCACAAGGCAATAAAGACCTACTAGAAGCACATATCACCCTAATACCGAAACCCGGCAAAAATTAAACTATAGTCTCCAACTACAGGCCCATCTCCCTCCTAAATGTTGATTTAAAACTCTACGCCAAGGGGGGCGTGGCTTGGCTTGCGGCGGAGATGGCTGCTCACTGAGGAGGCTCTGAGGCACATGCGGAGGTTCTAAGCCTAACACCCGACCTACAGCTCACAAATGCCGGGCAGAAAGCTACACTGGACCCCCCGGACCACGGACACGCCGAAACTCGGCTTCTGCCAACGCCAACATAGCTGAAATCTTTAGACACAAATCAGCAGCTCGCAGCGGGACCATGAGAAGCAAGATGGCGCTGACGCCACAGGAGGAAGGAGAGAGCGAGGACTCACTGTCAGCCACCGAAGACATCAGCAGGGGTAAGTCCAGACCGGACCACCCGCTCACGTTTGCAGACATGTCTGTGTTTGCTGCGGACATCAAAGCTACGTTTTCAGCCGCCATAACAGATCTGAAAACGAGCACGATGGTGATAAATGAAAAGATGGCGGCAGCCGAAAGTGCAGGCAGACAGAGGGACAAGGCGATTCATAAGTTGGAGATGGTATCTTCTAATCATATGCAGCACTTTATTAACATGAATAGACACATTGAAGACCTTGACAATCGGGGGAGGAGATGCAACATTAGGGTCAGGGGGATACCGGAATCAGTGGATCAGGACCAGATCACCACAGCACTCCGGAGAGTCTTCAACAGCCTGCTTGAGAGGCAGGAAGACACTGAAATTGATTTCGTAAGAGCTCACAGAGCTCTCAGGCCCAGAGGATCTGACACCGCACCGCCCCGTGACATAATCTGTTGCTTACAGAGCTTTGCTACCAAAGAGGAGATGATGCGGAAAGCGAGACAAAATGACCAAATCATATTTAATGGCGCCACGATCATGCTGTTTCAGGATCTATCACAGAGCACTCTGAAGAATAGGCGTGCACTGCGACCCCTACTGGAGAAACTAAGAGCAAAGGACCTGAGATATGCTTGGAGATTTCCCTTCGCCCTCACAGTCACATATAATGGCCATCAAGCTATTCTCCGCACGCCGGCTGATTTACCAGAGTTCTGTGAATCATTGGACTTGGAACCATTGGATTTACCAGAATGGTATGAAGAAATTCTACAACCATCCCTGGTCAGGAGTCCTCCCTCCTCTCCACTCTCTTCCCCAGACAAAAGACTGTCGAAGAAATACCAACAGAACAAGGGCAATAGCTCCCACGCAGATACCCCGAGGAGAATGGCCGGTTCATCCAGAGCTCAGGAATGTGAATAGATGCCTTATACCATCTTGGTCCTGTCCTTAGTAAATCTGATGTTTGCAATATGACTCTTGTCACACAGGTATCCTCATTATACATATCACCAGAAAAGGGGATTGACCAACCAGTTTAGGACCAGGAGGGCCGTGCCACGTCCAATAATCTGAAGATACAAAACAAAGGAGTTCCCCTGGGTGGACTTTACTGGCACTTGCAACAAGTAGAGAGTATAGGAATATGCAGGAAATCAAGGGGTAATATAGAAAAGTACAAATTTTATTCGTATTCACAAGTACATATGGATAAAAACAAGCAATGAGTGGTTTTGACTAACATAGTGCATGATACATGGTAGTCATAATGAACAGATAAACAAAAACAATAATGATGAAAACACTCTTCTCAAGCCCGACGCGTTTCGGGGTACTTAGTAACTGTACAATCCTTCTTCAGGGGCAAAATCTGAGAGAGGGAGGTTCATCTAAATAAATAGGGAGAGAAGAAAGAAAAAGAAGAATAGGGTAAGATGGGGGATGAGGCTAAGGGCGATCTTGGATGGGGGGTATAGGGTGGTGAATAAGACACCTACCTGACTATGTGTGATTATTCACTCATGAAAGTTGGTTTTTTCTCTAAAAACAAGGAGAGCCATGGAAGGAGGGCAGGATATGGGGAGAAATATACGTATTGTAGATAGTATAAACAAGGGTACTTTGGTGGTAAGAGGTGTAAGATGGTGGGCTGCAGTCACCATGGAAAGGTGTGGCAGAGACTCCCGTCCCGCCCGTCCCGGGCGCGCACACACCAGAGCGGCGTGCTGAGGTCACAAATAGGCGCCCCTAAAAAATAACAAGATATGGAAAGGACCTTAGAGAGGGGTCCAACGTAAATGGATAGAAAGTACTAGCCTAATGTGTGGATAGTGTTGTTCAAATTAAAATAAAAATAAAAGTAAAATAGTAGTCAGAAGAAATGCAGGGAATACTTAAAGTACAACAGAAATCAGTTGCGTCCACGGGAGCGGCAACAGAGAGGTGCGGCTAATAATATATCCTAGTGGCAGCATGTTAGTGTATATAAATAAATAAATAAATTAGGGTTTGGAGTTTTAACACAGTATACAGGGTAAGTACATAGTTGCGCACAGCGAGTAGTCGTGCTGGACATACGTACTGGGGGTACCCATAATACATAACATGTAGTTGGTATCTAAAGTTTGAAAAGGATACATTAATGCTGAGCCTGTGTGGAAATGCTTCCAAAACATTTTTTACAGGGACCAAAGTGAGAGTTAAATCAAAGATAGTAATGATGAATAATTAGTGTTGAAAATGTATGGAGGAGAACCTCCTGGAATAAGAAAAAACGGCAAGCAGTAATGAAAAGACATACCTTAACAATGCAGGTTAGCAGACTCACAGCCAAGCGTCCGGTATATGCAACGGCTTGGTGTGGACTGAATAGGACTGGTTTAAGTAATGTGGCTGCCACTAGCAGCTGGCGTCAATAATGAGGCACAGCTGTGTCGTGAACAGCATGGATCGGGACGCACTGGGTTGACCCCCCGAGGCGAGCGTGCGCGGCGCCGCCCCAACAGCGCGTGCGCGAACGTCACGGCGTTTGGAGCAGCGTCACGCACACCCGCCCCACCGGCACGGAAGTGACACTCCGGCGAGAGCGCATGCTCGTCCGGAGTGCCAACATGGAGGCAGTGGGCGTGTGCTGGAGAGACGCCCAAAACCTCACTAGGCGCCGCCCAGGAATTCCTAAGGCGGCTTACCGTGCCGGGCAGCCGCTCCGGCCGGACGCGACCCAAGGGAGGGGCGGGGAGAAGGAGAAACTGTCACACTAGGTGGCATGAAAAGGAGTATTAGCAATACCAATAACAATTATTAGGGAGGAGTGGCTGCTGTCTAATCATATGACCTAGCTCAAATGTAAGCCTCCAAGTATGGGGAAAACAAAGAAGGAGGGAAGGAGATGGAAGCAAGGAAAGGAGAGAAGGGAACATCACAAAGGAATGGGATTAGACTGGGGATGGTGGGTTGATGCACAGGACAGTAAACATGCTGGAAAAGAACGCACAGTGGGACAACCATAAACAATGACCAAAATATTTCAATACACGTAGGAAATGTACATATGGTAGCATGTGCACCAAATATATGCATATAATGGCAGAAAGTAAATAACAGACATACATACATTTTATACATTGCCATAAATACTCTCAAAAAAGTATATGGTGGACATGAACATAACATATTGTTAATATGGACCAGAAAGACAGAGAATATTACTATAAGCATGGCAAAACAACAATCATGGAAGGGGGAATATAACCCTGCTAGCTGTGTGTCTGGAAACGTGGTCCCCCCAAGGGGGGGAAAAAAAAAAAAAAAAACACGTGTCAGACACACATACAGCATGGTATACAGAAGTGTCAAGAAAAAACCCCGGAGCTATAACAGAACAGTGAGGTATCCTAAGAGATGGCCATGGCCCTATTTCTCCATACCTCCAGAGTTGAAGCCTTGTAAAAAGGGCTTAAAGCAGACCGCATCATTAAGGCCTGGAGGTATGGTGGCCTGAAGCAGATGGATCCATTTCAATTCTCGTTGGAGTAAAATTTTATTCCAATCGCCCCCTCTGGGGCTAGGGTGTATGCGGTCTAAAATAAGAAATTTAATAGAAGGAAATTTACCATCATGCACCAAGGTTACATGTCGTCCAAGAGGTAAATCAGGGTCGGCTGATTTCATGGACAGGATATGCCTATATGCTCGTCGCCAAAATTCGAGTTTGGTCTTTCCTATATAGAAACAGCCACAGTTGCATTGGAGTAGATAAACTACTCCAATTGTTCTGCAATTTGCAAAGTGTTTGGGAAAAAAGGGTTTCCCGTTGGGGAGAATAGGGTTTTTTTGGGTGAGCATGTAGCCACAATAGTGGCAGGAGCCACAAGCAAAAGTGCCCCTATATTTGCAATGGATTGTAGATGGTCTAAACTCACTATTGGTGATATGATCACCAATGGAGGTAGCTCTTTTAAAGGTGAAGTTGGGTTTTGCTGGGACGAAATGGCCCAGGTTGGGATCCAAGGCCAGTAAGTGCCAGTATTTTTCAATTATTCTTTTAGTTTGGCGGTGTTGCTGGTGGTATGTTGTGATGATGCTAAGTGGGTAAGAATCTTTCTGTTGTTTGGTAGGGTGGAAAAGTGTTTGTCTGGGTTTTGTATTAGCTTTCTGGAACGCTCTTTTAAGAGATTTGTGGGAGTAGCCACGTTGTAATAGTCTGTCTCGAAGAGCAGCAGCTTCTGTGAGAAAATTCTTATTGTCTGTGCAATTACGCTTAATCCTGATGTATTGGGAGTAAGGTATAGAGTCGATTAAAGGTTTAGGGTGGAAACTGGCAGCATGCAGTATGGTATTACCGGCCGTGCTTTTTCTGAATAGTTTGGTGGAGAGTTTGCCCTGTCCATTTTTAAAGATCTCAATGTCTAAGAAAGTTACATGAGTATTGTCAAAGGACATGGTGAACATCAGATTGAAATCGTTCTTATTCATCCGTAGTATGAACTGCTCGAGTACATCCTCAGGGCCCTCCCATAAGACAAAAATGTCGTCTATATATCGGTGCCACGCTTGGATATGGTTAATGTAATGGGTGAGGGTGTCATCTGAGAAAAGGGCTTTCTCCCACTCCCCCAGGTACAGGTTAGCGTACGACGGGGCGCAACATGTCCCCATCGCCACTCCCTGCACCTGGAGGTAGTGGGAGCCAAGGAAAGTGAAGACATTATGAGTGAGGATGTACTCGAGCAGCTCGATGATGAATTCGTTGTAGCTGGGATCAGAGTGCATATCCCTCTGAAGTATATGCCTAATTGCTGCCAGGCCCAATACATGAGGAATAGAGCTATAGAGTGTCTCCACGTCAATGGTGACGAGGAGGGCTTTTTCTGAGACAGAAAGATGGTCTAAAATTTGTAAAAAATGGCTAGTGTCTTTTACATAGGATGCTAAAGATAGCACAAAAGGTCTGAGGTGTTCATCGATGAGTTTGCTTGCGTTCTCGCTTATTGAGCCTACACCGGAGATAATTGGCCTGCCGGGCGGGTCTACGAGATTTTTATGCACTTTAGGGAGTGCGTAGAACGTGGGGATCTTAGGAAAATTATTTCTCACAAAGGTCCAGGTAGTCTTACTGATGGTGTGATTGAGAAAAGCAGAGTCGACCAATGCGTAAAATTCTTTGTTATACTTCTCAACAATGGAGGCTGGCATACGACGATACCAGTCTGCATTGTTGAGAATTTTCCTACACATGGTAATGTACTGATGATTGTCTAACACCACAACATTGCCCCCCTTGTCCGAGGGCTTAATGGTGATGGTGTTATTGGCCTTAAGGGAGTGCAGTGCCTCTAGTTCTTTAGGGTTTAGATTGGGAGGTTTCTGCTGTTTAATTCTGAGCTTGTCCAAATCGTTATTGACTAATTTGAGGAAAATGGATGCATTTGGACATGTGCTTGGTGGTGGACAAAGGTCCGATTTCTTCTTCAATTTTGAGGCCCCCGGCTGTGGGTAGACATCTGAGTCATCTATTTGTTGGAGGATACGTGAGAGATCAATCTGATCAATGAGATCAGATGTATCACTCTCCTCTAGTAATGCAACAAGTTGGTCCAAAGCTCGATTTTCCTGTGGGGTAAAAATAGTTTTGGTGTCCTGTTTCTGGTACAATTTCCTGAGAATAAGTTTGCGGATAAAAAGTTGGAGATCTTTATAAAGTTCAAATTTATCTAGTTTGTGATCTGGACAAAAATTTAGTCCTTTCCTCAGGATAGCAATTTCGTGGGTGGTGAGAGAATGAGAGGATAAGTTGATAATACTCAAATCAGTATCCAAATGTGTGTCAGTGTTGGAAGAAGAATTTATAGTGTCAATTGTGTGTAGGTGTTCAGATTCGGTGGGGGTGGCTTGAGACCAGCAAGTACTAGGTCTAAAAAAGACGAGTCAGTGCGATTGGGCTCGTGTGTATTTATGGTGTTTGGAGGGGGAAGGAGTGGTTGTGCTTGTGTAGAGTGATTGGGCGTCGGGTCATTCTTGATATTTTCAAGATGTGCCGGGGGAAGGAGATTGGATTTCTTTTCGGCAATAGATTTTTTTGGCTTGTGATCTGAAATGGGATCGCCAGAAAGCTGGCGTTTGGTGCCAAGGGAGGGTTTGGCTCTGGGATTGATAAGTGGGGGAATGTGTGACGAGGATTTGTTAGAGGGGGGATGTTGGGATGTGTGGGAACTCCTACTGGTCCTATTGTTTTGGTTCCATTTGTAAGCCTTGCCGGCTTCAAATGCATTTTTATCTCTGTGGAATTTAGAATTTTTCTTAGTCAGAATGTTTTTGTTAAAAGATTCAAGGTGAATTTTAAGTTTGTTCTCTTTAATAGAGACTGAGGGATGTGTCTGGAATTTTTTGAGTTGTTCACAAATTTTAGTAATTTCAATGTCTAGTATTAAGGATCTTTTAGTGTATTCATCTATGAGTATCTGCATGAGAGTACGTGAGCATGTCTGTAAAGCATTCTCCCATGTAGATTTAAAAGCTACGTCCAGATCTTCCAACGTGGGGAAGATCTGGATGCGGAGACCCAACGGGTTCAGGTTACTTTTTATATAGTCCTGGAAGGACCTGACGTGCCAGAAAAATGAGGATTTTTTCTCTAAGTTTTTGGCAAGTTTGAAAAACAGGGAGGAAATCTCCGCTTCGGTTCGGTCATTGTCACCGAATTTGTCTAAATATTGTTGCATTAGAGTTTCCCAGTCTTGACCCAAAAATATATTTTCAAAGTGAGAAGTTTCCGTTACAGGGGTCATCTTGTATGAAAAAATTTTTTTGTAAGGGTGATGGGGGAATGAGGGGTAGGGTAAGGAGGAGAGAGTAAAAAAGGGTTTGAACCTGGGGGGGGGGATGCAAACAGCAAAGGAATAATAAGTAAACAAGAAAGGAAGGGGAGAGAGGTGTACTCCCCTAGAAGTGGTATGAAGATAATGTATACGTCGTATAGTCGTCCTAAAGTGAGTTGGTCGGGTGGGGAATGGTATCTGCTACCAAAAAATGCATTCAACAGAAAAGGGGATTGACCAACCAGTTTAGGACCAGGAGGGCCGTGCCACGTCCAATAATCTGAAGATACAAAACAAAGGAGTTCCCCTGGGTGGACTCAGTAAGACTACCTGGACCTTTGTGAGAAATATTTTCCTAAGATCCCCACGTTCTACGCACTCCCTAAAGTGCATAAAAATCTCGTAGACCCGCCCGGCAGGCCAATTATCTCCGGTGTAGGCTCAATAAGCGAGAACGCAAGCAAACTCATCGATGAACACCTCAGACCTTTTGTGCTATCTTTAGCATCCTATGTAAAAGACACTAGCCATTTTTTACAAATTTTAGACCATCTTTCTGTCTCAGAAAAAGCCCTCCTCGTCACCATTGACGTGGAGACACTCTATAGCTCTATTCTTCATGTATTGGGCCTGGCAGCAATTAGGCATATACTTCAGAGGGATATGCACTCTGATCCCAGCTACAACGAATTCATCATCGAGCTGCTCGAGTACATCCTCACTCATAATGTCTTCACTTTCCTTGGCTCCCACTACCTCCAGGTGCAGGGAGTGGCGATGGGGACATGTTGCGCCCCGTCGTACGCTAACCTGTACCTGGGGGAGTGGGAGAAAGCCCTTTTCTCAGATGACACCCTCACCCATTACATTAACCATATCCAAGCGTGGCACCGATATATAGACGACATTTTTGTCTTATGGGAGGGCCCTGAGGATGTACTCGAGCAGTTCATACTACGGATGAATAAGAACGATTTCAATCTGATGTTCACCATGTCCTTTGACAATACTCATGTAACTTTCTTAGACATTGAGATCTTTAAAAATGGACAGGGCAAACTCTCCACCAAACTATTCAGAAAAAGCACGGCCGGTAATACCATACTGCATGCTGCCAGTTTCCACCCTAAACCTTTAATCGACTCTATACCTTACTCCCAATACATCAGGATTAAGCGTAATTGCACAGACAATAAGAATTTTCTCACAGAAGCTGCTGCTCTTCGAGACAGACTATTACAACGTGGCTACTCCCACAAATCTCTTAAAAGAGCGTTCCAGAAAGCTAATACAAAACCCAGACAAACACTTTTCCACCCTACCAAACAACAGAAAGATTCTTACCCACTTAGCATCATCACAACATACCACCAGCAACACCGCCAAACTAAAAGAATAATTGAAAAATACTGGCACTTACTGGCCTTGGATCCCAACCTGGGCCATTTCGTCCCAGCAAAACCCAACTTCACCTTTAAAAGAGCTACCTCCATTGGTGATCATATCACCAATAGTGAGTTTAGACCATCTACAATCCATTGCAAATATAGGGGCACTTTTGCTTGTGGCTCCTGCCACTATTGTGGCTACATGCTCACCCAAAAAAACCCTATTCTCCCCAACGGGAAACCCTTTTTTCCCCAAACACTTTGCAAATTGCAGAAC
Source organism: Lithobates clamitans (assembly GCA_037952925.1). NCBI lineage: Eukaryota > Metazoa > Chordata > Amphibia > Anura > Ranidae > Lithobates > Lithobates clamitans. The sequence continues at coordinate 3,241,998 of JBBGZY010001322.1, read as the reverse complement.
AATTGGAGTAGTTTATCTACTCCAATGCAACTGTGGCTGTTTCTATATAGGAAAGACCAAACTCGAATTTTGGCGACGAGCATATAGGCATATCCTGTCCATGAAATCAGCCGACCCTGATTTACCTCTTGGACGACATGTAACCTTGGTGCATGATGGTAAATTTCCTTCTATTAAATTTCTTATTTTAGACCGCATACACCCTAGCCCCAGAGGGGGCGATTGGAATAAAATTTTACTCCAACGAGAATTGAAATGGATCCATCTGCTTCAGGCCACCATACCTCCAGGCCTTAATGATGCGGTCTGCTTTAAGCCCTTTTTACAAGGCTTCAACTCTGGAGGTATGGAGAAATAGGGCCATGGCCATCTCTTAGGATACCTCACTGTTCTGTTATAGCTCCGGGGTTTTTTCTTGACACTTCTGTATACCAGGCTGTATGTGTGTCTGACACGTGTTTTTTTTTTTTTTTCCCCCCCTTGGGGGGACCACGTTTCCAGACACACAGCCAGCAGGGTTATATTCCCCCTTCCATGATTGTTGTTTTGCCATGCTTATAGTAATATTCTCTGTCTTTCTGGTCCATATTAACAATATGTTATGTTCATGTCCACCATATACTTTTTTGAGAGTATTTATGGCAATGTATAAAATGTATGTATGTCTGTTATTTACTTTCTGCCATTATATGCATATATTTGGTGCACATGCTACCATATGTACATTTCCTACGTGTATTGAAATATTTTGGTCATTGTTTATGGTTGTCCCACTGTGCGTTCTTTTCCAGCATGTTTACTGTCCTGTGCATCAACCCACCATCCCCAGTCTAATCCCATTCCTTTGTGATGTTCCCTTCTCTCCTTTCCTTGCTTCCATCTCCTTCCCTCCTTCTTTGTTTTCCCCATACTTGGAGGCTTACATTTGAGCTAGGTCATATGATTAGACAGCAGCCACTCCTCCCTAATAATTGTTATTGGTATTGCTAATACTCCTTTTCATGCCACCTAGTGTGACAGTTTCTCCTTCTCCCCGCCCCTCCCTTGGGTCGCGTCCGGCCGGAGCGGCTGCCCGGCACGGTAAGCCGCCTTAGGAATTCCTGGGCGGCGCCTAGTGAGGTTTTGGGCGTCTCTCCAGCACACGCCCACTGCCTCCATGTTGGCACTCCGGACGAGCATGCGCTCTCGCCGGAGTGTCACTTCCGTGCCGGTGGGGCGGGTGTGCGTGACGCTGCTCCAAACACCGTGACGTTCGCGCACGCGCTGTTGGGGCGGCGCCGCGCACGCTCGCCTCGGGGGGTCAACCCAGTGCGTCCCGATCCATGCTGTTCACGACACAGCTGTGCCTCATTATTGACGCCAGCTGCTAGTGGCAGCCACATTACTTAAACCAGTCCTATTCAGTCCACACCAAGCCATTGCATATACCGGACGCTTGGCTGTGAGTCTGCTAACCTGCATTGTTAAGGTATGTCTTTTCATTACTGCTTGCCGTTTTTTCTTATTCCAGGAGGTTCTCCTCCATACATTTTCAACACTAATTATTCATCATTACTATCTTTGATTTAACTCTCACTTTGGTCCCTGTAAAAAATGTTTTGGAAGCATTTCCACACAGGCTCAGCATTAATGTATCCTTTTCAAACTTTAGATACCAACTACATGTTATGTATTATGGGTACCCCCAGTACGTATGTCCAGCACGACTACTCGCTGTGCGCAACTATGTACTTACCCTGTATACTGTGTTAAAACTCCAAACCCTAATTTATTTATTTATTTATATACACTAACATGCTGCCACTAGGATATATTATTAGCCGCACCTCTCTGTTGCCGCTCCCGTGGACGCAACTGATTTCTGTTGTACTTTAAGTATTCCCTGCATTTCTTCTGACTACTATTTTACTTTTATTTTTATTTTAATTTGAACAACACTATCCACACATTAGGCTAGTACTTTCTATCCATTTACGTTGGACCCCTCTCTAAGGTCCTTTCCATATCTTGTTATTTTTTAGGGGCGCCTATTTGTGACCTCAGCACGCCGCTCTGGTGTGTGCGCGCCCGGGACGGGCGGGACGGGAGTCTCTGCCACACCTTTCCATGGTGACTGCAGCCCACCATCTTACACCTCTTACCACTAAAGTATCCTTGTTTATACTATCTACAATACGTATATTTCTCCCCATATCCTGCCCTCCTTCCATGGCTCTCCTTGTTTTTAGAGAAAAAACCAACTTTCATGAGTGAATAATCACACATAGTCAGGTAGGTGTCTTATTCACCACCCTATACCCCCCATCCAAGATCGCCCTTAGCCTCATCCCCCATCTTACCCTATTCTTCTTTTTCTTTCTTCTCTCCCTATTTATTTAGATGAACCTCCCTCTCTCAGATTTTGCCCCTGAAGAAGGATTGTACAGTTACTAAGTACCCCGAAACGCGTCGGGCTTGAGAAGAGTGTTTTCATCATTATTGTTTTTGTTTATCTGTTCATTATGACTACCATGTATCATGCACTATGTTAGTCAAAACCACTCATTGCTTGTTTTTATCCATATGTACTTGTGAATACGAATAAAATTTGTACTTTTTTATATTACCCCTTGATTTCCTGCATATTCCTATACTCTCTACTTGTTGCAAGTGCCAGTAAAGTCCACCCAGGGGAACTCCTTTGTTTTGTATCTCATTATACATATTGTCACCCATGGGCTATCCTCCCCAAGAGGGATGAACACCTCTACAAGAATCATCTTAAAGGGTAATTCTGACAACACCCCACAACTTCCTGCACAACCAATATGCTCAGGATGCGGATACTGGCGCAAGCCCTGGAGAGAATTGCCAAACCCGAGCCACATTCCTTGTTTGACTGAGGGAGTGGCACTGATCCCAGACGTGAAAGCAGATATGCTTTGGACGTGGCTCACTGTTATACCAACACCCCTCCCAAGATTCGTCGAGACCTCAGCTGTTAAGCACAAAAGTCTGCATAACTATGCGGGAATGAGGAGAGCGGGTGGGGGAGGGTCAATGGGGGTGAAGGTTGTTTTGTTCTCCCCTTTTTTTTTTTTTTTCTGCCTGTACCACCCTGAACCGATCTAGTCTGTTCAGTTTTGAAACGGATGTGCATTTAGTATGGGGACATACCCATGGATGACAATTAATGTTACTTAACTAGATAATAGTTTGATAACATAATTGTTATAGTTATACCTGTGAGTTCATGTTTTCACGATTAGACCCGATTTTATACATTACACATCCTGGTCGGGTGTGATCAATATAATATCACCGTTTTTATTAGTTGAACCACCGTGTGTGTCACGTTGAGACCGTTCTTATTTAGTTACCACAGTTCTCCAACCACTTGGAGCCTAGGCTACATCTAGCCGTGGTCGCTTCCCGCCGACCCCGCAAATTCTACTTGACATTTATATTACGTCTGGGGGCACCTCTCCATTCGGGGCGGTTTAGTTGTTTTTGGAGAGTGACCCCCATTGTAATAACTTCCCGCTGATCTCTCTTTTCTTCCTATTCATCCTCTCTTCTTCTTTCTCTATTCTCTTCTTTTTCTAAGACACCTGTTTGTTTAGCGGAGGGAGGGCGCCCGCTCGGACTACTAGAGAGATTTTATTCCCGAGCGGAGTTCCAGTGTCAAACCTCACATAACAGTTTTGTCTTTACAGATCCAGATTCCGGCCGTCTCCTCCTCTGCCGCCACCATGGTATACTCATCACTGGGGAACCGACCCCTTGTGATTTCTCATAACATCAGAGGTTTAAACATCCCCGAGCGACGTTCCACCCTGCTGAGAGAACTTAAAAAAGGTAAACCTCAATTTGTGTTTCTACAAGAGACCCACTTTAAGACGAACAACATTCCCAAATTAATATCCCCACAGTTCCCTAGAGCCTTTCACGCCACAACAGCTGACTCTAAGTCGAAAGGGGTCATGATCCTGGTGGGCAGAGACACACCATTTAAACTAACCGAACAGTTGTGTGATCCTGAGGGCAGATTCGTGTTTCTGAAGGGTTCATACAATGACTTCCCATTGACCCTGGCCAATGTGTACTTCCCCAATAAGTCTCACATCACTTTTTGCCAGCACATTGTGGAGAAGCTACAGGAGTTTGCCAGTGGATGCATTATACTTAACGTACCCCTAAATCCACTTTTGGATACGTCCAACGGTAGGACTTGCATTACCTATAAAATCTTGAAAAAGCTTGAATCACTCCTGCACAAACTCCAGTTGGTAGACTCCTGGCGCTTCCTTAATCCTGATGGTAGAGACTACACCCATTTCTCGGTACCGCATAATAGATATGCACGCTTGGATTACATATTTGTCTCTCAGAGAGATCTATCGAAAATCTCCGCTGCGAAAATAGGCGCCCAAACAATGTCGGATCATGCACCTATTTCATTAACGCTAGACCTGAAGAACACAAATAGACAACAACCGACATGGAGACTGAACACGTCCTTACTGACAGACCAGACACTCCTACCAGTACTTACGAGAAACATCACTGATTTTTTCAAACACAATAACACGCTGGGGAACCAGATGAGACACAATGGGTGTAATGAATATACTCCCATTTGGAATAATCGAAATTTGCAGGAAATCCATAAGATAGGAAAAGTAAGAGAATGGGAAGATCGAGGTATTAAAAAGTTGAGACAATTGTATAGTGGTAATACTCTGAAGAAATTTTCAGTGTTGGAAAGTGAATTCAACCTGTCGCCGGGCTCCTTTTATACGTACCTTCAGCTAGAACACGCTCTTAAAGCTCAATTTAGGAACTATAGTTTAGTATGGAATGAAATGCCCTTACTTCATAGTATATTGCAGGTAGCCCCGACTAAGGGGTTAATATCCAAGATTTATAACCAAATGAGTAAAGAAGCCAATAGTGAAGACCTACTCAATGATGTAAAAGTCAGGTGGGAAGAGGACGTGGGGGTTATAACACAGGCTCAGTGGAAAAGAATCTTAGAGATGGGATCGTTGATATCAGTCTCCCCCCCACAGAAGATATCACACTTGATGTTGTTAAACAGAGCTTATTATACACCTAAACGTCTCTTTAAGTTTGGAAGAAGATCTGATGATAGATGTCCTAGATGCCGGGGGGCGGGGGACCTCATTCACATGATGTGGAGATGTCCCAAGTTGTTTCGCTACTGGGAGGGGGTGATTGATAGTTTGAGAGATGTATTTGGGATTGTACTGGAGAAAGAGGCTAAAGAATGCATCTTGGGGTATAGACAGATACAGGGGGAGAGGAAGAGTACTACACTGGCAATTCTAAGAGGTCTATTCCAAGCAAGGAAAACAATCGCATTAAGATGGCAATTAAAGGAACCCCCCACAGTAAGAGATTGGATTGTTATATTAAAGGAAACCCTTTGTAAGGAAAAAAACAGAGTATATTAAGAGAGGCAATCTTAAGGAGTTTGATAAAATGTGGAGACCATGGCTGGAGAAGGTAGGAGGCTCTTAATAGGAAATGAAGAATATAACAGAGTGGGATTTAATAATAAAAGCCCTAGGCAGCCAGGGATCTGGTCTACAGTACATAACGTGATGGATGCTTGTCTCTTTCTGACAAATAATAGTTAATAGAAGTTGTGTTTAACTAAATGTGTTGAAAGTCTAACCCTGAATACGCTATATAGGGGAGTGGGATGTTGGGCGGGAGGGATGAGAGGGCAAGGGGAAAGAGTGATGGAATTAAGTATATATATATATATATATATATATATATATATATATATATATATATATTAAACTGGATAATATTGAAATTGGCTGGAGGAGCGGGCGTGGGAAGTCCTTTAGTCTCTGTTATTATTGACCCTGGACTTATTATTCGGTACCCGCATCGCGACTCTATAGGTCCATATCAATTGGTAGTGAACTAATGTCTAATTTATGACCCTGTGTAATCTCAGCTCAAAGCTCAGGAAATATGTAGAGGGGAAGGGAGGGGGGGGGGGGGAGCGTTGATAAGAAAACTTTGCCACAATGATGTGAATTTAAGAGGTCTGTAAATGAACGTCAAGCTGAATAAGCTTCCAAGGCACTATTCTCTGATGTGGTAAAAATGAAAAAAAAAAAAAAAAAGAGAAAAAAAAAAAATCCACTTTTGGATACGTCCAACGGTAGGGTTTGCATTACCTATAAAATCTTGAAAAAGATTAAATCACTCCTGCACAAACTCCAGTTGGTAGACTCCTGGCGCTTCCTTAATCCTGATGGTAGAGACTACACCCATTTCTCGGTACTGCATAATAGATATGCACGCTTGGATTACATATTTGTCTCTCAGAGAGATCTATCGAAAATCTCCGCTGCGAAAATAGGCACCCAAACAATGTCGGATCATGCACCTATTTCATTAACGCTAGACCTGAAGAACACAAATAGACAACAACCGACATGGAGACTGAACACGTCCTTACTGACAGACCAGACACTCCTACCAGTACTTACGAGAAACATCACTGATTTTTTCAAACACAATAACACGCCTGGGGTAGACCCCCTACTAGTGTGGGAAGCGCATAAATGTACCATACGAGGAGTTCTGATAGAGATGGGTTCTAGACGTAAAAAGGAAAGAGACGCCCAGATTAGAAAATTACTCACCCAAATTGAGTCACTGGAACTGTTACACAAACAATCCCTCTCGGAGGCCTCAGCCAAGAGCCTCCTAGAGGCAAGGAAAGAATTACAGCAGATACTCCACGATAAGGCCAAACGGATGCTTTTCTTTAAGAGGCGGCTCTATTATGAGTCAGGCGACAAAGCTGGGAGGTTCTTGGCGAGGGCCCTGAGAGAACAAAACTCAATTAATCAGATAGCTGGAATCAGATCTAAAGAAGGAAAGCTGGAGGTAGCATCTGAGGCAATAGCAAAACACTTCCATGCTTTCTACACGAAGCTCTATAACCTGCCCCCACAACATAAACACCCACAAATGTCGGGGGACAGAGCACAAATCATACAAGATTACATACTAAATAGTGGACTCCCAACCTTGCCTATGGAGGATACAGATCTACTAGAAGCCCCGATCACATCAGAAGAAGTTAAACAGGCCATCAAATTACTAAAATCGGGCAAGAGCCCGGGCCCTGACGGATATTCCGCCACCTATTACAAATCCTTTATAGAGATTCTAGCTGAACCCTTAAAAGATGCCCTGAACTCCTTATCCAAGCCAAGATGTGTTACTCCGGGTTTCCTTTCAGCACACATCACGGTTATACCGAAAGATAGCAAGAACCCCGAGGAGTGTGCTAGCTACCGTCCCATCTCTTTGCTGAACCTTGATGTCAAGTTGTTCGCAAAGATTATAGCACTGAGGATGGGGCCGTTGCTTTCAAAACTAATTGGTTTGGAACAGGTGGGCTTTATGCCAAACAGGGAGGCCAGAGACAATGTAACTAAGGCACTCTTGCTAACACAGGCTGTTAGACAACGGAAGATCGAGGGCTTTCTCCTCTCAACAGATGCGGAGAAGGCCTTTGATCGCGTAGCATGGGACTTCATGCTGGCGGTATGTGGAAAGGTGGGTCTAGGACCAAGCATGCTGAATTGGATCTCAGCCCTCTATCAGGAACCGACAGCGGAACTAAAAATAAATGGTTTACTTTCAGAAAAAGTATACATTAAAAACGGGACTAGACAGGGTTGTCCCTTATCGCCCCTACTATTTATTCTCTCACTAGAGCCCTTTATCAAAACAGTGCAAAAGAATACCGCAATACAGGGTTTCCAGATTAAAAATAGAGAGTACAAAATAGCTGCATACGCGGACGATTTATTGTTTTTCTTAACGAAACCGACTACAACGCTCCCTAACCTGTTACAAGAATTCGCACGCTATGGATATGTATCCAATCTAAAAATTAATTACACAAAGTCAGAGGCTCTGAACCTCTCCCTTCCAGACAACCTGCTCACGTTGACACAGGCGAACTCGACATTTAAGTGGGATAAGACCAAACTAAAATATTTGGGGATATGGCTTACGCCAATTCTAAAATCTGCCTTCGAGAGTTTTTTTGTGACCTTTCTTAAAAACTGTGCGAAAGATCTAACAAATTGGAATGAGAAGTTCTTTTCCTGGTTCGGTAGAGCGGCCATAGTAAAAATGGTCATATTGTCCAAATTCCTGTATCTAACCCGCTCATTACCGATAGAGATTCCTCAGAAATTTTTCAAAGAACTTAATACAATGGTCACGAGATTTCTCTGGCAACATAAAAAACCCAGAATCAAACTAGCCACCCTGGTCAAACCCAAAGACCTAGGAGGAATTCAATTCCCGAACTTCCGCAGATATTATCAGGCTTCACACATAACCAGAATCATAGATTGGCATTGCCATGACTCGGTGAAGGACTGGGTCGCACTAGAGACAATGCTTGCCATGCTTCCGCTTAAATACTTACCCTGGTCCTCCTTCAAAACACTACCTTACGCCATCCGGACACATCCGATCACCGGCACGACGTTGAAGATCACTACCCTGTTAGCTAAACATAAAAAGTTGACCACAATACCTAGCCCTCTAACGCCCTTGACAGACAATCCGGACTTCATTCCAGGTCTACATAACCCGACTCTCAAGACGATTCCGGCGGGTGATCCCCTGCTGGCAGGGGACTGCTATACTGAAAACAAATTCAGAGACTGGCTGTCTTTTAAGACAGAAATAAATCGGCCCCAACTGAAGCAATAGACATACTTCCAGATAAGAAGCTATTTAGGTAACATTAAAGAACCTCAGACACTACACAGACCCCTGACGGCCTTGGAGTCAGTCTGTCGGGAGGGGAATCCTATTGAAAAGGCTACCTCTGTTGCATATGTGTGGTTGAGTCGCTCGGGGGCAGATACGTCAGACGGGCACAGGAGGAGATGGTCGGAGGAACTTGAAATGGAGATTTCAGACAAACAATGGAGGTACATTGCTATTCTAGCGCATAAATATTCCATAAGCACAAAACTGCAAGAGACAAATTACAAACTCCTGACCCACTGGTATAATACACCTGACAAATTACACAAATGGGACACACAAAAACCGGACACATGCTGGAGATGTCTCTCTGAGAAAGGCACACTAGCCCATATATGGTGGTACTGCCCCAAAATCGAACCATACTGGAATGAAGTAAAGACCTTAATTAAAAAAATTACAGAAACTAGAGTGGAGCTGACCCCAGCATGTTGTCTACTACATTTGTCCAATTCCTCTTTTAAACGCTACAAACGCTCATTGACGATGCATCTCCTCAATGCAGCTAAATCTCAAATTTCTCTGCACTGGCTGTCTACGTCTACTCCCTCTGATAGGGATTGGATGTCGAAGGTTAGTGAAATCCACGAAATGGAAGACACACTGGCCCAAGACAAAGGCCATATTGAACGATTCCACAAAATGTGGCAACCTTGGCTGATTTTCAAATACTCTGCAGATTTCCCTACCTGAATTATGGGTGGGGAGGACACTGGAACCTTAGGTGGGTGCCTTACCTCTGTACCTTATATGTGTCCTTCACCCCATTTTCTCCTACTCCACTTTTACTTACTCTTTTCTCTACATCTACTTCCTTATTCCTCTCTTGCTGACCTTTAATGCATCCCTTCACTGGAATATACCTACGTTACATGTACTTCTCCCTTAGGCGCGAGTAAGACTGTCTCAGATAGCTACAGAAACCTCACTTTTACATGTTATCAATAATAAATGCTTTGAACACTTGAAAAGATGTTTCTTTCGCAGTGGATAGCGCAGTGTAAATAGAAATATTATACTTCATACAGACACAAAGTTAACTCAGTGGAAATAACCTTAGATTTTTGGTGTTTGATAAGTAATGAGACCTCTGTACGAGTTTTACACTAATAGTTTATTCTGTAAAAGATGAAAAGTATGCAGTTGCACCTGCGAAATTTGCAATGTACAGTGTATTTCTATGTTTCTCTCTTTCTTTCAATAAACTTGAAATGAAAAATAAAACTCTACGCCAAAATTCTCGCTAACCGAAAACTCCCTCTCATCCCTAAACTTATCTCCCTCGACCAGGTTGGTTTTGTACCTGGCAGAGAAGCCAGGGATAACACCATAAAAGCTCTCCACATTCATCACCAACTTTCATCTTCCTCCTCCCCCAAACAACAAGGCTTCCTTTTGTCGCTCGATGCGGAGAAGGCATTCAACAGAGTGGCCTGGGACTACATGTCGGCAACACTACAGGCAAGGGAGTTTCCTACACATTTTCTCCAAATGATATTAGCATTATACTCCTGCCCCACGGCCAGAATACGGGTCAATGGTCACCTGTCGGACGCCTTCTCCATTTCGAATGGTACACGTCAGGGATGCCCACTATCACCTCTTATTTTTACACTCACCTTGGAACCCATTCTATGCAAACTTAGGGCAAATCCCGATATTAAAGGCATTGATATCCGTAATAAACATCATAAGATCGCAGCATATGCTGATGACATCTTACTCTTCCTTTCGGACCCCCCTAATCACAATACCCAAGCTGCTAAAAGATTTTGCCTCCTTCAACGAACTATCCAACTTAAAAATTAATTTTGCAAAATCCAAAGCCCTCAATATTTCCCTCCCTCAGACGTTGGTGATGCAATGTAAGACAAATTTCCCTTAAAGCTGGGAACCCCATGCCCTTACCTACTTAGGGATCCAAATACCGACCCACTTAGACGAACTATATGATAGAAACTACCTACCTATACTCACTAATGTACAAAAGGATCTCCTCAACTGGACATCAGGCCAGTTCTCCTGGTTTGGACGAATTGCCATCATAAAGATGAATGTCCTACCCTGTATATTGTATATCCTCCAGACCATACCAATCAAACTACCTACATCATTCTTTACCACATACAAGAGAATATGCAGGAACTTCATATGGGCCGCCAAGTCCCCCAGATTGAGCTGGGATAAAATGATTATCTCCAAACTAAAAGGTGGTTTAAGTCTTCCCGACATCCATAAATACCACTCAGCATGTCACCTTACAAGAATAATCGATTGGCACATTCACAAATCCACTAAGGATTGAGTTGACATTGAAGACTCCTCTGCCCAAGTTCCCCTTTCCCACCTACCATGGATTGATGCAAAGGTAACGCCTAAAGAATACTCCACACACCTGCTGATGGGACCCACACTCCACACTTTTAGAACAGTATCCCAGACACTTCGATGGCGCCCCTCCCCAGGACCACTGACCCCCTTAGTTGGCAACCCTGACTTCACACCTGGAGTGTCATTTCGTAACCAGACTCACGCCCATATAACGCAACCTCTTAGAGCCTCACAATTTTTTCACAGTGGTACACTCCTTCCATTCAATGCGCTGCTCTCACATTTCCCAGATTACCACATACCATTCTATAAATTTCTTCAAATCAGACACTTCCCATTGGTTTAGAGACCAGACTCCCTTTGAAACACTCTGCACTAGCACACCTCCGCAAAGACATCTTATCTCAGAGGTCTATTCGCTGCTATTTAGCGAACATGACCCCAAACTCAATGCTGTTAACCAAAAATGGGAAACTGAACTTGGGTTAGACATACCTAAAGAAGAATGGGAAAGCATCTATGAGCACATTCATAAAGGTTCCGTAAACATTTTGGCACAAGAAAACTCTTACAAAATATACTCAAGATGGTACAGAACACCAGATAGAATCCACCTCTATCACCCATCTGTTTTGCCTTTGTGCTGGAGATGCAATACTGACGTGGGCTCCTTACTCCATATCTGGTGGAATTGCCCACAGATAAAACCATTCTGGGAAAAAGTTCACGAGGCGATACCCCATATCACAACATACACCTTAACATACATGCCGACTCAGTACCTATTACACCACTCTTCGATTTCACACTACACTTACAAAAAATCCCTTACGCTCCATCTATTAAATGCTGCTAAACAATGCATAGCGTTATATTGGAGGAGCACTAACCTAGTGGACTGGTTCAAACGTATTGAGAAAATATCTGGGATGGAAGACTTAATCCATCCAGCCAAAGAAAACTCAACAAAATACAGGAAAACTTGGGCTTGTTGGATACACTTCAGGGAATCCCCAAAATATCAGGCACTTCTTCGCAACCCGTAACCTCGCCACACAGTAAAAGAGAACTGAGGTTCTCTATATATGAATATTATGAAGTTCAGACCTCAACGTCCACCGTATCTGCCATGTATGTTCTCACTTTTCCTTGGATACCCCTAATCGACACAAGCACCCATCTAACCTTGAAATACATCTTTCTGATTACAAATCTAAAGCTGTTGTATGCTCAATGCCCAAAATTTACTTAACAGGGAAGACAGGGCCAAATTCAAGATATTCTTCGACTGTTTCTTCCCATAAAATGTACCAACAACTTCCCCTATATTTCTCTACACATATAAGGGCATGGGAAATGGCAATTCCCACCCTTGCTACAGAGGCACAGTTTACATCAATATGTAAAGACATGCTAGTAGGTTAATTGGCTTCTGTCCAAAATTGGCCCTAATATATGAATGTGAGTTGGGGACCTTGGATTGTAGGCTCCTTGAGGGTAGGTACCGATGTGAGTGTGCGATGTACGTGTGGAGCGCTGCGTAAAAATTGACAGAGCTATATGGGTACCTTAAATAAAATAGGGATAATTGTAGACATGCACCCACACTCTCTCAGGTTGAACTGGATGGACTGGTGTCTTTATTCAACCTTACTAACTATAAATAACTATAACTATGTAGATCAACAATATTGCCATAACACGTGATACCTCTATGGCCATCTCCCTCGCACAGTATGATCCCATTAGGGGTGCGAAGGTAGAGCAATGACGTTTCTTGATCTACTTGATTGATCCAAATAAACCTCTAGGCCTCGCAAAATCACATTATTGTTCACATCCTCATACATAGCATTATACAGTTACTTAATCTGTTATGTTCATTTATTGATTAAAGTTTAACCTGCGTTTAATCCTTCGGAAGATACAACTACGCTACGATATTAAATGAGAACAATGTTCCGAAAACTGTAATTCTGAATGAACCAAATGCATAAGTTTGTACGTACATTATATTTTACTGTAACTATTATCTCTTTATCAATAAAAAATGTTTGAAATAAAAAAAAAAAAAAAAAAAAAGAGAAGGGAGGGGGGAGTAGAGAGCGTTTAGTAGGAGATGTGTCTGTGTGTTAGGTGAAGGTTACAGAACATATTTCAACAGTGAGAACAAAATGGAGTCTCCTGTGCTTAAATGAACAATACAGTAAATGTCCATGTGTCATGGTTACGCAATAGAGTTTTCTGTCAGCTTACCTGTCTCCATGTGTTCATCTCTAAAGACCAGCTGCCTCTCACCTGACCGGTTTTATAACCTCTCCTCTAAGCATGACCCCACCCCAGGCCCTATCAGGGAACCCTATATATTCCTGTGCACTACAAGCCAGCAGTGCTGATCAACCATTGTGTGTTAGCCTCCGTGTGTACTTGTGTTTCCTACGTCTGATTCCTGTTACCGACTTTGGCCTGTTCTCGACTCTCCCTGTCTGCTTGTTACCGTGACCTTTGGCGTGTTATGTTTATCCTTGTCTGCTAGTCGCCCTGACATTTGGCTTACCCCTTACTTCCCTGTTGTTCCAGCCTGCTGCCTCCTTCCTCTTCTCCTGTAAGTCTACGGTGAGCGTGAGCTGTGAGACCCTGGGGGCCGCGACCTGGAGCCAGAATGCAGCGCAATCCATCCTCACCACTAGAGGCTCTGGTGAACACCCGCTGGCTCTTAGACTCCGCGCCCTGGGGAATCTATGCTCTAGCTACCACTGGGATCCATGTTAGTTATCCTGTAGACCTGCTTCCTGAACCTTCCAGGGTTCAATCCGCAGCAGTCAGTCCTAGGGTCCACTACCTTAGCGGTGCACTTCCGACTCCTACAGAGTGCATCTGTCACCTAGTCCCAGGTGACCTGACAGTTTGATCAGCCATGGACTCGGCTGATGTGCTGCTACCCGCAGATGATCCGTTGCAGGGCTTAGTTCGAAGACTTGAGACCCAGGAATCGCATTAGACCCAAGTGATGCGATTCCTTCAGGATTTGGCATCCCGTTTTGAACAGGTTCAGGCCTCATTAGGACCCCCGGTTCAACAACCTCAACCGCTATCTGCTGCTGCACCTATCGCACCAGTCGCAGCCACACATTCATTACAACTGCCGGCTCCGGCCCATTTCTCTGGGGACTCCAAGGCTTGCAGGGGGTTCCTTAGTCAGTGCACAATTCATTTTGAACTTCAGCCCCAAAACTTCCTGTCCGATCAGGCGAAAGTAGCCTATATTATATCCCTCCTGTCCGGCGTGGCGCTAGCTTGGGCTGCCCCTCTGTGGGAACTGAATGATCCAGTGGTTTCTAGCCTGTCTGATTTCTTTAAACTTTTTCGGAATATCTTCGAGGAACCGGGTCGTGTCTCCTCAGCGGCTAGCGCTCTTTTACGTCTCCGTCAAGAGTCCGCTTCTGTGGGACAGTATGCTCTTCAGTTCCGTATCCTCACAGCTGAATTGAGCTGGAATAATGAGGCCCTAGTTGCAACCTTTTTATATGGCCTATCTGATAGAGTGAAGGATGAATTAGCAGGAAGATCCATTCCTGCTGATCTGGACGGTGTCATCACCTTGTGTAACCAGATCGATATTCGCTTTCAGGAGAGGGCCCTTGAAAAAAGACGCCAGCACTCCCCCTTCCTTAGGCAGCTTGAGCTCACAGTCCCTTCTCCTAGATCCGAGGAGCACCCCTTGCCCGCTGAGGAACCTATGCAGCTGGGCTGGACCAAGTTGTCTCCTGAAGAACACGCTAGGCGCAGAACTCTGGGCCTGTGCCTCTATTGTGGGGCCAAAGGTCATTTTCGTGACACTTGTTCTCTTCGTCCAGAAAAACGATCGGGGCTAATACATCTGGAAGGTGGAGTATTAGACCCTGAAGTATCACCTTCACCTTCTCGTCTTCTTCTTTCTGTGTTCCTTCATGTCGGCGCTTCCTTTCGTTCGGTCTCGGCACATCTGGATTCCGGAGCCGCTGGCAATTTCATGGATTGGGAAACTGCATCTTTCATGAGACTTACCCTTTTGCTCCTTTCAATGCCATTGGTGGTCTTGGCGATTGATGGCACTGTTCTCCCAGGGGGGTCCTATCCGCTTCCAGACCCTCCCTGTTAAGATGTCGGTAGGGACACTCCACCAGGAGTGGATATCCTTCCTTGTCTTACTTAAGGCTTCATCTCCTATCATATTAGTTGGTTACAGTTACAGTTCCATTCTCCACACATTGACTGGACTGCTGGATGGATCCTGGCTTTGGGTTCCTCCTGTTCCTCTTCCTGCATACTCAAGGTTACCCCAAAAGAGAAACTCCCTGTTGCCACCATCCCAGTATCTTCTGCTCTTCCCACTGCATATAGCGATTTCTGGAATGTCTCCTGCAATAGTCGGGCTGAGGCAATCTCTGGGTCATGTGGCACTCTGGATGAGGAGCCCACCTGTGAACTTGAGCCGATCATTCACTCCAGTTTGCATGGTCATTTACCTTTGCCTGTTCCAGGACCCCCTTGGACGCACACCCAAGCTGACTGATCTACCAGTTCCACAGTTGCAACGCCCTGTGATGCAATTCTGGTGGTCTCTGCACCTGGCAATGCTGTTCAGTCGGCCTCTGCACCAGTTCAGCCTATGCCCAGTGAAGCTATCCAGCTTGACTTCTGTGACACATCACTTTCTAACCAACCTGGTCTCAGGGATCCACTGACTTTTGCCCAGTCTGATGATCCTGTGCTGGATGTCCAGCTCATCTTTAAGGGTCTGGGGGATCCTGCTCAGACTCCTGATGGTCTTCTTATGCCTTTACCCATTCCTAAGAAGCCTTTAGCCCTCAATAAGTCCTCTCGTCCTCTCCCTACCTCAGTTTCGGTCTCTGAGGATAATCTTAAGTACGAGGTTAGTCAAGTCCTCAATTCCCGGCGCCATAGAGGCATTCTTCAGTACCTCGTACATTGGGAAGGGTTTGGTCCTGAGGAGAGGTCTTGGATCACTGCATCTGAGATCTTTGCACCTCGTCTGTTGAGGAGGTTTCATCTGGAGTTTCCCTTTAAGCCAGGGCCCAGGCGGGGGATGGGGGAGGCCTCATAAGAGGGGGGGTACTGTCATGGTTATGCAGTTTTAGAGTTTTCTGTCAGCTTACCTGTCTCCATGTGTTCATCTCTAAAGACCAGCTGCCTCTCACCTGACTGGTTTTATAACCTCTCCTCTAAGCATGGCCCCACCCGGGCCCTATCAGGGAACCCTATATATTCCTGTGGACTGCAATCCAGCAGTGCTGATCAACCATTGTGTGTTAGCCTCCGTGTGTACTTGTTGTGTTTCCTACGTCTGCTTATTACCCTGACCTTTGGCGTGTTATGTTTATCCTTGTCTGCTAGTCACCCTGACCTTTGGCTTACCTCTTACTTCCCTGTCGTTCCAGCCTGCTGCCTCCTTCCTCTTCTCCTGTAAGTCTACGGTGAGCGTGAGCTGTGAGACCCTGGGGGCCGCGACCTGGAGCCGGACTGCAGCGCAGTCCATCCTCACCACTAGAGGCTCTGGTGAACACCCACTGGCTCTTAGACTCCGCGCCCTGGGGAATCTATGCTCTAGCTCTCACTGGGATCCATGTTAGTTATCCTGTAGACCTGCTTCCTGAACCTTCCAGGGTTCAATCCGCAGCAGTCAGTCCTAGGGTCCACTACCTTAGTGGTGCACTTCCGACTCCTACAGAGTGCATCTGTCACCTGGTCTCAGGTGACCTGACACCATGTCATTTCCCCCCTTTTGTTTATTTGACACCATTCTTCTCCGCGTTACATTCAGCCGATTGCTGGTAGCTCCTGTTACATTGGCGCAGAGAGACGGCGACCTGTTCAGCTCTCTCCTAGTTTTCTCACAATAATGGGTTCATCAGGGCTGGTGGTACATTTAAAAAAATTATTGCGGCTCTAATAATTGGGAGGAATCAAATCACCAGATATATTGTGCAGATGTAGAAAGAGTCACTCGTCACCACGTGATAATGTAGTCTGCTTAACAGAAGGTGTTAAAGTGGAGTTCCACACAAAAATGGAACTTCCGCTTTTCGGAACCCTCCCCCCCTCCGGTGTCACATTTGGCACCTTTCAGGGGGGAGGGGGGTGCAGATACCTGTCTAAGACAGGTATTTGCACCCACATCCGGCATAGACTCCCACGGGAGTCTACGCCACTTCCTGTCCCTCCGCGCAGTCTCCTGGGAATCACACAGCTCCCAGGAGAGAGTGGGGACCACTATGGACGCGCAGCGCGACTCGCGCATGCGAAGTAGAGAACCGGGAAGTGAAGCCGCAACGCTTCACTTCCTGATTCCCTCACCTAGGATGGCGGCGGCAGCTGCCGAGAACCGAGCGGGTTCTCGGCGTCCCCTGCCGACATCGCTGGACCCTGGGACAGGTAAGTGGCCATGTATTAAAAGTCAGCAGCTGCAGTATTTGTAGCTGCTGGCTTTTAATATATTTTTTTTGGCGGTTTAGGTGGACCCCCGCTTTAAGGATTAGGCATGAATGATAAATTCTCAATAGCATCCAGCAAATCCAGCCCACTGGAACCCCTCGTCAGACAACAACCTCCGTGTGATTTCTTTCACATATAAACATCTCCCAATGGTCACTTCAGAATAAAGGCTTTCAGGCATGTAGTCATCATAAATCTGAGAAAAGAAATGAAGGACCCATAGTGAAGCCCGTAATGATAGATATAAAAACTTTTAATGTAGTAACTTACAATTGAAGCTTAAAACAGCATGCATCAAGGATAAGGACAAACAGCTGCAGCAATCAGCGTACGGATGTCAGCCTGCCTGACATGTTTCATCCTAACAGATGTCTTCAGAGGCAGGTGGTACATTTGTTGGTACAGCGGGTAGTCACACAGAGGCAAAGCCTGATGAGGAAGTAAATAACAAATATGAGAGATAGGAACATCACAATGTAAGCGCCTAGTTTCTGTAACCATGTTGCTATGCCATATAAAAAGTCACCAAAACCTCCTAAACCCTGAAAGGGGTTCCATCCATCTTTAGCAATATCTCTGGCCTTATTCTGTAGTTCTCTTATCTTAGCAAGATGACCTTTAACCACTTTACAACCGGCCCATAGCCAAATGACGGCAGCAGGGCGGTTGCTTAACTCTGGGATCACGTCATATGATGTCTTCCCAGAGATCCCCTCTCGCGCGCCTCCCTGGGGCGCGCACCTGAACACATCCGTGATCCCGGTAAATGGCCGCTGATCGTGGCCGTTTTCAAATGACGGAGCGATCACATATAAACAAACCGACGTCATTTCATGACGCTGGTTCCTCTCCTACCCTCCTGTGTACCGATCGGTACACTGTCAGCGGAGAGGGGGATGGATGGATGGCAGTAGCGCTGTGGGCTGGTTGTGTAGTGCCCACCGCGCTAACCAGTGACATCCAGCCATCCATCCATCCATGCTCAGCCATCCCTAACGCTCTGCAATGCCCTGCAATACTCTGCAATGCCCCAGAATAATGTGCAATACTCTGCAATGCCCTGCACTACTCTGAAATGCCCTGCAATACTCTGCAATGCCCCAGAACACTGTGCAATACTCTTCAATACCCCCACAATACTCTGCAATACCCCCGCAATACTCTGCCATACTCAGCCATACCCAGCCATGCTCAGCCATACTCGGCAATACCCCGCCATACTCGGCAATACCCCGCCATACTCTGAAATACCCCGCCATATTCTGAAATACCCCGCAATACTCTGCCATACCCAGCCATGCCCTGCCATACCCAGCCATACTCTGCAATACCCCGCAATACTCTGCCATACCCAGCTATACTCTGCAATACTCGGTGATACCCAGCCATACTCTGCCATACCCTGCCATGCTCGGCTATACCCTGCCATGCTCAGCCATACTCTGCCATACTCGGCCATACTCTGCCATACTCGGCCCCTGTATGTGGCCAGGCTGTGGAAGTCTCACACATGGGGTATCGCCGTACTCAGGAAGAGTAGGAGAATCTATTTTGGGGTGTCATTTTTGGTATGTACATGCTATGTGTTAGAAATACTGTATAAATGGACAACTTTGTGTTGAAAAAAAAAAAGCGTTTTAATCACTTCCTGCCCGCCGGCTGTTATACGACGTTCTTGACTTTGTGTGGGGATATCTGAATGATGGGTGCAGCTACAGGCATCATTCAGATATCAGCTTTTTTAGCCAGCGATTCCCTACACCATAAGAATGATCATAGCAGCTGTTCCACTGCTTGATCTTTCTTACGGGAGGCGAGAGGGGACGTCCCCCCCTTCCGCCACCCTCCGGTGTTTCTACCGACTCACCGCTACGATCAAAGCCAGGATCTTTTTTTTTAATTTTATTTCAGGTTTCCCAGCCTAGAGGTGAGATGTGGGGTCTTATTGACCCCATATCTCACTGTAAAGAGGACCTGTTATGCCATATTCCTATTACAAGGGATGTTTACATTCCTTGTAATAGGAATAAAAGAGGTCAAATTTTTTTTTTTTTTAAAAAAGCCTCAAACTAAAATAAATAAAGTAAAATGAACAATAAAAAAAAAAAAAAAAATTAAAGCACCCCTGTCCCTGTGTGCTCGCATGCAGAAGCGAACGCATACCTAAGTCCCGCCCACATATAAGAACGGTGTTCAAAGCACACATGTGAGGTATCAGTGCAATCGGTAGAGTGAGAGCAAAAATTTTGGCCCTAGACCTCCTCTGTAACTCAAAACATGTAACCAGTAAAAATTTTTAAAGCGTCGCCTATGGGGATTTTTGAGTAGCGAAGTTTGGCGCCATTCCACAAGCGCGTGCAATTTTGAAAGGTGACATGTTGGGTAACTTCATCTTTCATATTATGCAAAAACATTGGGCTAACTTTGCTGTTTTGTTTTTTTTTAAAGCTCAAGACTGTTTTTTTTCCAAAAAAAAGCGTTCACAAAATTGCTGCGCAAATGCAGTGTTAGATTAAAAGTTGCAATGACCGTCATTGTATTCTCTAGGGTCTTTGCTAAAAAAACATATATAATGTTTTGGGGTTCTATGTAATTTTCTATCTAATAAATGATGATTTTTACATGTAGGAGAGAAATGTCAGAATTGGCCTGGGTGCTCCAGAATGCCTGAAGGTGCTCCCTGCATGTTGGGCCTCTGTATGTGGCCACGCTGTGTAAAAGTCTCACACATGTGGTATCACCATACTCGGGAGTAATAGCAGAATGTGTTTTGGAGTGTAATTTGTGGTATGCATATGCGGTGTGTGAGAAATAACCTGCTAATATGACAATTTTGTGAGAAAAAAAAAGTAAAAAAAAAACTTGATTTTGCAAAGAATTGTGGGAAAAAATGACAACTTCAAAAAACTCACCATGCATCTTTCTAAATACCTTGGAATGTCTTCTTTCCAAAAAGAGGTCATTTGGGGGGTATTTGTACTTTTCTGGCATGTTAGGGTCTCAAGAAATTAGATAGGCCGTCAGTACTTCAGGTGTGATCAATTTTCAGATATTGGCACCATAGTTTTTGGACTCTAACTTTCGCAAAGACCAAATAATATCCACCGATTTGGGTTATTTTTACCAAAGATATGTAGCGGTATAAATTTTGGCCAAAATATATGAAGAAAAATTGCTAATTTGCAAAATTATATAACAGAAACTAAGAAAAATGCATTTTTTTACAGATTTTTCGGTCTTTTTTCTTTTATAGCGCAAAAAATAAAGAACCCAGTGGTGATTAAATACCACCAAAAGAAAGCTCTATTTGTGTGAAAAAAAGGATAAAAATTTCATATAGATACAGTGTTGCATGACTGAGTAATTGTCATTCAAAATGTGAGAGCACCAAAAGCTGAAAATTGGTCTGGTTATTAAGGGGGTTTAAGTGCCCAGTGGTCAAGTGGTTAATAATGTCCTCATTATCAGAAATGTATATACAACAGTCAGTGTGAAATACCTTACACATTCCACCTTGAGCTGCAGTGAGATACTGTAGCATTATTCTCTGCTCTGATGCCGCGTACACACGAGCGGACTTTACGGCAGACTTGGCCTGGCGGACTGGAGTCCGTCTGACAATTCGATCGTGTGTGGGCTCCAGCAGACTTTTTTTTCCCAAAAGTTTGACGGACCTAGAAATGAAACTTGTTTCAAATCTATCCGACGAACTCGCGACCGGTCGAAAAGTCATATATGGCTATCAACTTCCTTGTTTTATTCCGGTCGTATGTCATCACGTACAAATCCGTCGGACTTTGGTTGATCGTGTGTAGGCAAGTCCGTTCATTCGGAAAGTCCGTTGAAAAGTCCGTCAAAAAGTCCGCTGGACCAAGTCTGCCGTAAAGTCTGCTCGTGTGTACGTTTCATAATACTACTTTTTTAATCTGAGCCATTTCTTCATTTAATAAACCTATATCAGTGGTAGTAAGGTTAATAATCTCATCTACAATTCTAGTGTAATTATTTATTCTTTTCAATGCTTTAATTCCCCATCCTGTCCAGGAAGGGAACCATGACCATGACATGTCACCTTCAGTGAACAGCTATTTTTTGAACACTAAAGGGTATTCTGGACTTGATCTGGTTGCACTGTATCTTTGCGAACAGCCGAAGCAGGTACTAACTTCCCAATATAACATGTACCTGTAACATTAGTAGGAAGCCAGGCATAAGCTTTATTTCCACATATATAATATAACCCTCTACGTATGGACGGTATGCCTGCACCTAAAAAACTGGAAGCAATAACATGGAATCTCAGGTAACCGATATTTTCACATATTGGGAACTGTGAGCAATTTGTACTATAGAGGGTTCCATTTAGTTCTGGATCTGGGATATAATAATATTGACCATAGTTTCCTCCATAAACTGTAATTTTTGTTCCGGTGCAATCTGAATTGCCCAACCGTGTACATTTAGTGTTAAACCAGCATGTAATGTTTAAACAAATCTGTGGAGTATTTATCTGTTTTGAAACCATCAAAGTTACTGATCTGTGCTCATTAGCTGTGGAGACGATGTATGAGCCATTTATTCTGGTCCTGTTTAGATCAGTGAAGTTGAGAGGCATTGCTATCATGGGTATTGTTCCTGTTTGGGGATGTAAGTGAGAACACACCCAGCAGTTACTAGCGTTGCTATGGGTTGCATACAATTTTAACATTTGGATGAAAGGGTTATTTTTGCATGTCTCAGTTCTCACAAACAACAAAAAGAAAAGAAACATTATCATCTTTTTTTCAAAGGATATCACTTCAGGATTTTCTTGCAGTGACTGACGTGAATCCAGGTGGGCTTTCCTTCCAACTTAACTGCAGGATCGGTTGTCAAAAGCACCAAATGTGGTCCGTCAAATTTTGGTTCTAGCGGCTTTCTGATGTGTCGCTTGACCACCACCCAGTCACCTGGTTGGATTCTGTGAATACCTGAAACAGAATCTGGGTCGGGGATAGATTTATAAACACCTTCATGTATTTTATTCAATGTTCTTTGCAAAATCTGAACATATTCTAACAGACTAGAGTGAGAAGCCTGCAACTGTTGGGGAAAGTATAGCCCTGTTTTGGGTGGCCCTCCAAATAAAATCTCATAGGGGGACAGCCCATGTGGTTGTTTAGGGGTAGTTTGTACAGAATATAGGGCTAATGGCAAAGGTTTCACCCATCCTTTTCCTGTATCTGCTTTAATTTTTGCTGTTTTTCAAAATTCCATTAATTCTCTCAACTTTACCACTACTTTGTGGATGATAAGGTGTATGGAAAGCTTGCTGTATGTGAAGGGTTTCCATTACCTCTTTCATTACTTCCCCAGTAAAATGGGTTCCTCTGTCACTCTCAATAGTTTCAGGAACTCCACATCTACAAACAATTTCATTCAAAATTTTCTTTGCTTTTGTTTTTGCATATGCTTTAGCTACTGGCCAGCTCTCGGGCCAACCTGAGAACATGTTAACACACACTAAAGCAAACTCATAGGTGCCTATTCTGGGCATCTGAATGTAGTCTATTTGAATTCTTTGGAAAGGGAAATCTGGCTTAGGAAAATGCTTTTGGGGAACATGGACAGGCCTCCCTGCGTTGTACAGAGCACAAGTGAGACATGAAGCACAAAACCTGGCTGCAAATGCACTAAATCCAGGTGCTATCCAATAGCAGTCAGTAAGTGCCACCATCGTGCCCTTAGCAAGATGACTGACGCCATGTGCCAGTTGTGCTAAAACTGGGTACAAACTCCTGGGTAGACACCACCTGTTGTTACATGACCTGCTGATTTTGGGTAGCATTACATTTGATCCACTTATCCTTCTCTTCATCAGGGGCCTGGTTCTGCAACTGAATTAGAGTTTCTACATCCCACTGCTCTTGATGAGAGGAATCTGTCCCCGCTACCTGGACGACCCCTACAGTGGGTGTGACTGTAAATGCCATAAGGGCATCATCCTTTGCCGCTTGGCCTGCTAAAGCATTTCCTCTGGCTGTCATGTCATTTCCCCTTGCACGTCCTTATACCTTCAAGATGGCAACTTCTGCTGGTTTCTGAAAAGCCTCAAATAACCGCTCTATGAGTTTTGCATGTCTCACTGGCTTCCCTGCACTAGTCAGAAAGTTCCGTGCTCTCCAGATTGGCCCAAAATCGTGAGCTATTCCAAATGCATATCTGCTGTCAATGTAAATGTTTCCCCTTTGATTCTCTGGGAGATGACAAGCTTTGACTACAGCACACAACTCCACTTCCTCTGCTGACATCTGGGGTTTCAATGCTTCCTGATGTAAAATTGTGTCTGTAGTGGTTACAGCAAACCCTGTGTGTGGCTGACCATCATCAGTGTAAAATCTGGAACCATCTACGAATAAGTGTGTGTCACAATCTGATAAAGGCTCATCTTTTGTTGGTGTGACAGAGGCCCTTTCTACCTCCATAAGAGCCATACAATCATGAGAAAAACTCTCAGGTTCTACATCAGTACCATTTTTTGCATCTTCCTCATCAATTATAGGGAGAAGAGTAGCCGGATTTAAAGTAACACATTGTTTGATTGTTAAATTCGATGGAGCAAAAAGAGCCGACTGGTACTTGTCAAATCTACTGGCAGACACATGTCTGGTATTTACTTGATTCATGATTTCCTGTACTGCATGTGGCACATACAGGATCAGAGCAGAATCTAGTACAAGCTCCGTTACTTTGTCTAGCAGCAAAATGCAGGCTGCTATGGCTCGCATACAACTGGGGGAGCCTTTGATGACAGGGTCTAATGAGGCTGATACATACATCACAGGCCTCTGTTTGTCTCCATGTAGCTGGGTGAGTACACCTGCAGCAAATCCATTGACTTCATGACAGAGCAACGAGAAAGTCTTAGTATAGTCAGGAAGTCCAATGGCGGGAGCTTCAGACAAAATTTAAGCTCCTTCATCTGCAATTCATTGTCCCATGTGAGTTTGAAAGGGTTTCTAGTGGTAGCCTCATATAGAGGAGCCATAAGTTCTGATGCATTTGGAATCCAGTCCCTACAATATCCCACTAACCCCAGGAAGGCATGTAGTTGCCGGACATTTCTTGGCTTTTCAAAGTTTTGTAGAGTTTTAACTCGATCTGGGGTTAGGTGACGGATTCCATGTGAAATGCAGTTACCCAGGAAGATCACTTTCTCTTAGCAGTATTGTAACTTATCTTTGCTAACATTGTTGTTACTGTTATAGAGAAACATGAGAAGGCTTACTGTTTCTCTGCTACAAATGTCCTTTGTATCAGCACAAATAAGCAAATCATCTATGTACTGAAGCAAAACTGTGTTTGGGTGTGAGGGGGACCATTGGTCCAATACTTGCTTTAACGCAGTATTATATTCAGAGGGGCTACTCACACAGCCTTGGGGCAATCTTGTCCATTCTAACTTTTGGGCATCATGGGTAAATGAAAAAAGGTGCCAGCAATCTGGGTGCAGGGGCACCGAAAAGAAAGCATTTGCAAGATCAATCACTGTAAAGCAGGTGCTGGAGGCAGGTATTCCACTTAGTAAAGTGCGGGGGTTGGGCACGATCGTGGTATCTGCCTCAATTATATTGTTAATGGCTCTCAAATCATGCTCCATGTGGTATGTCAACTGCCCACCCTTCTTGTCTGGCTTCTTTGCAATTGGGAACAGGGGTGTATTGACTTGGGACTTAATTAGGACAACAACCCATGCTGCTTTCAGTTGAGTGATTTGATCCTTTATCCCCTCAGTCTGAGCAATACTCAGTGTGTACTGTTTAATCTGTGGGAAATGGGCTCCTGGTTTAATTTTTATCATGACTGGGGTGCAATCCAGTGGAGTGGAGTCTTGGATTAAAAATACTCCACAGGCAGAATTTAAAACTTCTCCTGACAGATTACTGACCACTTGGACTCCTGTAGGTGTGTAGTCTATGTTTGCTAAAATTTGGTTCAAAATGTCAGCTCCCAAAAGATTGGTAGGAACTGTGTCTGAAACCAACACTTTAGTGACAATTTCTGTTTGCTGTCCTAGCCTGAGTTTAAGTGGCTTGGACTCAACCAAATCAGTAGAGGCCCCAGTTAGGCCAACACCAGAGATAACATTTGTAGATAATAATCCTGGAGGTAAGTCCTCTATATTAAAAACGTTTCGCCTTGCACCAGTATCAATTAAACAGGTTAATTCTGTTTCTCCTCCAGGATAGGGGATTTCTTGTAAAAATACTTTTACTCTGGCCTCGGGACCATTGTCTCCTCTATTTAAAATGATTGATACTGGCTTGCCATTTTCCCATTCCTGATCCACTGCTTTGGCAGAGAACTGGGATCAGCATGAGGTGCCTCTAAGCTCTTTTCCAGTCTATGGTCAGGAAGATGGCAGAATTTGGCTATGTGTCCTTCCCCACTAAAATTGTAGCATATAATTGGTCTCCGATTGCCATGATTTCTGAAATTGCCTTTGCCTCTTCCTCTTCCTCTCTGCTTCCCCATGTACATAACCTTGGGTTTGCTGTCTTTTTGGTTAATCCTGTTTTCCATGGATAACAGGATAGGCAGGACGTCTTGAATAGACATATTGCCTGCCTCAGGCCTTGCTGTGAACAACTTTTCTTTCAACTGGGGTATTAAACCATCAAGAAACCTTTGTTTCACCAGTTGTGTAGATGGACTTGCAGTTTCTCCCACGTTCTCTTCCTCTATTTTAATGCCTGCTTCCTCAGCCATATCGCTTAACCGCCTCCAATAAGTCCCTGCTGCTTGCTCTTTCCCTTGCTTAGCATTCATAAATTCAGCATGTCTGGTTTGTCCATATATTTGGGGCAATTTTTCCTTTAATTTCTCACAAACCTCCCATCCACTAACCATCTTACCTAGATTTTTGATGTCTACACCACATTCTTTAAGTATATAGCCAGACATGTTGCTTCCCACTGCTTTAATAAGAAGCTGATGAATGTCAGTAGCAGAAGCCTCATATGCTTCCTGTGCAGCACTAAGTTTGTTTGCAAACCCAATTGGATTCTTTCTAGGATCTCCCAATCCCCCTAATATGGCTCTCATATCTTGGGGACTAAAAGGTACATGCCATTTAATTTGAGACTTACTGTCAACAGCATTACCTTCAAAAACTAATTGGGTTCTGACAGGATAAACTACAACAGATTGCTCTGAGCCAAGGGCAGAAGGGCTGGCATCTCCCTTCCTTCTCTCTTCATCTTGCTGCCACAATTTGGAAATTATGGTTTATTCAGACTCTATCTCTCTTTCTCTAGCCAAAGCCTTAAGTTCAGAGAGATCTAGTTTTGCATATGTGCCTTTTGATTTATGCCAATCATCTGTTTCCCCCTCTGTAGGTTGATATGGGGCTGTTAAACCTCTGCTCTCTACTATATTACATAGCTCATCTTTTGTGTGTTCCATGTAATCTAATTCTTTTGCTTTTGTGCGTGGACCCCTTAAAGCCAAACTGACAGCCACATAAGGTGGGGGGTCCTCCCGTACAGAGTCTTCTGGCCAAACGTAGTAAATTTGGGCAGTACTTTTATTAAACATCTCAGTCAAGCCAGTTTGATTTGCTACTTTAGCTTCTGTCTCCCATGTGCAAGCAATTCTCCACGTTCCTTCACTGCACAGTAGTGGGCCATAATCGTGCAGAAAAGTTTGCCATACTTGTAAATCAAAAGTCGATTCAGATTTTAAAGGTTTAGCTGTTCCCTTTGTCCTTTCTACCCATTTATCTAGGGGCTCAGTATAGGCAGAACCGTACCTTCGGTTCATATATTCTCTAGTGCTCATCTTGTGCTGGGCATTTTCTGAAGGCCTCTCTCCCTTCATTCCCTTAATTTAATGCCCATAATGACTGGCCAGTCTTCTCTACTTGTGCCTATACCCTCTTGCCTCTAAAACAAATAGTACAGCAAATCTGCAGATTTACAAGAATAGTCTCCACTTATCTACGTGCATAGAAGGGGTTTATGACAATAGACAAAACACTCACTAAGAGACCCTCCTCATCTCTTCTCTGTGAGTTTTATCTGACCCTACCATGCACCTCTGACCCAGGTCGCCCACAAGGAGTCAATGCAGGGAACTGCAGAGGATTTTACCTATCCACACACAGTCCAACCCGTGAAGGGGGACACACACACATTCACACACACACGTTACCCAACTAGAAAGGTCGAGAGTGGTCTGGTTTCCTTGAGAAACAACAGATAGGATACATAGGAAAGGCAGAAATATAGCAAGCTTAAGGGCAGCTTACCTAGCCGGTATTTAAGGTCTGCGTTTCCCGATGATCCCGATCGAAGCGCGTTTCCTTCTGGAGACTCTGCCAAACTCCTGGTATTTGACTCGCCAAACTGTTATGACTAATTTCTGATTAGGACTCTAAAACAAAGTTAATACTGCAGCTGCAGGAACAGATTCACAGTACTCTATCACTGTGCTTAAAATGTCCGTTCAGTGACAAAATGTATTATTACATGTTATTTTATACATAGATAAGAAAGGGGCGGTGTAAGGTGTTATTAAAAACTAATAGAAATATGTTATTAAAAACTAACAAAAAGAAATATATTATTAAAATCTAGCGAAAAGAACAATTGCAAAATTAAAACCTTGAGAGGGGAGGGGGGAGTAGAGAGCGTTTAGTAGGAGAAGTGTCTGTGTGTTAGGTGAAGGTTACAGAACATATTTCAACATGGAGAACAAAATGGAGTCTCTTGTGCTTAAATGAACAGTACAGTGAATGTCCATGACACCGGCAATGTTTGTTTGTTTTTTTTCATGTAAGCTTACAGCCAAGAAAATTAATTTAAATGTCATTTTTTTTCTTTATAAATGTCAGTTTTGCTGCAGCAGGTTCTATACACGGTACAGATGCGCCACTTTACAGGCAGACTAAGGGGACCTCCCAGGCACTATATTTAAAGGTAATTTTCATTTTATATTGTTTCAATTTAAGCATCATTAAAATCACTGCTCCTTTAAAAATGATCTTTTTTAAAAAAAAAAAAAACATTTTTGCATTGATACATGTCCCCCAGGGCAGTACCCGGACCCCCATACCATTTTTATGGCCATTAACTTGCATATAATCCTTCAAAATGGGGAATTTTGATTTTTCAAGTTCGAGTCCCATAAACGTTTTTAAGGTTTGTGGTCTGAACTTATCCCATGTTCAGGACCGCGAACCAAACCGGAGGTGTGTTCAGCCCATCACTAACTGTGACATGCACATACAGTAACTAACTGTTACTAAGCTTATGCCTATTGGTCTCACCATGCTTCAGCAACAAAGGTCCTGCTCTATGACTGGAGGAAAATTTCCTCTAATTGGCAAAAGAATCTGGGCTTCTAGGTAAAGACGATAGATCTGCAGAGACTGTCACAAGAATAACACTATTTTTATGTAGGGAGAGACAACTAGGCCCACTAAGGGCATGAGTTATGGTATTTCCCCTCTTATGCTCCGCCAGGGATTCCTGGCATCTGGATAAATGGTGAGATACTTTTTTTTGTATCAATCATTATTATTGAGGTTTTAAAGATGTACAAACATGGGTAGGTACACAATGCAAAAATAGTAATAGTGCAGATCAACACTGTAAGGTACAGGAATATGCAAGAATTCAGGAACTAGTATGTGATTGAACAGAACAGAAGGCCAGCTACTAAGTGCTACAAGATACATAACATTTAGAACATTTCTAACATGCATATGATTGTGCCTCTCTCAGGACTTTGTACATCCACCTGTCCAAATTTTCCAAGACTGATGCTGCACAATTGATACATTAGGAGATTGATCAGATTTCCATTCCCTAAAAACAATTTAGTGGGCTGACAAAAGTATGTGAGTGAAAACAGACAGTAGGGCTAAGCCCGGTTGTGGGGAAGTAAGGATCCTCATGGTTGAAAGGTTTGTTATTATTACTATTATTATACAGGATTCATATAGATTGTTACCAAAAGCTGGTTAGACTGGGACATTTCCAAAGAGTGTGCAATAAATGTCCTACATGACCACAGTTATACCAGCACAAAGGAGATATAGATGAGGAGAATTTAGCTAGCCTATAGTGGTTCTAGTATCATTTGCTGGTAATCTTAACCACTTCAGCCCCGGAAGAATTGACCCCCTCCCTGACCAGGCCATTTATTGCAAAACGGCACTGCATCATTTTAACTAACAATTGCGCAGTCATGCGGCGTTGTACCCAAACAAAATGTACATCCTTTTTTTCCTAGAAATAGAGCTTTCTTTTGGTGGTATTTGATCACCTCTGCAGTTTTTATTTTTTGCGCTATAAACAAAAAAAAGCTACAATTTAGAAAAAAAACACAATATTTTAAACTTTTTGCTATAATAAATATCCCCAATTTAAAAAAAAAATCTTCATCAGTGTATACTTCTACATATTTTTGGTAAAAAAAAAAATCGCAATAAGCGTATATTTAGTGGTTTGCGCAAAAGTTATAGCGTCTACAAAATAGAGGATAGATTTATGGCATGTTTATTATTTTTATTTTTTTTACTAGTAATGGCAGTGATCAGCGATTTTTATCGGGACTGTGACATTGCGGCGGACAGATCAGACACTTTTGACACTTTTTTGGGACCACTGACATTTAGATCAAAGCTAAAAATAGCCACTTACTGTATAAATTTCACTTGCAAGGAAGGGGTTAACACTAGAGGGCAATCAAGGGGTTAAATGTGTGTCCCCTAAGTGTGTTCTAACTGTGAGGGGATGGGACCTACTGGGGGAGGAGACAGATCATTGTTCCTATTTAGTAGGAACAGACAATCTGTTTCTCCTCACCTGTGAGAACAGGGATTTGTGTGTTTACACACACAAATCCCCATTCCTGCTCTTGTGCATGCGATCGCGGGTGACCGGCGGCAATCGCGCCCACCGGTCACATGCTTTGGGTGCCCCATCGTGCAGTGCATGCCTGCTATGGCTCTTAAAGGAGCCGCCTTATATATACAGCTATTTGCGCAGGAGAGCCATTCTGCCACCGTATATATATATATATATATATATATATATATATATATATATATATATATATATATAGGAGCCGGTCGGGAATCTGTTAAACATCACCCCCGCTCTATAGATCTCTCGGAAAGCAAATTGTCATTGGTTCCGAGCACTGGCAGGTGGCACTGGTGGGCACAGATGAGGCGGCAGCAGCCAGTGATCGGGTTTTTTTTCTCCTCATGCTATCAGTGTGAGAAGAGAAAATAGCCGATCACCAACACTGGTTACATCACATGATCAGTTGTCATTGGCTGGTCAGGATCGGTCCCTTAGTCCGATGTACTATCAGCCGAGTCTTCTTGACTCACTGATCACAGAGCATGTCACGCTCACCCTGCAGGGGGCGCACAAGTCACTTGAGCGCAGGATGTCGTACATCCCAGCAATGTAGGCCCACGCTGTAGCCGTCTTTAAGCTATAGTGTTGGCGGGAAGGGGTTAAGCAACTAGACAACAGCTTGGCATACATCCATATTTAAAAGTGAGATTGGCCTGAAGTTGGCTGTAGTAGAAGGATCTTTCCCAGGTTTGAGTAATGTAACTACATAAGCTTTCAGCATCTCTGGGGGAATAAGAAAGTAAGGCCAACTTAAGTGAAAACATCCTTCATTTATTGAGACAGTATTGTGAGGGGGTGTGGCAACCTCAGCCAAGATGGCCATGAGTTACTAAAGCTCTGTGAGCTCTCTGGGGGAATCTCATAGCCACAGCAGCCCTGCACTGTATCTGTCAGCCCTCTGTTACTCCTCTACCTCCTGGGACCTGCAGCGATGCTTCGGCGAGCGGGAGAGCTGCCCGCACTGCAGAAACTCTCCAGTTTCCTTCAATTCTGAGGAGACCACAACAAAATGGCAACTGGGACCCACAGACGGTGACTGCTGCTAGACCTCTAGCGGTTGCTGCGCCAGCAAGCTCCAAGGCTGACACAGAGCACAGTGATCACAACGTGGAGGACTTCTACTACTCCTCCTCTTCTCCCAGCACCAGAAACCCAGGAAATACTGCCCCAGGAAGGACTCTCCAACAGATTTTGACACTAGATCTGGTATGGCTGTAAGTGAGCTCACTATCCAGCCACACACAGCAGCCCCCATTCCTGATCCTATAACCTCATTTCCCACTGTAGGACAACCAGTTTCTGACTCTATGTTGAAAAATAAGTTGTTTTCTTTTCACTCATCGCTACAATCAGATATGCTAGCATGTTTTCACAAATTTAATGCAGAAGTACAAGAACTTGGGAACAGGGTTAGCCACATAGAAGATAACCTGAGCTCGATCTATAGTGTCTTACAACTCCATAATAGATGCACAGAACACACATAGTGATGAAATAACCTGGTTAAATGCAAAAGTTGCAGACTTAGAGGATCACTCAAGATGCAATACCATCAAAACCAGGGGCATCTCTGAGTCAGTGCAGCCTCCTCAACTCCCTCAATACGTGCAAAACCTTTTAAAGGCTGTTGTTCCTTCGCTCACCTATGATGATCTCACCATCGGCAGAATCCACAGGGTCCCCAAACCATCCTTTCTACCTCAGGAAAGTCTTGATGTAGATACACTTCTACCAAGTAAAAAAATGTCTCCTATTGGCTTTCCGCAAAAGTAATCAACTGCCAGAACAAGCGCATACACTACAACTGCGCAAAAACTTGCTTTCCATAACGAAGACACTATGCAACCACAATATAGCCTACCAGTGGAAATATCCAGCCATGCTGAAAACCACGTGGGATGGCTCCACAACCCTCGTCAACACCCTGGAATTCTAGACTGCTACTGGTTCTTTTTGGAACTTCTCTTTTTACCTGCGTTTTGTATTTCCCAAGCAGGCTTAGCTTTGTAGTCTACCGGTCTTATGTTCTGTATTTCCTCTCCTGTTCACTTGCTGTTCAGTTACTACAAGATACCTTGCACTATACTATTTACCGGCCACACCATCGGATTCCTGCATTTAACCACTCTGAGTCTCTCTTTGCTTCGCATTAACGCACAGCTCAAGATAACCATCCAGATGTCTAAATGAATGCAGCACACAACAGATCCCTTACAGATTGCCTTCACTTCCTGTTTTGGTGACAACATTTTAACCAGACAGGAAGGGAGAAAAAAACTGTATCAGAGACCCAAATGGCAAGTCTACAGGGGCGGTTCTAGCTTAGCACTACTCTACATAAAAAGAAAAATATTTCTTAATTGCCGATGTAGATTTTCGCTCCTTCCTGTCTGATGAAGCTGTTGTCGCAGAGACTGTAATTGGTACTTGGGAAGCGAGAAACATCTGTCAGGGGCTTCTCCACTGTATCCCAGACTAAAGAAAAAGATTTTGTCTGGCCTTACATTTTAACTCTCCATCAACCTCAGTGTGTTTCCACGTATTGTCTGGTGTAGCATCATCATCATCATCGCCTTGATAACTGTCAGATCCATCATAAGGAGCATTAGAAAATATCTTAGCAGAAACTGTCACATGAGACTTTGTTGATGTGTAGCAAGAAAATAAATTCATCTCATCCTTCAGGTGTGGCTTGGTGGTGATGATTTATTACCATCTGCCATTTGTTTTCAGAGAAGAGAACTTCAGCACGTAAACAAACTGATTAACTTCAGGAAATAGAGCAGAAAAATGTTATCTCTCATACATGGAGTTCACCCTGACTATTGTACTTTGGACTTAAATTCTGCTGATATATAACATATATAAACCACGGAGATCACTTGTGGTGCTGGCATATGAACATGGCAAAAATAATGAATATTGATGAGGTTAAAAAGAATATCCTATCATTTACTCTCAACAAATGTAAATATGGTATTCAGGGATATAACAGAGTTTTGTTGCAGCTCTTTGGCTATAAAGGGGATGGAAAATCCTCCCTGACTAAATCCTGTTTATCCATTTTATCTGATGGGAAACAAATGTTGTCTGTAAGACCAGAACATACTCGTAACCAAGAAACTAAAAGCAGAACAGTATATATTCTCACAGAAACCATTGCTATTGTGGACAACAGAGGATGTCTCAAAATGGGCATAATGGAGACAGCTGAAATTTTTGCTCAAATTGGTAAGTACAGTGTTATTATTATTATTTATTATTTTTTATTATTATCATCATGTCTTATCATGGCTCCACTGAATGTATCTACATACCCCGTGGGGGGGGGGGGACTAAAACTGATGCACACAGAATCCGGTGCAGCTGTCCATACTTGCCAATCAGATTCTGGGTTTTATTTGTTAAAGTTTAACCAAACAAGCTGAAGAGGAATCAATAAAGTACAGTTGAAAATAAGAAGTCACTTGAGTACAATTTGTTATTCAAGGAGCTAAATAATATGTCAGAATGATCATATAAGGTATGATATAATTAGCTGCACCAGATTCTGTGTGCCCCAGATGTAGTAAATCTCCCCCACAGTGTGATAATTGCAGATTGTACATGGCTCTGTACTGTATTTTGTAACAAATCATTCAGTCTATTTATCATTTCATCTCTCTGCAGCAAATTTGGTTCCTTTGAATAAATTAGTAGAATGGCCAAAGCAGTATATAGAAATGATTACTAGGATGCAGGAGACAGACATGGATACAAACGTCTCAGATCTCGTTGTTCCTGTATTTGTCTACAGGTAGGACATTGCAAGGATCTAATTACATATCTGTAATGTATAGGTAAATGGTCACTCTACCCCAACGTGATATTTTAGTTCTGAGTGAATTCTGCAGGTCCAATCTCAAAACATCTTATAATGTGACCTTAGCTGCACAATCTGCGTTTCTAAAGCCCCATACACACTATTAGATTTTCTGCAGATTTTTTTCTTCAGATTTACCAAAACCATATAAATCTTAAGAGTTTCATTTTGTACGCAATCAGGCAGGCCCTTGCACTACATGGTTTTGGTAAATCTGAAGACAAAAATCTGCAGAAAATCTAATAGTGTGTATGGGGTCTTAGTTCCCAGCTCTGCCTTGCATTTGTATAGACTTATGACCAAGATACCGTAATTTGTTTACTTTTTTTAACTATAGGTCTATTGATTGGTCAATAACTTTGTCATATTTTAAGATAATAAATTAATACATATTTAATTTAGCACAAACAAGGCTTACATTCAGCAATACTGTTTTTCAAAAACTATTTTATTTTCAGTGCAATCTGTAGACAAAAAGATGTTGTTTTAATATTATTTAAAACTGGCATAATCAATGTGACATACATTACTTATTTGTATGTCCGCCCTTTCAGAGAATATTCAATTAGCATTTATTTCTTAATTAAAAAATTGTTGTAGCAACATTTTATCCTATATTGCATTCATATTTTCCTTATATTTCCTATATTTCAATTACCCATAAAACTTTAGAATTAGATCATTTGGATTAGTAATATGTCATTTATATCCATCCATATGTTTACCAACTTTACTGATGTCCTCTCCTTTCTGATTCTGACTTCTTCCAGATACATATGTATTTCTCCCTATTTATTTTTTATCTTCTTTCTAAATGTCACTAATTTTTTTCAAAGTCATTTTAATTTTCTATTTTTTTTTTAATTCTTCCTTCTCACCTTTACTGCATTTACTTCTTTACAGATTTTACTTATTATATCATTTGCAAACTTTCCTGGTCTTGCTCCTCTAGTTTTACCTTTCTCAAATCAGAATTTCATTCTAACTGATAATTCCCCTTTTCGGGAAAATCTGTAAAGGAGTAAGACCAGTGAGAAGGAAGAATCACTAAAGAAAGAGGAAAAATATACTGTATATATATATATATGAAAATAAGAAGTAGAAAACAAGAAAAAGCTCAGTAAACATGAGTGACATTCAAAAGAAAGATAAATTATTAGAAAATAAATAGGAAGAAATTCACATGTACCTAGAAAAAAATATGAATCAGGAAAGAGATAAAAGGAGAAGTAAAATGAGCAAAGTCGGTTTAAACCATATGAATAAAAATATGACCATTGTAATCACCCCCAGCAGTGGTATATGGTTTGTCCCAACCCCTTAAAATGTCAATTTTCCTTTAGAGGTGGAAAAAGAACACAAATAACATAAACAGTGGAGACCCATTAATTGAGGGCGCACAGGCGCCGCCTCCACTATCCACGCCTCCTCTCCTATCCATGCGTCGGACCCCTTTCAGGACACCAGATGCATGAATTACAATGTTGGGGGTGTTTTTTTGAAGCCCTGATTAGAGCCAGAGGCTCTAATAGGCTTCAAATAGGGTGGGCTTGGAGCGTAGAGAGAGCCCACCTAGGTGTGTTAGAATAGCGAATGAATATTCTAACACTGATCCTCCTCCCGGTCAATCAGGAAGCGGGTCTGAGACCCATCACCCAATTGGCTGAAAGGACAGGCGATCCTATTGGATGCCTAGTGCCTAGGAGGAGGAGTTACAGGGAAGCCACCGTAATGGAGGAGAGGACAGAGCAGGAACCAAGGAGACACTGCCCGCATAACGCTGCCAGTCACCCACCACCTTGATGGGGTAAGTGTTGGACCCATCTGCAGACATAAATATAGTGACATATTTCCACTACAGTGGGTTTTAAAGCCATGCCTGCTTTGTCATACTCAGTATTAGTCACCCTCTTTGTTTGAATGTTGTAACTATAAAGCAACACAGTTTACTTATTATTGATAACTTTATTATACTGTTTATAATGTTTAAATATTGATTGTTTTAATTTGTGGTAGGAATTGTTGTCAAGTTGTGGCTGCCGGTCAAATTGTGCTCTGCAGTAAGTTTTTGGCAGTAAAAAAGTTGTGGGAGGTTGGAAAATCTGGTACTTGCAAGCATAAACACCTTTTATACATAAGGTATCTCAATACACGTCACATTTTTAAAAGATAATTCCACTTTTTGCAAAAAAAACAAACAAACAAAAAAAGATATAGCATATACAATTACTCATAAGCCATGTTGTAATTCAATATGTTTCGAAAATGACCATTCCATTTCAATCTACAACTGCTGTATTCTTTTTGTAAAATCCAATACAATATGGCAACCTGGAGGTGTTCCATACACTGCTGGTATGTGGAATGTCCCCATAAGTGTCATTTCCTGCTTTTGTGATTGGCTCACTGGTTTTTACAGATGTCTGCACTAAGATACAAGTCAGATTTTAGTCATTCTCTGCAATAGAAATCTTAGTTTTGGTGAGATACTCCCCAAGGGTTAAATACTTATAAAGGGACGCTGACACTGCAGCTTTGCACAGAAAGTGCACCTGCTGATTATAATGAAGTCACTCCCATTCAGAATGAGTATGCAATCGACAAACAGCTATTTTATTAGATCAATAAAAGGTAGGAATACTGCTACAAAGTTTGTTAAAATCCCTGCAATGTACATAGATCACCCAGAGGGGATTGTTTTTTTTCTCAATAAAAGTAGCATTATTCTTTGAGAATTAATTTCAAAATATCATATTAATTTAATGAGATACTGGGGGGGGTTCTAGTGTTCTCCTAAGTCTCCAGTTATCCCCAGCATTTTCTAAGTGTGTTACCACTAGGAATGAGCTGAACACCCCCCGGTTCAGTTCGCACCAGAACATGCAAACAGGCAAAACATGTGTGCGAACATGCAAACCCTAATAAAGTCTATGGGACACAAACATGAAAAATCAAAAGTGCTAATTTTAAAGGCTTATATGCAAATGATTGCCATAAAAAGTGTATGGGGACCTGGGTCCTGCCCCAGGGGACATGGATTAATGCAAAAAAAAGTTTTTTAAAACAACCGTTCTTTCAGGAGCAGTGATTTTAATAATTATTATTATTATTATACAGGATTTATATAGCGCCAACAGTTTTTCTAGCACTTTAAAACATGGGGGCAAACAGTACAGTTACAATACAATTTAATACAGGAGGGATCAGAGGGCCCTGCTCATTAGAGCTTACAATCTAGACGGGAGGGTCAAGTGGAACAAAAGGTAATAACTGTGGGGGATGATCAGATGGAGAAAATGAAAATACAGTTGTTAGGTGTGGGTAGGGTAGGCTTCTCTGAAGAGAAGGGTTTTCATGGATCGTCTAAAAGCTAATAGAGTTATAGGGCGTACACACGGTCGGACATTGATCGGACATTCCGACAACAAAATCCTAGGATTTTTTCTGACGGATGTTGGCTCAAACTTTTTTTGTCTACACACGGTCGCACAAAGTTGTCAGAATTTCCGATCGCCAACCACGCGGTCACGTACACCACGTACGACGAGACTAGAAAAGGCCGGTTCAGAACCAAGCGCGGCACCCTTTGGGCTCCTTTTGCTAATCTCGTGTTAGTAAAAGTTTGGTGAGATACGATTCGCACTTGTTCAGACTAGTGGCTTTCAAATCTTTTTCTGCCTTTCAGTTTGTGCTTGTGGGTTTGTATCTGCTCTTCAGTGCGTGCAAGCAAGTTCCGCGTGACTTTAAGTAGTCATTGTATTCTTGTTCGTTCGTTACTGTTTTTCAGGTCGCTCTTCACAGGCCTTGCTGTTCTTCAGTGCGTTCTGTTACTTCGTTCTGAGCAGCCGACCGTTTTCTAGCCATGTTTCGTATGCGTACTCCTCGTAGAGTTCGTGCTGTGCGGGGGCTTGGTGTTGGGGTCCTGACCTTGACACAAGTCCAGTCCATGAACAGGGTGAGGAGGAGTTCATGGACCAAGAATTGGTTGCTTCAGCGTGACCAGTTCTGTCATATGCCTTTGCTCCGTGATATCCGTGAGAATAATCCTGATGATTTCAGGAACTTTCTCAGGATGACGGACCCCGTGTTTCACCGTTTGTTGGCTTTGCTGACCCCCTATATCAGCAGGCAGGATACCTGCATGAGGCAAGCCATCAGTCCGGAGCAGAGGTTGGTCGCTACCTTGCGGTATTTGGCGACAGGGAGAAGCCTGCAGGACTTCAAGTTCTCGACAGGCATCTCCCCCCAGGCTCTGGGGATCATTATCCCAGAGACCTGTTCTGCCATCATACAGGTCCTGCAGAAGGAGTATATGAAGGTAAGATTTTTATCCTTTAATATCACATTTTATTGTATTTAATGTTTGCTAATATATTGTATTTCTTCCCTCATTCCCTAATTACCATGATTGTAATATGCTGTGAATGTCCCCTTTGTCCTCATGCATGCTGGATTTTTATATAATTATTATTTTAGGTCCTTCATACATATTTGCCCTTCAATAACCTCTCCAGCATGGTCTCTCCTGGCCCTATATTCACCGTATGTAGTCACTTAACAATGTATTTTATCAGCTCCATAGTAGTGCTTTACCCCAAACACCCCCTAAAATGTTTGGAAATGTTATTTTTGATTTAAATTCAGGCAGAGTGCCAGAGGCTTTTTTTTGGTGGTGTCCCCAAATCATTTTTAGTAACCCTCCCTCCCCCAACTGCTAAGTCAGCTGATCCCAATTTTTTATGTATCCTCAATCATCTATCTGCTGACTTTGCCAATCCCATACACACTATACCCATCTCTTTTGTGGTCAGATTTATGGATGAATTCCCCAAAGCATGTAGTGCAAGGGCCTGCCTGTATACTTTCCAATGGTACTGTTTAAAGTTTTTGTATCCTATTATTATCTTCATAGGTAATAGCAGAATGTCCAAATGTCCTCAAATGTGTACAATGTGTATTTATATCTTTGTATTATGACACTTCTTACCTGTCCAGTGGTCTGCCAATAGTGTAACTAAGGAGGGGCTGTTCCAAGTAATACCCATTATTTAGGCATTCAGCTCTCAATGAAGTGAAGAGGGTTACCTGTCCAAGAGTTCCCCCCCCCTATAATGTTTGAAATGGCCCATGAGAGGGGGGGAGGGGGAATATGATAGGTGTACCTTATACTTTGGCCTTGTTAAATTCCCCTTATTAAATGCTATCTGGAGGTTGCCCCATAATGCTTGTGTCTAATCTGCTTGCCATGTTTCTGTGAAAAAATAGTAATGTTTAATGTTTTTTCCTCAACAGTTTCCTTCCACGCCACAGGAATGGCAGACTGTGGCCTCCCACTTTGCCCAGTGGTGGGACTTTCCTAACTGCGGAGGGGCAATTGATGGGAAACACATCCACATCGTCCCACCACCCAACTCGGGGTCGTACTATTATAATTACAAGGGGTTCAATAGTATAGTGATGTTGGCGGTGGTGTCGGCTAATTACGACTTCCTGTATGTGGACGTGGGGAAGAATGGTCGGATGTCCGATGCTGGAGTCATCTCCCAGACGGAGTTTTACAGGCGTCTCCAGAATGGCAGCTTGGACTTGCCAGCTCCAGAGGACAATGTTGAAGGACTCCCATTTGTGTTCATTGCTGATGAAGCGTTTGCGCTGGGGGACCACCTGATGCGGCCATTCCCAATGAGGACCCTCACCCTGGAACAGAGGGTTTTTAATTACCGGCTGGCCAGAGCCCGAAGAGTTGTGGAGAACACATTTGGAATCCTGGCCAGCCGGTTCCACCTATTTCTGACACCCATCCATATGGCGGAGTATAAACTGAACCATATTATACTTGCGTGCTGTGTTCTCCATAACTTTTTAAGGAAACATTCGGCCAACTATGCTGGCTCAGTTGGGCCTGAGGCCGGAATGATACATCAAACCACACTGACGGCGCTTGAAAGCGGCCGTCCTGGCTTGCCCTCCCTGAGTGCCCGTGATGTCCGGTTACAATACCAGGAGTTCTTTGCGGGTAGGGGGGCCATCAATATGCCAGCAAATATGTGAAGCCTTTTTATAATAAAACAAAAAAAGAAATTCTTTGTGGACATTTACTACTTGTGTTTGTTTTAGCTGACCCTGACAGAAATGTGTAGAGTCCAGAAAATGTTGTGATTGGGTAACCTTATACAAAGCACTGTTGGCTGTTATTTAATAAAATGCAAAAACACATTTCACTACAAGTGCAGTTGCAACTGCACTGAAACTGCACTTGTAGTGCCAAGAGGATTTGCCCTTAGGAAATAACCCCCATTTTCTCAGAAAAAAACAATTACATCACCCCAAAAGTGTTGTAGCGTTGAGACAATAATCCACACATTCTTGATTAACAATCTTTTTAATACCTGCACAATCACATGTGCATTTACCAAAGGTTTTTCAAACAAACCAACGTGTTTGTTGTATACCCATTTTTGTGGTGGCCTTATCAAAACTCAAAATGTCAATTTTTGATAAAACAGGCATGTGTAAAACCAACAAGGAAAGACACAAATCTTGAACTTACAAACGTCACATTTGGTAGAACTTGAAGGCAATATCAGACATGAGTATTTAGGAACTGTGTTTGATATTGCGTTCAGATGGGGTGAAGTCACCCCAGGAAAAGCCAAATTTGGAAGATGCACACCAATTTAACAATGTCAACATGTGCTAGCTGCCATCACGGGGGATCAAGGGATGTGTTTTGGGGGAGCAAGCCCTTCCTCACCGCTACTTTATTATTGAGGAAGGGGTTGCACCCCCAAAACGCGTCCATTGATCTCCCGTGATGGCAGATAGCACATGTTGGCACACTGTGTGCATCCTCCAAATTTGGCTTTGGGAAAAATCACAAAAACATTTTGCACATTGTAGCACACAAAAGAAGAAAGTGATTTGGAGGGGCTTTAAACTCGCCCCAAAACATCAATGATGTTTTTATTTTTTGGAATAACATCATTGATGTTTTGCTTGATGATTTCCAATTGTAAATTACACCCCATGATCTCCCCGATCAGGATCTGGGCACTTTCGGATGTGAAAGGATCTGGATCCACACTATCACCTAAAAAATGAGGAACCCCAAAATAAATTAGGTTTCAAAAAAATGCCGCCATCCATCTCTTATCTGGGCCTGTGGTTGCAGACACTCACCTGTTGTGGTGACCAGTTCCACCACATCTTCTTCCTCCTGCTCAGATTGTGTTGGGGGGATTTCCCCTTCTTCCAGAGGGGGGGGGCTCTGGTCTCCTCAGATGAGGGGTGTCCTCCGAGTCTTTTCTCCCCTATGTAAAACAAAATGGTATAATTAGCACACAGATATTTGATGGCAGAACTATAAATAGGAAACATTGCTTGGAAGTGGGGTACAATTGTCAATTTTAGCAGAGTTCCAAGATGTAGCTTTTTTAGTGTCCTTTGTCAACATGCAATACTTTACCTGTTTGGTACAAGCTTCACAGATGTAGCCCCCCCTATAGTATACACTGGAGCACCTGTGTGGCCCCCTAATAAAAATGGTGTTCTTGTGTCCCACACTAGTGCTCCAGATGTGTAAACAGCTGCTGAGTGTCCTCTCCTTACACAGAATCTAGTTTGCATTTCATTCTAGTAACAAAGCCATCTACACAACCCAATTCTTTTCAGACAAGTATAGGGCGTCAAAATGGTGGCCAAATGCATATGGGCTAAACAATGGTATTTTCTAGTTGGAAAGAAAAATGTGTGATCCGAATGAATAATGTGCCCATGAACATGAAAGTTGCCATTTTAAACTGTACAACAGTTCCTAAAAGCACATGGAGCAGCACGAACGTAATAAACATAAAGAATAGGAACACAGCACAACTACTTACTTTTTTGCAGCACTCTCCGGATCTTTCTGTACTGCTCATGTTCTCGTAATTTGATGTCCGACCACCGCTTCCTGAGCTGATCTTTCGATCGTCGTACCCCGAAATTCTGGTGCAGACTCTTGACCACTTTCGCCATGATCTTGGCCTTTCTGACACTGGGGTTGGGGTAAGGCCCATACTTCCCATCATAGTCGGCCTTCTTCAGGATGTCCACCATCTCCAACATCTCCCCAAAGGACATATTTGAGTCCTTAAATCTCCTTCTGGATCGGGACGTTTCTGGCTCCGGCCTTTCCTCCTCCTCCTCCTCGTTGCTACAATTAGCACGCACCTGCTGTGTATCCGCCATGTGCTCTTCCCCCACTGCGCCGAACGAAAAGGGGCGGGGAATAGACTAGAAAGAACGTCAGGGGCGGGCGGATTTATACGCATACGCAGTGTGTATAAAGCGTAACACACGTGCGTATTACGTACGATCTGTGAGCGGAGAAAGGAGCATAGGAGACGCCGATCGTGATAACGAAGGTAAGATCTAAACTTGCGCCTATACTGCTTCGAAATAGAAGCCAATATTGTAACAAGATTAGGGGAGTTTGGCCTGACATTAGGGTTTGTCTTGTGTTGTGTCTTGCAGAGAAAATGGATGGGTTCAACGACCACAATTTCCTGCCCCTGTTCATTGACAAATACAGGGAGCTGCCCTGTCTGTGGCAGGTCAGACACCCCCACTATAATCACAAACAGAAGAGGCAGGCAGCGCTGGAGAAACTGCTGGAGTTGGTGAAGCCGGTGGTCCCCACAGCAACCATCCCTTATTTAAAAGCCAAAATTGGTGGCCTGAGGAGCACTTATCTTAGGGAGCG
This sequence comes from Lithobates clamitans, assembly GCA_037952925.1. Classification (NCBI taxonomy): domain Eukaryota; kingdom Metazoa; phylum Chordata; class Amphibia; order Anura; family Ranidae; genus Lithobates; species Lithobates clamitans. The sequence continues at coordinate 3,198,821 of JBBGZY010001322.1, read as the reverse complement.
CAAGAAGGTCACGGATTCCCAGAGGTCCGGAGCTGCAGCAGATGACATTTATGTCCCCAGGCTGTGGTACTATGAGAGACTGCGCTTTCTGTCAGACCACACTGAAGTCAGGGAATCCCTCTCCACTCTTCCTTCCATGCTTCCTTCCACCCCAGCTGAGGCTTCCGATGTCCAACCTGGGACTTCCAGCCAGGAAGAAGTGGAGGAGCCCAGCTGGAGTCAGGTATAGCATTGTTCAACATTTTTCTAGTCAAGAAATAAATGATGTTTACTAGATGTTATTATTGATCACTAATTGCTGCTTGAAAGTGTTTTACATATCAATAGACAGTAGTGGGCACCCAAAATTGGGACAAGAATGAAAACTGCTGGGCTCAGAATGATAGTCTGTTATATTTGTTAACATTCAATTTGCAGCAGTCAGGAGGTGAAAATTTTGTGTGATTGATGAATAAAAATCAAAACTATGTCCCTTTTTCATACACAGGATGACCTCAGCCAGGAGGAGGTTGTGGAATGTGGCAGTCAGGAGGAGGCGGGGATTAGTTGCAGCCAGGAGGAGGCGGGGCTAAGTGTCAGCCAGGAGAAGCCTGGGACCAGTCGCAGCCTGACTGAGTCTCAGGTCCCTCCCCTCCGCCTGCCATATAAAAGAGCCAGGAAGGCCACTCCGAGTCCCGTGCAGGATTCAGCGTTCAGGCTGATCCAGGAGGCTTCGGCGTCCCTACGAGCCTTACCCACTCCTGAAGAGGCCTTTGCCTGCCACCAAATTGCAGGGCATGCAGGAGGGTCAACGCAGGCTCTGTGAGGACCTTCTTTATAAAGTCCTACGTAAGGGGGTGAGTGGGGAACTAACACCCAAGACCGACGTGATTGAGTTGGACCATCCTCCTCCTCCTGCTGCCACAACTCCACCACCACAGCCACCGCGTGGAAGGAAGCGTGGAAAGAAGACAAGAGAGTGACGGCCCTGGGTTCAGTCTGGTCTGACAGAAGCTACAGTCTCTCGTATGACCACAGCCTGGGGACACAGATGTCATCTGCTGCTTTCCGGATCTCTGGGACTTCTGGACCAGACTGCCCTCCCTTAGATATGGACTCCTCAGGCCACCAATTTTGCTTAAAAATAGTTGATGTCTGCCCTGGGGGTCCAAGGCTTCGCCCACTTCTGCAGTTTCTCCAGCGTTGCCTCCCTCTTTGTTTAGTTGTGAGCCCTTAATAAAAATTTTTTGGGGAAATTATACTCTCCTATGTGTGTTTTCATCCAAAAAGGACAGTTTGTTGGTGATGATTCAGGTACATCTCTAACATAAAATGTGAAATTAACAAGGGACAACAACACCAAACAATCTCCTACAGATTAAATAGAACAACATATCAATGGTGTTGTGGGAACTTGTCACAAAAAACACACACAATCATTTTCGGGAGTACAAATAAAAATCCCCCCAAAAAAAAAAAATTAAAACAAATACAAACACAAAAAAAAATCTACATTAAAGCCAAAAAAATATATAAAAAATATACAAAAATATGTTGTCAGATGTGAGAAATCAAAATATATTGAGGGAATCCAGATAAATAGTAACGAAATAAGTTTGTGAGAAGTGTGTGTGAATATGAGCAGCAAAACTACTTAATTTTTGTCACATTATAAAGAAGAAGAGAGTGCGCTGTATTAAACCAATTTTAACATTGCAGCGTGACGAAAGTGCTGTATCCATTGCGAACGCTAAGTTTACCAGAACGAGCTGTTCCGTCTTGGAATTTCTTCTGAGCATGCGTGGCACTTTGTGCGTCGGAACAGGCCACACACGGTCGGAATTGACACGGTCGGAATTGACGCGATCGGATTTTGTTGTTGGAAAATTTTATCTCCTGCTCTCCAACTTTGTGTGTCGGAAAATCCGATGGAAAATGTCCGATGGAGCCCACACACAGTCGGAATTTCCGACAACACGCTCCGATCGGACATTTTCCATCGGAAAATCCAACCGTGTGTACGGGGCATTAGAGATAATCGGACATATTGGGGTAAGGAATTCCAGAGGTTTGGAGAAGCTCTGGAAAAGTCCTGGAGGCGAGCATGGGAGGAGGGGATGAGGGAGCTAGAAAGCAGGAGGTCTTGAGAAGAACGAAGAGAATGATTAGGTTGGTATTTTGAGACTAGGTCAGTGATGTAGTTGGGGGCACAGTTGTGGATGGCTTTGTAAGTAGCTGTTAGTAATTTGAATTTAATTAGTTGGGTGAGTGGAAGCCAGTGGAAGGATTGACAGAGAGGAGTAGCAGACACAGAGCGATTGGTAAGGTGGATGAGTCTGGCAGCAGCATTCATGATAGATTGAAGGGGGATAAACTATGTAGAGGTAAGCCAATGGGAAGGGAGTTGCAGTAGTCGAGGTGAGAGATGACCAGGGAGTGAATTAAGAACTTTGTGTGTCATTGGTTAGAAAGGGGCGTATTTTGGAGATGTTGCGGAGGTTGAGGCGGCAAGATTTGGACAGTGAATGGACATGGGGCTTAACCACTTAACAACCGGCCCATAGCCGAATGACGGCTACAGGGTGGTTGCTTAACTCTGGGAGGGCGTACTATGACGTCCTCCCAGAATTCAGCTCTCGCGCGCCCCCTGGGGCGCACAACCGAGAACATCCGAGACCGCCGGGTCCTAGGGAGCTGGCGCATCACAGAACCCGGTAAATGGCCGCTGATCGTGGCCATTTACCATGTGATCGCTCCGTCAAATGACGAAGCGATCGCATGTAAACAAACCAGCGTCATCTCATGACGCAGTTCCTCTCCTCCCCTCTCTGTACCGATCGGTACAGTGTGGGAGGAGAGGGGGAGGGATCGGATGGCAGCAGTGCTGTGGGCTGGATGTGTAGTGCCCACAGCGCCGCTCTGTCACATCCAGCCATCCATCCATCCATGCTCAGTCATCCCTCAATGCTCTGCAATACTCTGCAATGCCCTGCAATACTCTGCACTACCCCACAATACCGTGCAATACTCTGCAATACCCCACAATACTGTGCAATACCCCGCAATACCCCGCAATACCCTGTAATACCCCGTAATACTCTGAAATACCGTGCAATACCCCGCAATACCCCGCAATACTCTGCAATACTCCGCAATACTCCGCAATACTCCGCAATACCCCGCAATACTCTGCAATACCCCGCAATACTCTGCAATACCCCGCAATACTCTGCAATACCCCGCAATACTCTGCAATACCCCGCAATACTCTGCAATACCCCGCAATACCCTGCAATACCCTGCAATACCCTGCGATACTCTGCAATACCCCACAATACTCTGCCATACCCAGCCATACTCTGCAATACCCAGCCATACTCTGCATACTCTGCAATACCCAGCCATACTTTGCAATACCCAGCCATACTTGGCTAAACCCTGCCATACTCGGCGATACCCTGACATACTCAGCCATACCCAGCCATGCTGAGCCATACTCGGCAATGCCCCGCAATACCCTGCAATACTCTGCCATACATTAATACTCTGCCATACCCTGCAATACTCTGCCATACCCTGCAATACTCGGTGATACCCAGCCATACTCTGCCATACATACTCCAGTCATACTTGGTGATACCCTGCAATACCCTGCCATACTCAGCCATACCCAGCCATACCCTGCCATACTCGGCCATGATCGGCCATGTTCGGCTGTACTCGGCCTCTGTATGTGGCCAGGCTGTGGAAGTCTCACACATGTGGTATCGCCGTACTCAGGAGGAGTAGGAGAATCTATTTTGGGGTGTCATTTTTGGTATGTACATGCTATGTGGTAGAAATATTGTATAAATGGACAACTTTGTGTTAAAAAAAAAAGCGTTTTAACCACTTCCTGCCCGCCGGCCGTCATACGACGTCCTTGACTTTGTGCGGGGATATCTGAATGATGCCTGCAGCTACAGGCATCATTCAGATATCAGCTTTTTCAGCCAGCGATTCCCTACACCATAGCAATGATCATAGTGGCTGTTCCACTGCTTGATCGTTCTTATGGGAGGAGAGAGGGGACAACCCCCCCTCCCGCCGCCCTCCGGTGCTTTTACCAACTCGCTGCTACGATCAAAGCCAGGCTCATTTTTTAAATATTTCAGGCTTCCCAGTCTAGAGGTGAGATGTGGGGTCTTATTGACCCCATATCTCACTGTAAAGAGGACCTGTCATGCCATATTCCTTTTACAAGGGATGTTTACATTCCTTGTAATAGGAATAAAAGTGATCAATTTTTTTATTTTTTGGTAAAAAGCGTCAAACTAAAATAAATAAAGTAAAATGAACAATAAAAAAAAATAAAATTTTTTTAAAGCCCCCTCTATAACTCAAAAATTTTTAAAACGTTGCCTATGGGGATTTTTAGGTAGCGAAGTTTGGCGACATTCCACAAGTGTGTGCAATTTTGAAAAGTGACATGTTGGGTATTTTAAAGCTCAAAACTGTTTTTTTTCCAAAAAAAAGCGCGTTAGAAAAATTGCTGCTCAAATACCGTGTGAGATAAAAAGTTACAACGACTGCCATTGTATTCTCTACGGTCTTTGCTAAAAAAAACATATATAATGTTTTGGGGGTTCTATGTAATTTTCTAGCTAATAAATGATGATTTTTACATGTAGGAGAGAAATGTCAGAATTGGCTGGGTGCTCCAGAACGCCTGAAGGTGCTCCCTGCATGTTGGGCCTCTGTATGTGGCCACGCTGTGTAAAAGTCTCACACATGTGGTATCGCCATACTCGGGAGTAATAGCAGAATGTGTTTTGGGGTGTAATTTGTGGTATGCATATGCCGTGTGTGAGAAATAACATGCTAATATGACAATTTTGTGGAAAAAAAAATTAAAAAAAAAATCTTGATTTTGCAAAGAATTGCGGGAAAAAATGACAACTTCAAAAAACTCACCATGCATCTTTCTAAATACCTTGGAATGTCTTCTTTCCAAAAAGGGGTCATTTGGGGGGGTATTTGTACTTTTCTGGCTTGTTAGGGTCTCAAAAAATTAGATAGGCCGTCAGTACTTCAGGTGTGATACATTTTCAGATATTGGCACCATAGCTTTTGGACCCTATAACTTTCACAAAGACCAAATAATATCCACCGATTTGGGTTATTTTTACCAAAAAAAAATATGTAGCGGTATAAATTTTGGCCAAAATATATGAAGAAAAATTACTAATTTGCAAAATTTTATAATAGAAACAAAGAAAAATGCTTTTTTTTTTACAGATTTTTCAGTCTTTTTTCTTTTATAGCGCAAAAAATAAAGAACCCAGCGGTGATTAAATATCACCAAAAGAAAGCTCTATTTGTGTGAAAAAAAGGACAACATTTTCATATAGATACAGTGTTGCATGACTGAGTAATTGTCATTCAAAATGTGAGAGCACCGAAAGCTGAAAATTGGTCTGGTTATTAAGGGGGTTTAAGTGCCCAGTGGTCAAGTGGTTAAAGGAGAGTTCAGAGTCCAGGATTTCACCTAGAACCTTGGCATGTAGCGATGGGCTTATAGTTGTGCCATCGATTTTGACAGAAAGATCAGAGGAAGAGGTATGAGAGGGAGGAAAAATGATAAGCTCGGTTTTAAATAGATTACATTTGAGGAAGTGGTGTGACATCCAGACTGATATATCTAATAGTAAATTAGTGATATGTGAGGAGACTGAAGTAGTGAGCTGAGCAATAGAGAAAAAGAGTTGAGTGTCATCAGCGTAGAGATGGCATTGCAACCATGGGAGGCTACCAGCTGACCCAGGGAGGAGGTATAGATTGAAAATAGGAGAGGTCCAAGAACAGAACCTTGGGGGACCCCAACAGAAAAAGGAAGAGGAGAGGAGGAAGTAGAATTGTAAGTAACACTAAAGATGCGGTTGGATAAGTAGGAAGAGAACCAGTGAAGAGTACAGTCACGGAGACCAAAGGCATGGAGTTTTTTTTAGGAGGAGGGGGGGGGGGTAGTCAACAGTATCAAAGGCAGCCAAGAGGTCCAGGAGTAGGAGTACAGAATAGTATCCATTGGTTTTGGCCATTAGTAGGTCATTTGTTAGTTTGTTAGGAGAGCAGTTTCTGTATAGTGTTGAGGACGAAATCCAGGGGATAATCCAGAGGTTAATCCAAGGGGATTAACAAGGCTATTATCAGCAAGGTGGTCGCTTGGTTGGTTGTAGACCAGACGTTCAAGGAGTTTGGATAAAAAGGGGACCAAGGAGATGGGTCGTAGGTTAATAAGATTGGATGGGTCCAGTGAGGGCTTTTTAAGTATGTGGCTGACAAGTGCATATTTTAGAGAGTTGGGGAAGATGCCAGAAGAGAGGGAGAGATTGAAGATATGGGTTAGAGAGTGTAGAATAGAGCCAGAGGGTAAACGTAGCATTTGGGAGGGAACAGGATCCAGGGGGCAGGTGGTAAGATGGGCGTAAGCAAGTAGTTTATCAACCTCATCTATAGTGGTGAGGTTGAAACAGGGAAGTAATGATTGTGCCTGTGGGCATGAAGTGTAAAGCATGGAGGGTATCTGAACAGTAGAGATCTCCTCGCAAATTGTATCAATCTTTTGTTTGAAGTGGTTGGTGATCTCCTGGGCAGTGAGTGAATTGGTAGTGGAGGCAGTGGAGGACAAAGTAGAGAATTGAAGGTATAGAAGAGTTGAAGGGGACGGGATGATAAGGTGGTAATGAGAGAGATAAAGTAGGTCTGCTTGGCAGTGAGGAGGCAGGAATTATATTTTTGGAGGGCAGATTTATACTGGGACTTTGTCTTACACCACAGGCGTTTATGAGTACAGCTATGTTTTTTCATACTTCTAGTATCATCTGTTTGCTAGGGTTGAAGGGGACAGGGCCTGATTCTGTATGTAGTGAGGGGGGCCAGTGTGTCCAGTGAGGCTAGAAGTGAAGTGTTGTAGACAAAAGTGACTAGGTCGGTGCAGGACAGGGGTGTGATTTTGTCATAGAGGTGGTCAGTAGCAGAGTAGAGAAGTGAAGGTTTGAGATGGTGTAGGTTTCTACGGGTAACCGTTAGGCAGTTGGAGGGAGAGGAGGTGGAGGAGAGGGAGAGAGTAAAACTAATAAGGTAGTGATCAGATAGAGGGTAAGGATAGTTCCAGAGGTTACACGGAGTGCATAGGTGGGAGAAAACCAGGTCAAGGGTATTACCTTCAGAGTGAGTAGAAGCATGTATCCATTAATGCAGGTCAAAGGAGGAGGTTACACTGAGAAGTTTGGAGGTAGCAGGAGTGTTAGTATTAGTAGGGATATTAAAGTCCCCAAGAATGATAGTGGGGATTTCAGAAGAGTGAAAGTAGGGTAGCCAGGCAGAGAAGTCATCAAGAAAGGTTGATACTGGTCTAGGGTTCCTGTAGATCACAGCTATCGTTAGAGAATTTGGAGTGAAAAGACGAATGCAATGTGCCTCAAATGAGGAGAGTGACAGAAAGGGAGGTGGGTTTAGTACCTGAAAGGTGCTTGTGAGGCTAAAAGGATTCCAACACCCCTCCCTTTGCATCCACTGGATCTGTGGGAGTGAGTCCAGAGAAGACTACCGTGGGATAGGGCAGCAGAAGACGCAGTGTCGGATTCATGAAGCAAGGTTTCGGTAATGGTGAGTAGAAAAAAAGAGTTAGCGATAAAGAGATCATGGAGAGAGGTGAAATGGTTACAGACAGAGTGGGCATTCCAAAGGGCACAAGGGAAAGGGAGTCTGGTCTTGGGAAGAAGAGAAATGAGAACTAGATTGTGTGCATTGCGGCTGCAGCCAAAGGGTGTAGGGTAATGGGTGTGTTGAATGCAGTTAAATGAAGGAGGCCCAGGGTTTGTGGATATATCACCAGAGGTTAGGAGAAGCAGAAGGGTGGGGGAGGTAATGTGGGAGTGTGATTTATATGAAGGGACGTGCCTGGAGTGTCCTGGAGGTTTTTGTGCATGTGGATTTAGAATTAGCAGGAGTTAGTGAGTGCAGTAATAAGGATATGACAGAAGGGAGGGTGATATATAGAGAGAGTGAGAGCGATAACACCAAATTTAACACTCCTGCTCCACCTTGTAACACTAACGAGTCACATAAAACCGGGGAGGGAAAAGGGCTAATTGGGCCCAATTTGGACATTTTCACTTAGGGGTGTACCCACTTTTGTTACCAGCGGTTTAGACATTAATGGCTGTGTGTTGAGTTATTTTGAGGGGACAGCAAATTTACACTGTTATACAAGCTGTACACTCACTACTTTACATTGTAGCAAAGTGTCATTTCTTCAGTGTTGTCACATGAAAAGATAGAAGAAAACATTTACAAAAATGTGAGGGGTGTACTCACTTTTGTGAGATACTGTATATATATATATATATATATATATATATATATATATATATATATATATATATATGTACACAGTTGCAATACAAAGTATGTGAACCCTTTTGGAATGATATGGATTTCTGCACAAATTGGTCATAAAATGTGATCTGATCTTCATCTAAGTCACAACAATAGACAATCACAGTCTGCTTAAACTAATAACACACAAATAATTAAATGTTACCATGTATTTATTGAACACACCATGTAAACATTCACAGTGCAGGTGGAAAAAGTATGTGAACCCCTAGACTAATGAGATTTCCAAGACCTAATTGGAGTGAGGTGTCAGCCAACTGGAGTCCAATCAATGAGATGAGATTGGAGGTGTTGGTTACAGCTGCCCTGCCCTATAAAAATCACACACCAGTTCTGGGTTTGCTTTTCACAAGAAGCATTGCCTGATGTGAATGATGCCTCACACAAAAGAGCTCTCAGAAGACCTACGATTAAGAATTGTTGACTTGCATAAAGCTGGAAAGGGTTATAAAAGTATCTCCAAAAGCCTTGCTGTTCATCAGTCCACGGTAAGACAAATTGTCTATAAATGGAGAAAGTACAGCACTGCTGTTACACTCCCAAGGAGTGGGAGTCCTGTAAAGATGACTGCAAGAGCACAGCGCAGACTGCTCAATGAGGTGAAGAAGAATCCTAGAGTGTCAGCTAAAGACTTACAAAAGTCTCTGGCATGTGCTAACATCCCTGTTAGCGAATCTACGATACGTTAAACACTAAACAAGAATGGATTTCATGGGAGTATACCACAGAGGAAGCCACTGCTGTCCAAAAAAAACACTGCTGCACGTTTACAGTTTGCACAAGAGCACCTGGATGGTCCACAGCAGTACTACCAAAATATTCTGTGGACAGATGAAACCAAACTTGAGTTGTTTGGAAGAAACACACAACACTATGTGTGGAGAAAAAGTGGCATAGCACACCAACATCAAAACCTCATCCCAACTGTGAAGTATGGTGATGGGGGCATCATGGTTTGGGGCTGCTTTGCTCCGTCAGGGCCTGGACGGATTGCTATCATCGAAGGAAAAATGAATTCCCAAGTTAAGACATTTTGCAGAACTTAAGGCCATCTGTCCACCAGCTGGAGCTCAACAGAAGATGGATGTTGCAACAGGACAACGACCCAAAGAATAGAAGTAAATAAACAACAGAATGGCTTAAACAGAAGAAATACGCCTTCTGGAGTGGCCCAGTCAGAGTTCTGACCTCAACCCGATTGAGATGCTGTGGCATGACCTCAAGAAAGCGATTCACACCAGACATCCCAAGAATATTGCTGAACTGAAACAGTTCTGTAAAGAGGAATGGCCAAGAATTACTCCGGACCGTTGTGCACGTCTGATCTGCAACTACAGGAAACGTTTGGTTGAATTGATTGCTGCCAAAGGAGGTTCAACCAGTTATTAAATCCAAGGGTTCACATACTTTTTCCACCTGCACTGTGAATGTTTACATGGTGTGTTCAATAAAAACATGGTAACATTTAATTCTTTGTGTGTTATTAGTTTAAGCAGACTGTGATTGTCTATTGTTCTATTGTGCAATCAGCAGCTATCAATGCACTGCGATCTCGCAGTGCATCGTGGGGCACTCCGCGGTGCTCGAATTTTCTGCAAACGCACCATATGTTCGTTTGTTCTGTGAACAAACACTGGATGTTCAAGTCGAAATTACATTCGACTTGAACATCGGGACCATCCCTAGTTCCCACCATATCCCAACCTGCTTCCAGTCATGTCATCCCAGTGTTCCCCCAGTCGGAATCCTGCTTCAGTCACTTCAGTCACTCCTTGCACTCATGCCTGGATCCAGTCTTCCTTCACCTCCATGTCTCTATCTGAACTCCAGTCAGTTCCTGTTTCTCTGTAACAGTGTGTTTCCCCTGTGAGTTCCAGCCAGCCTCACTATCAGCACCTGTGCACTTCAAGCCTGTGGTTCCCATTTGTGTCTTTGTGTAATTCCATGCACTCTTGCCATCTTCCCTGTGTTAAAGCGGAGTTCCACACATTTAAAAGTCAGCAGCCCACAAAAAGTGTAGCTGCTGACTTTTAATAATCAGACACTCACCTGTCCACGGTGCAGCGATGCGGGTGCAGGAAGTCTTGCTCCTCTCCTCTCTGCGGCGCCGGCATTCTAACTGTGGCTTCACAGCTGGGCACGCACTGTGCAAGCACGACCTGTGCTGCTCGCTGTGAATGATTGGGCAAACCTCTGGGACCTGTAACGTGTCCCAGAAGATTGCAGGGAGGGAGGGGGGAGAGGTGATTTTCCTTCCGACGCGACGGCACAAGGGGTGGAAGTGGGAGCTGGGTGCCTGTAAAAACAGGGTATCCACTTCTCCCCCCAAAAAATGACATGCCAAATGTGGCATGTCAGGGGGTCACCTGCACTTAAAGCAGAAGTTCCATTTTTCAGTGGAACTCCGCTTTAACTGCTGATTTGTGAGTCCTGTGTTCCAGCATTGCAAACAAGTTTCACCACCATAGTTGCAGCCTGCTTGGGTGAGTCAGGGGACTGCAACCTGTGCATAGCCCACAGCATAAAATCTCCACATCTAGGAGCCCTGGTAAAGACCAGGCGGTACCTTATATTCTGCACCTCAGTTCTTTTTAGGGATCTCACTATCGCTAAGTGATCAGGCATGCTGAGCATTTTGTGTCAACTCTGTGGCCTTTGCCAGCATCTGCACCGCTGCCTTAGCCAGTCCTGGTCAGCCATTTCACTCTTAGTAATAGCGGAACCCCAAGTCATGGCATGAGCTCTGCATGCAGTAGTTCTGATTAGGGCATGGACAGAGATAGAAAAGCTATATAAAATCACACTTTGCAAACCCCACCCATGCTGAACTATGGGTTTACTCACCACTGTTGCATGAGCACAAGGGCACCACCAAACACAGAATTCAAGCTGTCATTCAAGAACAAGCAAGGGTTATGCACCTTCTTTCCTTTCCCAAACCCTCTCTCCACCATTTACATTGCCTTGTACATTTTGCTCTGCTGAGCTAACACATTGGAGATCTCCAGCCATGGCTCAGTTGTATTATACCTGTAAAATTGACAATGTAAAATGATATGACATTCTTGTAGCTATAACGTTTCAGCCTTTACTATTGTTTATCATAATGATGATAGTATATTCATGTTTACAGTGCTGTAAGAAAACTTCAGAATGAGGATATGGAAGATATCAAAAAATTCATTGACACCTGCAGAAAGATGACAGGTACTATAATATAGATTGCATGATGTATTTAGGTAAAAAATGCTGGATTTCCCCTCTGAAATGCATTGGCTCTATTTGACGCTCTTAACCATTACGTGTTTCAAAAAGTAATTTAAGTGAGGCGAACTTTTGTACCAGGTTGTCCTCAGTAAACATCCAAGAGTCATGATTAGTTGTCATTTTGAAGAGGTGGTGAACCCCATTATCCCCCAATTGGTAATTGCTTTAATTCCAAAGTAATATCAATGCTGGTGCTAATTAACGGCAAAATGGATCATGGGGACCCATAGAAACATTTTGGTGGGGCATCGTTTACTAAGCAACCCTTGTCAGTGGCACTTGTTAGCTTCCAACTCCCTGAAATTGAAACAAAAGTCCACTTTTTTAATGGAATGTGTAACGAGCCCCTTGCTCGCTCGGTTTCACTCTCCCGACACTCCTCTGCGGCTATAGAATCAGATTGCAGATCGCAACATCTGATGGTTCGGTCATCCGATGCTCCGGGACTAGAACTACAGCTATGTGCCATTCTAATCCAGTTGTGTAGCTCAGAACAAACACCAGGCAGGCTGTATGTAAGTTCAACCAGGAATCTCTTTTATTGAAAAATACAGGCTCTTTTATACACTAAAACTGGAGGTGCATACCTCCGGCTCATATTACTCTAACAATACACCTGTAACCTAATTAACATGGGCTAATTAACTAATCCCTTTAGACAGCCTAGATGACTCAGACATGACCTTTAGGCCAGACTGGCCGTCTTGTAGCTCAGAAAACCCAATCAACATTATCACAATAGCAGAGTTAATTAACACAAACAACAATGGGGATCTAATGACTCTTAGATCCCATACTAGAGACTTATTTACAATACAAATTCTAGCAGGCAACAGACAGACAGGTGGCTGGAATTTACATCAGCATCTCCTAACAGTATCTGTCCCAGCATTATGAATCAGCCACTATTTCTAATATGGCAAATCCAGGGTCCCCAGAGTCTGTGTGTCCTGGGGGACCAGGACCCAAATCCACAGTAGTACCACCTCAAGGGTCCCCAGGCATACAGCTCACAAAGAGCACCGTTCCCCCAAATGCCAGGGCCCATGATCCATCAGCAAGAGGCTAGCATTCAGTCCCCTCCAAAAGTCTCTCTCCCGGCTAGGTCTGTCACATTTCTCCCCTTTTGGCAGGAGACTAACACAGGAGGAGACCCCAGACGGGTTGACTCCGAAGTTAGTCAGTAGTTCCAGTCCTCTAATGCCTGTACCCACACAGTACCCCAAACAAATTGTTCCAAACAAAGCATTACTCACCCAGCCAACCACTGCCTCTCTCAGAGAACATATCTGCCGCTGGGGAGAGGCCTGGACGGCCCTTCTCTCTGGAGTCCTTTCTGCCGCTGGAGAGAAGACAGGGTGTCTGGGCTCACTCCGTCATGCTGTTGGGGATCTGGGCCGACAGCCCAGCATCCCTGGGGTATACAGGTGGAGACTGAAGTCCCATCCACCTTCACAGGAAATCCATCCTCTGTTAGTTGAGGGCAGAGTGCAGCAGTATTCGGCTCTGTTGCCAGCCCTTCTGCTGGAAACCCCACACCATCTGCTCTGGCTAACTGTTGGGGCAGGAGACTGGCTTCCTCCACTCCCAAACTGTGTAGCTGCCATTGTGGAGGTGAGCCGGCTGCTTCCTTTTCCACTCCCTCATCTGGATGTTGGGACGATATGTCTGTGGTACTGTCTCCCAGGTGCACGGATCTTTGCTGGGGAGGAAAGACCACTTCCTCCACCCTGGCCAACTGTTGGGGAGGGACGAAGAACACCTCCTCTCCCCCTGTATCCTGATCTGCTGCTGGGAAGTGACCACCTCCTTCTCACCCTGAGCCTCCGGAACCGCCGCAGGTGTGGGGCAGAGATCTTGGACCCTCTGTCCGGTTGCCAGCACTTCAGCTGGGGACGTTCCTTGTAACTTCACAGATACTTCTGTTGGTGCTGGGTAGAGCACAGTGAAGTTTGGCCCTAATAACAGCTCTTCTTCTGCTGGAGGCTCACCAGGTTGTTCTTCCTCAGCAGAAAAGTCTATCAAATCCCCTGTCTCTGCAACTGGTGTCTGGGGATAAAGGTTCACCATCTCCTGTCCCTGGAACCCAGAAGATGCTATCAGTGCTGGGCAGAGGTTAGCAGAGCTCTGCCCCGATTTCAGCACTTCAGCTTTGGGGATAGCGATCTCCAGATTTTCCACTGCCGATTCTCTGGCATTCTGCTGGACAGGCACATTCCTCCATCCAAGATCATCCAATGCAGAAACAGGTTCATCAAGGTCAGTCAGCACTTGCTGCATCTGCCATAAGACCTCCGCCTCCATAGCTGCGGGGGCAGGTTGGCAAAGCACACTGTTACTCTGCCACATTGTCAACTCTTCAGCCAGGATTTCAGTTGTCAACTGGTATTTCCTGATAGTCCCAGGCAAAGGGAGCCCCACCCTGCTGCTGAGCAGAGTCTAGCAGCTGTCTGTAGGCCATCTCAAGCTCCCATTCCTGAACGGCCAGAAACTCCAAATCTTCCTGTGCCCAGTGCACTTCCGAGACATTCAGTCTTCGCTCTCTGTGCTCCATTATTTCCTCCAAACACCACTCCCTATCACTCCCAAAGTCAGGGTCTTCGGACAGCCTCCAGTATAACAATCCCAGGCCATCGTACTCAAAGCCTTCCGTGGAGCTGTCATCCGCTTTCCACGGGCACACTTGGGCTACATACCACCGGAGGGCTCTGTAGCTCTTGTCCAACCGCATTTCTGCCCGGATCAGCTTGCTTAACTCGGCTGTCCACTCCTGATTTGGCTGTTCCCCCAATAACAGCATTCGCACTTCATACTGCGACCAGTACCTTAAATGGATGGAGGGGAGAACTTTTCCCTGGTTTCGCTGCTCACAGGCTAGCGCTTCCTTCCAGAGTTCGCAGCGGATAGAATCAAACCATCCTAGCAGGACCTGCTCTGATACTGGTCCTCTGTGCTGTATCTGCATCTCTCCCAACCTCCTTCTGAATTCCTCTTCAATGTAGGCAGGTATCTGTACCTCTCCTCTCCTGCTATCTGGACCTTGGATCCAGGTGATGGTTTGGATGTGTTCACGGCAAGGAAGCACGATCCCACCATTCCCTCCACGGCTCTCAAGTAAGTCTTTCAGCGTGGCTCTCCTGCAGGCTGGTTTGGAGTGTCCCAGTAACTGGAGAACAAATCCCACCGCTGCCAACCAATGTAACGAGCCCCTTGCTCGCTCGGTTCCACTTTCCCGACACTCCTCTGCGGCTATAGAATCAGATTGCAGATCGCAACATCTGATGGTTCAGTCATCCGATGCTCTGGGACTAGAACTACAGACTATGTGCCGTTCTAATCCAGTTGTG
The DNA here is from genome assembly GCA_037952925.1 of Lithobates clamitans. NCBI lineage: Eukaryota > Metazoa > Chordata > Amphibia > Anura > Ranidae > Lithobates > Lithobates clamitans. Next base: position 3,183,789 of record JBBGZY010001322.1, on the reverse strand, counting down.
TAGCTCAGAACAAACACCAGGCAGGCTGTATGTAAGTTCAACCAGGAATCTCTTTTATTGAAAAATACAGGCTCTTTTATACACTAAAAGTGGAGGTGCAGACCTCCGGCTCATATTACTCTAACAATACACCTGTATCCTAATTAACCTAATTAACATGGGCTAATTAACTAATCTCTTTAGACAGCCTAGATGACTCAGACATAACTTTTAGGCCAGATTGGCCATCTTGTAGCTCAGAAAACCCAATCAACATTATCACAATAGCAGAGTTAATTAAGACAAACAACAATGGGAATCTAATGACTCTTAGATCCCATACTAGAGACTTATTTACAATACACATTCTAGCAGGCAACAGACAAACAGGTGGCTGGAATTTACATCAGCATCTCCTAACAGTATCTGTCCCAGCATTATGAATCAGCCACTATTTCTAATATGGCAAATCCAGGGTCCCCAGAGTCTGTGTGTCCTGGGGGACCAGGACCCGAATCCACAGTAGTACCACCTCAAGGGTCCCCAGGCATACAGCTCACAAAGAGCACCGTACCCTAAATGCCAGATGCCCACGATCGATCGGCAAGAGGCTAGCATTCAGTCCCCTCCAAAAGTCTCTCTCCCAGGTAGGTCTGTCACAGAAAGCCTAGCAGCATAAAAATAAGATAAAGCCCCTGTCAACATACGATAAAAAGCAATATACCCCCCAAAATAAAGGAAAATACCAACCCCTCAAACAAAAGCCCACTTAAAGGGAAGCCTTGCAGCAAAAGAAAAAACGAATGAATAGAACAGCATCTAAAAGTGACTGTTGACCTCAAATGAACCATAAAATAATATTACAGGGCAAAGAAAATTATTTTAAATATTTAAAAAAAAAAACACACAAGTGGTTGATGTCCAAAGAACTAGCACTAGTACAGTATCCTAAGTGTCATTTTTGATCCTGCAGGATTTTCCTTGAACACGTGGTAGCAGAAAATCCAAATCTTATCTCTGTCAGCAAATTTGGTCTGGGCATTCAGGCTTCATTACCTATTGCTATGAAATTGTAAAAACAAGGGAACCAATAGAGTTGCCTGAGGTATGAAAGAATACAAGGCTAGCACCTATTTATACGATACTTCTTGTTCACTACAGGTGTTTGTAACACTGAGATTGGGCATTACTGTGTGGTCATGGTCAGCAGTGGAAATGAGAGCTGTTTGCTAGTGGAACTAGGATTACCCATGATCCTGACTGATAGAATTATTGGCTATGTCTGAGACTTCTGCTTTCTGATTGGATCCAGTCTCTTTTCCCTTGATCTTTCATGAGCTGGCAACCACTGGGAGGATTAGGAAAAAGCCTTCAAAAAATATAAGGCTGAGGGGTCATCATCAGCATTCCAACTTTACAAAGAATGCTATAGGAAATGTAAGGGTGCAATCCTGGTGGCTAAGATAGAAAACAAAAGGCACATAGTGGGGGAGAGCAAAGCAAAAATCCAAGAAATTCTTTAAAGTGGAGGTCCGCCCGCCACTGCAAAAATTAAAATCCAGCACCTGCACATACTGCAGCTGCTGACTTTAATAATCGGACACTTACCTGTCCTGGAGTCCAGCGATGTCGGCACCGCAGATGATGCCTCCATCAGCTGTCGGTTGCATGCCGCCTCCATTGCGAGTAAAGGAACCCGGCAGTGAAGCCTTAGGGCTTCATGCCGGGAACCCTACTGCACATGCACGAGGCTCCGCTTCTCTCTCCTACTGGCCCGGCAGCTGGGGAAGGAGGAGGAGGGAGCCCGGGAGGTGATGTCAATACCCGTGGCTGAGGCTCCTGGAAGTGGGAACAGGATACCTGTGAAAGACAGGTATCCTGTCCCCCCTCCCCCCGAAAGGTGCCAAATGTGGCACCAGAGGGGGGAGTACAACGAGCGGAAGTTCCACTTTTTGGTGGAACTCTGCTTTAAGTATATAAATAGTAAGAGAGGGAGGTCAGAACATATTGGCCCCATAAAGGATGAGAAAGGGAATCTGGTTACAAAAGATGGAGAGACGGCAAAGGTTTTGAATTTATTCTTCTTTTCAGTCTTCACAAGGGAAACGGGGGGGGGGATTCAGTAACCAAAACTGTTAATCTTGTAACCAATAATGTTAAAGCAAAAAGGAAGATTTCCCCACATTGGGGTTTTTAGGCAGCACAAGAAAAAAGTGTAGTCAATATTATATGAAAAAATATACACTTTTATTGAATAGATAATATATATCATCAGAGTTAAAAAACAATGAGCTCCAGTGGGTATTTATCTAAAAAATTGTTTTAACTGAACATACAAAAACAGACATTTGTTCATAGCAATATTATGTCATGAACATTAAACCTGACACGTTTCAACCCCTATGACTGGGGTCTTCTTCAGAGGGTAAGTCTGCTGGGAAGAGCATAAGAATAAAGTTGGTATACATATACATATTCTAAAAAATATATAACATGAACTACATTAATTGTGCATTGCAACAGTACAGTATAGTTACCAAATAGAAGTATGTCCAATGAAAAACATAAATGGCGACCGGGATGGCGAAAGACAACGTGGCTTACGAGAGGCCACACCCTAGAACACCGCCCACCAGAGCAGAGGGTGTGGCCTCTCGTAAGCCACGTTGTCTTTCGCCATCCCGGTCTGGGCTGTGGCAGCGGTAGGGGAGGTTGGAATCACCTTCTGGAGAAGAGGATAAAGCACTTTAAACTTTTAAAGGGACCTCCATGTGGGAATTTATGTTTTTCATAGGACATACTTCTATTTGGTAACTATACTGTACTGTTGCAATGCACAATTAATGTAGTTCATGTTATATATTTTTTAGAATATGTATATGTATACCAACTTTATTCTTATGCTCTTCCCAGCAGACTTACCCTCTGAAGAAGACCCCAGTCATAGGGGTTGAAACGCGTCAGGTTTAATGTTCATGACATAATATTGCTATGAACAAATGTCTGTTTTTGTATGTTCAGTTAAAACAATTTTTTAGATAAATACCCACTGGAGCTCATTGTTTTTTAACTCTGATGATATATATTATCTATTCAATAAAAGTGTATATTTTTTCATATAATATTGACTACACTTTTTTCTTGTGCTGCCTAAAAACCCCAATGTGGGGAAATCTTCCTTTTTGCTTTAATTTTTAAGGGGTGAGCAGCAATCCTTTCTTCCCCTCCCTAGTGTCTCTCCATTTTTTCGTAACCAATAATGTTAATCTTCATAACACGTCACAGGATGCACCCTCATGGCTAACAGAGGACAGAATTAGAAATAGACTTGATAAACTTAACATTAATAAGTCACCAGGACCAGGTGGCTTGCACCTGAGGGTCCTTAAGGAACTCAGCCAAGTGATAGCCAGACCATTGTTCCTAATTTTCAGGAACAGTCTACTGACTGGAATGGTACCAGCTGATTAGAGAAAAGCAAATGTAGCACCAATTTTTAAAAAAGGGCCGAGATAAATCCCTGGGAACTACAGGCCAGTTAGCCTAACATCAATAGTCTGCAAGCTCTTGGAGGGGATGATAAGGGACTATATACAAGAGTGTAGTAATAAAACTGTATCATTAGCAGAAATCCGCATGGATTCATGAAGAATCATTCTTGCCAAACCAATCTATTAACCTTCTATGAGGAATTGAGCTGTCATCTAGATTAAGGAAGGCCTGTAGATGTGGTGTATGTGGATTTTGCAAAGGCATTTGATACCGTTCCCCATAAATGTTTACTATACAAACTAAGGTCTGTCAGCATGGACCATAGGGTGAGTACATGGATTGAAAACTGGCTATGGGGGGTGAGTCCAGAGGGTGGTGATAAATGGGGAGTACTCGGAATGGTCTGGTGTAGAAAGCAGAGTCCCCCAGGGTTGTGTCCTGGTACTAATCCTATTTGATTTATTCATAAACGATCTGGAGGATGGGATAAACAGCTCAATCTCAGTATTTCCGGATGATACAAAGCTAAGCAGGGCAATAACTTCTCTGCAGGATTTGGAAACCTTGCAAAAAGATCTAAACAAATTAATGGGGTGGGCATCTACATGGCAAATGAGGTTCAATGTAGAAAAATGTAAAATAATGCATATGGGTGCCAAAAATATGAAGGCAGTTTACTCACTAGGAGGAGAACCTCTGGGGGAATCTAGGATGGAAAAGGACCTGGGGGTCCTAGTAGATGATAGGCTCAGCAATGGCAGGCAATGCCAAGCTGCTGCTAACAAAGCAAACAGAATATTGGCATTAAAAAGGGGATCAACTCCAGAGATAAAACAATAATTCTCCCGTTCTACAAGACTCTGGTCCGGCTGCACCTGGAGTATGCTGTCCAGTTCTGGGCACTAGTCCTCAGGAAGGATGTACTGGAAATGGAGTGAGTACACAGAAGGGCAACAAAGCTAATAAAGGGACTGGAGGATCTTAGTTATCAGGAAAGGTTGTGAGCTCTGAACTTATTCTCTCTGGAGAAGAGACGCTTGAGAGGGGATATGATTTCAATATACAAATACCGGACTGGTGACCACACAATAGGGAGAAAACTTTTTTACGGAAGGGAGTTTAATAAGACACGCGGCCATTCACTAAAATTAGAAGAAAAGAGGTTTAACCTTAAACTGCGTAGAGGGTTCTTTACTGTAAGAGCGGCAAGGATGTGGAATTCCCTTCCACAGGCGGTGGTCTCAGCGGGGGGGCATCGATAGTTTCAAAAAATGATTAGATAAGCACCTGAATGACAGCAACATACAGGGATATACAATGTAATACTGACACATAATCACAATGCCAAGCTGCTGCCAGCAAAGCAAACAGAATATTGGCATGGATTAAAAGGGGATTAACTCCAGAGATAAAACAATAATTCTACAGCTCTACAAGACTCTGGTCTGACCGCACCTGGAGTATGCCATCCAATTCTGGTCACCAGTCCTCAGGAAGGATGTGCTGGAACTGGAGAAAGTCCAGAGAAGGGCAACAAAGCTAATAAAGGGACTGGAGGATCTCAACTATGTGTTCAGACTACAAGCTTTGAACTTATTCTCTCTGGAGAAGAGACGCTTGAGAGGGGATATGATTTCAATGCACAAATATCGTACCGGTGACCCCACAATAGGGAAAAATCTTTTCAGTAAAAGGGAATTTAAAAAAGACACGTGGCCATTCACTAAAATTAGAAGAGAAGTGGTTCAACCTTAAACTGCATAGATGGTTCTTTACTGTAAGAGCAGTAAGAATGTGGAATTCTCTTGAACAAGCAGTGGTTTCAGCGGGGAACATCGATAATTTAAAAAAATATATTAGATGTGCACTTTAACGTCCACAACATACAGGGTTCTAGCATATAAGCACACACACACAGTTTTGGACTGGATGGACTTGTGTCTTTTTTGAACCTCACCAACTATGTAACTATGTAACTATGTAACTATGATTATAGACCCCACAATGAAAAATTGACTATGTTGGAGGGAATCATATACTGAGTAAATACAAGCTCCTTCTCTAATCAGTACAACATTTTCTTAGAGGATGACACTGCTAGTAGCATTAACCTTACTGACCCCAGAGATCGGTAATTCTTCATATTCCATATTACTCTCAGTCCCTGCATTCTGTTCTGATGGTCCTGCTTAGTGATAGGAATGATACCAATCACACAAAACAAAATAGAAAGTAACATTAATGCACATACACCTTCCCAAACTTACATTTTATGAGTAATAAATATAAGATGCAATTGTTACTATTGTAAAGTTTTCTTAACCATTGTTCTATTACTATTCCTAACAGGAGTTGCACCCATCATTGTCCTCACTCACAAAACTGATAGGAACATTCATAATATGGAGAAGGCCTTCAGAAAGATGGGAGCAGATGAGATTTACAAGCTGGAAAATTGCAATGATAAAGAACAACATAGAGATCGTAAAGAAGATGAGGAGATTCTAAAATTCCTCCATGAGGTCATACAAGATGTAAAATTTTACATTGAGGAAGAACACAGGGATCCTAAGACAGAAAGGATTGAAAGGAAAAAATTCCTACAAAAATATTTCCATGATCAAGACATGGCTAAGAATGATGACAGAAAAACAATGGCTGTACAAGAGATATCTCGTCTTGTTAAAAACTTGTAGTTTATCACAATAATATGCAGTTCTATTTATGTATGGTGTGATTACCATTATTGCAAATATTTTTTTAGAAATGTTTTGTTGATAGTGTGAAATAGTTGGTAGTTAACCCTTCAATAGTGGCAAAATAAACAACAGCAAATGTTTAGATGTCTGAAATGTACTTTAAATCTGAAATAAAATGTTGGTGTTTTCACTAATAAACATTTTGTTGTATATTTTGTTTTCCTGTATCCTCTCACTGAATGTTATATTTAGTTTATGACTTCTCTTAGATTTTCCTTCTCTATTTGGCAAACTAAAGGGTAGGAGTCTCTTATAGGGTTGGCATATTTTGCTGTAACCAAAAAGAAGACCTGGGGACAATTTTGGAGGTACATGGCATGAAAAAGTCAGTTTATGGCTAGTAAATAAAGTGTATGTAAAGGGTTTTTTAAGTTTTGGACAGTATAGGGAAGGGTTAAACCCTCTGTTAAGTTTTTATTACTGTCTGTGTTCCCACTGGGGCATTCTCCCTCTCTATCAGGTAACATTATAAAAAGTGTCTAAGACACTCTTTAGCATTCTGTCATGCCTCCACGCAACACAGTTCGGTGTAGCTAAGAGCTTCATGTAATTGTTGTAAACAGGTAAATGAATCTGGGGCATCACACTGCATTCCTGTTTAAATCGCATGCAATTATTTGCAGTGATGTTTCTGTCCAAATCACATGGGGTTTCCCTCACCGCTCCTGTGTGAACCCAGGCTCAGGAGGAGGAGGAACCGCAGAAGTTCTCACAGGAGAGGTGCAGGAAACCTCCCTGCTTGAGAGATTCCACCAACTTCAGCTCCCGATCCAACTGTGGACATCTGTGATTGCAACTTGGGCTCCTCCTGCCTCTCCCATGGCTTTGTCTCCGCATCTCCAGGACTCTCTTCCCCAGCCTCCAGCAGTTTAAGTCATCCACTGAACCTACTCCCCATCCCCCCCACCGTCCCACTGTACAAGATTATTGGGCTAGACAGCTTCTGATTTATCAGGCCATCCATGTGATGATGCTGACCAATTAGAATCCCTGTAGTCTGTACTGTTAGCACTGCAAGGAGAGGAAAGAAAGCCACAGGGATTTCAAATCCTTGGGCCAGTGAAGCAGCATTTCGGAGCCTGACAGAGGGGGATCACGTTAATCTGGTACAGAGGGACCGGGAGGGATCGGGAGTTAGTCCAGGGGGTGGCTCGCATCACTGGAGGCTGGGGGAAGAGAGCCACTGGATATGCAGGGAACAAAGCCATGGGAAAGGCAAGAGGAGCCCAAACCGCAGCCTCTGAAACCCGTAATGCAGGGAGATTTCCCACACTGCTCTTGTGTGAACTCAGGCTCAAAATCACTATGACAAAACCTGGGTTCACACAGGAGTGGTGGGAGAAACCATATTTGATTCTAACAGTAATCACACTGCATTCCTGTTCAAATCACATGCAGTTCCTATCAGTGCAATTTGCGCCCCTTTCATTTTGTATGGACGCAAATCGCACCCCAAAGTATCAGTACTCAGTATTGGCGAGTACTTGACCATAAGCAATGCTACTCATACTTGTGGATAAAAAAAGGGTATTGGTGCATCCCTAGTTTTAATCCTTCTATACTACATCTAAAACAGTTTTACATGCACTTTAGAATTTAACAACAGTTTTTCTTCAAGGTAGATACGTGCAGTGTGTAGAGATGGGGCGAACACTCAGGTTCGGTTTGCGCCAGAACTCTTGAACATCGCAAAAGTTCTCACTCAAACAAAGAACCCCACTGAAGTCTATGGGACCCAAACTTGAAAGTCCCCATTTTGAAGGCTTATATGCAAGTTATTGGCCATAAAAAGGGTATGGGGGCGTGGCTTCTGCCCTGGGGGACATGTATCAATGTACATTTTTTTAAATATTGTTTTTTAAAGGAGCAGTGATTTTAATGATGCTTAAAGTGAAACAATAAAAATGAAAAATGTATTTAAATATAGTGCCTGGGGGGTCCCCTTAGTCTCCCTGTACAATGGTGCATCTGTATTGTGAATAGAACCTGCTGCAGCAAAACCGACATTTCTAAAGAAAAATAAATGACATTTAAATAGTTTACAAAACAAGACCAACAGAACGGACTATCACAGTACCAATGAGGAGTGTATGCATAATAATTTTCAATAATTTTATTTATACACAATTAGATATAAAAAATACAAAAAAAAAACATTTAGATGATCTCTTGAGGTTCAGAAATACATGTTTCTCAAATATCTGTCTGTAAAGATGATTGACGCGTTTCACATAACCACTTCTTCAGAACCATTTACATGTGACATATACTCAGAGAACCTTAAATAGGAAGACATGTATATCTATACCTGTCTATACCATCACTAAGATATAGACAAAATAATTTTTAATGATATTTATCCCATGTCTTCCTGTTTTACGGTCCCCTGCGTATATGTCACACGTAAATGGTTCTGAGGAAGCGGTTATGTGAAACGCGTCAATCATCTTTACAGACAGATATTTGAGAAACATGTATTTATGGACCGATATTCCATTCTGTTGGTCTTGTTTTGTAAACTCTATATAGGATGAGGTACCCCCATAGCCTTTCTTACATTTTCATATATGACATTTAAATAGATTTTCCCTGCAAGCTTTCTTTATTTTGTAAACAACGGCTTGGGGAGCCAGTCTGTATGACAAGGCCACAATTTAGTGCACTCAGAACAAGATTAGAGATTTTTTTTGGAATAATTCTGGTGTCTCTTTGGCAGACTTTGGATGGAAATAACAAAGTTTTACACCACAGTGAGCAGGCTTTATGTGAGGAAGCCAAATTATAGTACACTTAGGCCAAGATTAACAATTTTTTTTAGATAAAGTCTGGCTTCTCTTTGGCAGACATTAGATAGATGTGACAAGCGCTAAAAATTTGGGCTTTGGGTGTCGGTGGTGCCTTCACCCGGTAACCCTATAGAGGTACTCTTGATGAAAGCAAGAATTGGCCTTGCTGTAAAAAATTGAAATATGATGCACCTGTCAAACAAGTGTGGAAAAATTGGTCCTTAGGTGTTAAATGTGCCCATGAAGCCTATTCCAAAAAAAACTTAAAGATAAGATCAAAACCCACAAAGCTAGGCACCGTAGACAGTCTTGCAGAGATTTGAGATTCTAATAATACTTAACCAGCGACATCGGCATCAGGGGCTTGATAGCTGCTGCTAATCCAGGACTGGTTCATTTTGACAAATGTCAACTGGTCAACAGAGTCTGTAGACAGATAAGCTCTTTTATTTGTCACAAAACCTTTGGCAGCACTAAATGTCTCTTCAGAAAGTACACTGGATGAAGGGCACCCCAGCAGCTCAATTGCATACTGGGCAAGCTATGGCCAGTGGTCTATTCTCATGACCCAGAAACCCAGTGGATCGTCAACTGGAAAGCTCTCTATGTCTGTTTTTTGCTCCTAGATAATCTTCCACCATATGATGCAGATGCTGCCGATGGGATGTTAAAGCTGACAGCCCTGGTCGCCAAGGACTAAAAATTTTTTTGAAACGCATCACTGAGACGGCCCCCTTCTCCACCACTCCTCCAACAGAAGCCTCAAAACTAGCTTTTCCATGAGACTGTAACCTACCAGAGTCTGGAAAGGTGTTACGTAAACTGCTCTTTAAGCTGTCCTCAAGATATTTCATCCTGTGCTCCCTCTGTGAGGGAGCGATGAGTTCCGAGACTTTCCCCTTGTAACTATGGCCAACTAACAATGATTCTTCTCCTTAATGCCACAAATTCTCAGGCAGCAGAATCCCCGGGGTCACTGAGGATTACAGTATCTTAAACTGCCTCCTCCCAGCCACATACTAATCTTAAGGTTTCTGGGGACTAAAAACCATCCCCTAAGGTTTGACGTATGTCTTCCTCTGCTTCCAGAAAACTTCCAGAACTTCCTCCTCCCTCTCCTCTTGTGTGTTCTGTGGCATCACAAGAATGGTGTCTGCATAAAGTGGGCCCTTAGAGGAAAGAAAGTCCTCCTCTTCCACCCACCTCTCCACCTCAAATGCCCTATCCAGAGTATGCTTCAGTAGGAACACAAAAGGGATTGTGTCACTGATGCATGAATTGTCACAGCTCACCATCCTTGTGGCCTCCTCAAATGGTGACAATACAGTGCATGCATCCTTTATCAGCAGCCATTGCCATGGGGGAAAAAATCCAAGCTGTCCTGAGCCTGTCCTTGTGCCATACTCACACAGATACTCATCAACGGCCCTCTGCTGCATGTGCAGCCACTGCAGCATTGACAAAGTTGAATTCCACCTGGTGGGCTTATCACACAGGTGGCTTGTGGGAGGTGGAATTCCTGATGAATTTCAACCAACCAAACACTGGCTGTGTATGACCGCCTGAAGTGGCTACAGACTCTTCTGGCCTGCCTTAGAAGATCTTGCAAATCTGGTGTGACAGGAGTCACATTGGGTGGGGGGCTCATGGAACCCAGCTTACTTTAGAGAGATTTGGAAACAGCCCCACAGGCCCCTCTTATGTGTAAGTCATCTTGTGTCTATTAGGGGTACAGAGTGACCAAGAAAATGATGGACAACTACTTAATGGACACTGAGAATGTGGTTTGGATTACTACAAATGGGACAGTAATATATATCAACAATATCCCTCAAGAAATTTTTGAAGACTATTCCTGGTTTGTTAGATTCTGAACTATACGTTTATTGAAAAAGATGCTCATATTGGCCTCTGTTCCATGTAGGAGCGGACAGTCTATTACTGGTAGTCTCTTACTATTGTCTGTTTATTAAGGTGTTATGTGTTTTCTCCTAAGCATATCTGCCCCATTGTTAATTGTTAATTAGGTCACCTATTGTCTTGATCACAACATTGTCTGGGTGGTCACTGAGTGACCTAGGCTGGATTAAGCGACTAGTTAATTAGCTCATGTTAAATATATCACTGTAAGTTATTAGTTGCTAGAGGGGGAGTAGCATAGTTTATGTTGGTTGTTCCTTAGTTATGTTAATTATATTCTTGATTACAGTTTGTATTGTTAGGGTAAAATGATCAGCAGGGTATGTCCTGCTGTAGGGTATAAAATATGTGTCTGAGTTTCAACAAAATGTTCCAGTTTCATACGAGCTATTTGTCGGCTAGTCTTGTATGGTCAGCTTTAATATTGGCTATAATATCTGTTATATCTGGTGATATCGGCTATAATATCTGGTATCTATGTCCAGACTGGAGGAAGCACTGGGTGCTGGGAAGGTTCCGTCACACCTGGGTACCTGTTTAAGAAATGCCGAACCACCAAATTGAGGACATGTGTCAGGCATGGCACATGTGTCAATTTTCCCTGTCGAAGGGCAGACAGAAGGTTAGTGCTATTATCGCACACCACCATTCTTGGCTCAAGCTTCCATGGCATGAACCACCTCTGGACCTGCCCTTGCAGAGCTGAAAGAATATCTGCTCTGGTGTGGCTCCTGTCCCCTAGACAGAGCAGCTGAAGCACTGCATGGCATATTTTATCTTGACTCACTGAATGGCCCCTTGAACGCTTAGGAGGTACTGGTGGTTCATGGGACAAGCCAGCAGAGGAGGGCATGGAGGAGGAGGAGGGGGGTGGAGCTGACAGATTTCACATCATCACCATCAGCTGTATCGAGATGTGTTGGCAAAACAAGCTCCAGCACTAAGCCCTGTCCTGCATCCTTCCTCGTTGCAAGCAGAGTTACCTAGTGTGCTGTGAACAAAATACAGTATATTGTCCCAGACTATGCTGGCTGGACCACGTGTCAGCAGTAATATGGACCTTGCGGCTGACTGACTTGCCTAATGCCAAAACATTGCCTTCCATGTGATGGTACAGAGCTGGAATGGCCCTACATGAAAAGAAATAGCGACTGAGAACCTTTCTATTGTGGTACAGCACATTCTGCAAATTTACAGAAGGGGCAGAATCCACCAGATGGAAAGGCAGGAGTTGTAAAGCCAGCAATTTGGACAAGTTGGAATTTAGACACTGGGCATGTGGGGGGCAGGGAGTGTAATTTTTTTTTCAATGCAGCAGCTAGGGCAGAGAAATTTGCCTACTATAAGTGGGATATAATCAACATGTATAAATACATAAGTGGTCCATATGGTGAACTTGGTGTTAAGGTTTTCACTTTAAGGTCATCACAGAGGACACTCTTTACATCTAGAGGAAAAGAGATTTAATCTCCAAATACGGAAAGGTTTCTTCACAGTAAGAGCTGTGAAAATGTGGAATAGACTCTCTCAAGAGGTGGTTCTGGCCAGATCAGTAGATTGCTTTAAAAAAGGCCTGGATTCTTTCCTAAATGTACATAATATAACTGGATACTAACATTTATAGGTAAAGTTGATTCAGGGAATATCCAATTGCCTCTTGGGGGATCAGGAAGGATTTTTTTCCCCTGCTGGAGCAAATTAAATCATGCTTTGCTGGGGTTTTTTTTGCCTTCCTCTAGATCAACTGTGGGTATAGGATTGTATACATGGGATTGTATGATATTTTTTTATTTTATTGGTTGAACTAGACGGACTTGTGTCTATTTTCAACCTAACTATGTAACTCAACAGCTGGTGGTGTGTTGCTGGCAGATGTGTTGCAAGGACCTGTGACACAATTTTCTATACCATCATCCCTGTCAGTGGAGGCTGCTGAGAGGTCATGAAATATAGCGGGGGTAGACATGAAAGAGGAAGAGTGAGGGGGAGAAGAATTCCTCATCCATCCCCTCCCCAATAGATACTTCTATGTACAGGCACAGCATTGAACCCACCCATTGCGCTCGCCGCACGTGTACAGGGGGCCGCATCTGCCGTGAGTGAGCACAGCTGATGTCTTCATCTGTGCTCGGGCGGGCAGATGATTGGGTTCAATGCTGTGCCTGTACCAGCACAGACTTCTGGCTGTCTGTTGTGTTCTGTATTTCCCCTAAGGGTAAGTTTTCACTGGGAAGGGTTTTCTCTTTTCTTTGGCTTTGTCTCTAGGTCACGGTGGCCACTGTTGTTTGGCAGGGCAAGTTAGTTTTGGAGGGTAATTTTTGGCTAGTTTCATCTATATTCAATGGTTTTTCTACACTCTGGCTATTTCTGGTTCATACATACAGGAGTAGCTTTTCATACACATGTATTACATTCAATCCACATTTTTGTACTTAATCATATATTCATATTACTTTCACACACACATATATACACTTTGGTTCACCAAGTACACTGTGCTATATGTATCGGTGGTGCACTTAAGATTAACTAGTATTATTAATACATACTTTTCAAGTAAAGGTAGATCTGTCTACGGGTATCATCGGTACACAATGTTCACATGTTTATCATCATACAACTCACACATATACAGTGACACTTCTGTGTGACTGTGAATATGTAGACACCATGCTGTTATTTTATGGGTACATTTTTCTATTCACTATTGCTGTATTATAAAGTACTATTATTATTTCAGATGTGTGGCAATTTTTCCTGGTCAGACTCCACATTGATCTCTAGGAACCGTGTTGTGAGCACATCACGTTTTGTACCATCTCCCCGCCCCTTCACAGCTCCCAGGGGAAAGAATATTGGGTCTCTTGGCAGTTTTTGCGGATGCCCTTTGTATGGCCTTGTTCATATTGCTACATAGGAATCCTATATTCACTTCATTGGTTGATCACCAATTGGGGTTGAGTTGGCCAAATACCTGACACTAACTGTAAGTTGTACACAGTAGGACCGGTGTATTCATTTATGGGTGCATTTTCCGTGGTTTTTATTTATTTATTTTTTTTGTCCTAGTACTTATTGATCTATTGTTATCTCCAGAAAATAGGTAAGGTTAGCCCGGATCAACCACCGTAAATTAAATATTAACAAAAACAGGCTTGTATCAGGCAATCAACCGCATAAAAAATGCGGGATACCCGTTAGGGATGTCCTGGAGCATACAAGGGAAAACAAAGAGAAAATTCTCTTAAGAGGACAGAAAACCCTCAGGCACTGTCTGGAAAAAGTAAGCCAAGATTTATTGAACAAATAGAAAAAACACCACACAAAAATATAAGCAACAATCCATGAAAAAAAGGGGGGGCTATGGTGAGTGACTAACATAGGCCCAAACAATTAAAATGACAATCTTGTCATTTAAAAACAAACGGGAGCCATGGCTGAGCATACCACAAGCAACCACCATTCACCACTCATACACTGATAGTAATAGTCTAAAGCAAAATTGCTAAGGTAACATGGTCAGTGGATTGCTCTTCAGAGGCGTGGTATAATGGATGTGCGGGTAATTGTGGATGGAGAATGGTGGAAGTCCATACGCCAATAAACCTGATGGAATACAGCAGGAGCTGGCAGAGGTAGATTCCGAGGGGACACAGCAATAGTGACCGGCAATGACTGACAGTTCACATAGATAGACAGGTGAGCATAATGACATCAGGCACAGTAGATAGAGCTTGCAGCATCTAACAAATCATGCATATGTAGTAAGCAGATGAATGGCTAGGAAATGGCAGCAGCAAGCAGGAGACAGGGGACGCTGGCTCAAACACAATACGGGAAACATATGGTCATACAGAGGGGAAAAGGATTCTCACCACCCGGTCCGTGACCGCCATCCGTGTGTTGCCATGCTGATCCCAGTAAGCGGCTTGGAGTATGAGTCCGTCGAGTGCCGTTTTGTTTGTATAAACTGCTGTGTCCAAGATGCGCTGCGCTCACCGTACAGAGTGTAATGGTCAGAGACAGGAGACGCCGGTCATCAGCTGTTCTGTCCCAGCTGATCCTCCATCCGCAGCATCAGCACGTGGCTCCGGGGTAGCGTGCTGACGTCACGTGCTGACGCCTTTCACCAGCCAATTAGCGCTGGTTTCCTCAGAGCCTTGTGGTATGCTCAGCCATGGCTCACCTTTGTTTTTAAATGACAACGTTGTCATTTTAATTGTTTGGGCCTATGTTAGTCACTCACCATAGCCCCCCCTTTTCCATGGATTGTTGCTTATATTTTTGTGTGGTGTTTTTTCTATTTGTTCAATAAATCTTGGCTTACTTTTTCCAGACAGTGCCTGAGGGTTTTCTGTCCTCTTAAGAGAATTTTCTCTTTGTTTTCTATTGTTATCTCCAGATACCTTCCTGTGCTTCTCCTGAGGAAGCGAGATCTATCTTGCGAAACGCATCAAGAACAAGTTGCACAGTCGCTCCAGATCAATGGTGGTATCTATGTGGTGCCGCTGGGTCCCACATATAAAGTTTGTCATATGATCTCTATCTAACATTATTCACGTCCGTTTAATGTGCAATACATGTTTTTAAATGTATGTTAAATAAAATGTTTTCATATTTTTTATAGTTACTGTCTGAGGTGTGACTCTTTAAAAGTCCAGTGGGCAAATAGTTTTTCGGTGTTGTATATTCTAGTTTGGGACTGAGACACTACCTCAGCCCATTTCACACCAGCTCCACTCTTTTGTTTATGATTCTTCAACCAATGTTGTCCATGCAAATCGAGGATAAATATCTTTTATTCCCTGTACACACGGTCAGATTTTCCGACGAAAAAAGTGCGATCGGATTGTGTCGGAAATTCCGATCGTGTGTGGGCTCCATCAGACTTTTTCCGTCGGAATTTCTGACACACAAAGTTTGAGAGCAAGATATAGAATTTTCCGACAACAAAATCCGATCGTTTAAGTTCGGATCGTGTGTACACAAATCCGACGCACAAAGTGCCACGCATGCTCAGAATAAATAAAGAGATGAAAGCTATTGGCTACTGCCCCATTTATAGTCCCGATGTACGTGTTTTACGTCACCGCGTTCAGAACGATCGGATTTTCCGACAGCTTTGTGTGACCGTGTGTATGCAAGAATAGTTTGAGCCAACATCCGTCGGAAAAAATCTGATGGATTTTGTTTTCGGAATGTCCGAACAAAGTCCGACCGTGTGTACGGGGCATTAGTGTGAAGAAGTTTTTAATTTTCTAGTTGAAGGTGGGTACTGAATGAAATTGTGTCTTAAGAATCAGACAAATACCACCTTGCCAAAAATTTGTAGTTCATATGAATACCATCGAGATGAACTACAAATTTTTGGCAAGGTGGTATTTGACCCCCGAGAGAACCCATAAATATAAATTAGATGGATCACCACAGTGCTGGAGAAACTGTGGACAAAGTGCCACGATGGCACATATATGGTGGGATTGTCTGAAAATAAAAGAATTCTGGCAGAAATAGTCAGTCATATAAAAGAGATAACAGGTGAGAAGATAGACAACAACATACAGACATGCTTGTTCCACGACTCCAAAACTCCAAGAAAACAATACATGAAAACAGTAATTCCAAAACTTTTGAATGCTGCAAAAGGATTGATCCCAAAAAAATGGTTAAACAGTGAAAAAACAGATATAAGAGATTGGTTTAAACAAATAGATTATTACAGAAAAATGGAATTACTAAGCAACAAGGTTAAAGGACAACTAGACAAATACAATAGTATTTGGGGTGGGTGGGAAAAATATAAAACCTCAGAGAAATATTGGCAGAAGATGACAGAAGGCATAGGGTCCTGAGTTTAGAAAAGAGTGGGGTAAGAATGAAACATACCAAAATAGGGGTGGGGGGTTTGAGGTGGGGAAGTGGCAGGGCAAGGTAGAATTGGTAAAGTGGGAAATTTGCAGTGCACTGTATAAAAGTAAATGAAATGCTCAAATAAATTTTTAAAAGGAAAAACAACGCATAAATGCCACATTGAGGTGAAAATGGGAAGGGACAAAAATTGAACTGCAAAGTTGAAATAAGTCTCTCAAAGGAGGTCACTCATGTGGTTAAAAAAAAAAAAAAAACAGAGACGTGTACAAAATAATAGACGTAAATGTGGAGTGCAGATAGAAGCAACATAAGTTTATTAGGACCCAAGTCCAACCTGGTGAATCATTCCCCAACATATATCATCCGATTCTCGAGTATGAAGCAGTAACTAATCTGGAATATGAACAGTGTTAGCAATTATGTAAATAAAATGTTCCTTTATCAGGAAGAAACAGCTCAAGGACATACAGATATGTGGTATCTAAGGAGGAACAGAAAAATTATATAGTCAAGGATTTGGAATTTAAAAAGACAGGAGAAAAAAATCTCAATCTATCAACATTCATCAAAGGAAGACAGCTTTGTACATCTGAATCAATATGTGCCTTCCCTTAAAAGAAAATAAGAAAAAAAGCAACAAACAAAACATACAACAAAAAAGAAAACATGCCTTCTGCCCATCCACCCCCACGATAATAAGAAAAATACAAAACAAGCAGATGCTAAAAGGTGACTATAGTTATGTTGGTGTTATATTTGAATATATTATGGTAGATTAAATTGTAGTTTTTATGAAGTATGAAATATACTTAAACTTCTACAGTACAGTAGAAAAAATTGGAAATGCAACAATATATCCATGCAGGGAGAGTTATATATGCACTGCCCAGGGGCGGATCCAAGGGGGGGCAACGTGGCCATTGCCCCCCGAGAAATTAGATGCGGGAGAGAGAGCGGGCAGCTTGGTGTTGTGCCGAGATCGGTTTTCCCAACAAAATCTGTTTCCGCTGGCTCTCGGTCTCGGCTGAGATCGGAACTATGTCTCTCCAGCCCTCTGCACCGCTGTTCCTCCTACCCTCCCCCAAATTCTAATCATCCTTCTACCACCCCCCCATGCATTCGGGGTAGAGTAGGAGGAGCAGCGGTACAGAGAGCTGGAGGGGCAGAGATCTCAGCCGAGAGCCAGGGGAAACAGATTTTGTAGGGGAAACCAACATCATCTCTCACCGCCTGCCCTCACTGTGCAGGCAGCCGCGGACAGCAGAGAGATTACATCATCTCTCTGCTGCCTGAATCTGGGGCACAGCAAAAGACAATCCCCACCTTAGCAGCAAGTGACAATCGGCAACGAGTGGCAGGTGACATGGCAAGTGACAATCCACAAAGTGTGGGAGGTGACGTGGCAAGTGACAATCTGCATCTGGCGGCAGGCAAGTGCCAACCAGCAATGTGTGGCAGGTGATGTGGCAAGTGACAATCTGCAACGTGGCAGGTGACATGGCAAGTGACAATCCAAAACGTATGGCAGGTGACGTGGCAAGTGATAATCCATAACGTGTGGCAGGTGAAGTGGCAAGTGACAATCTGGCGGCAGGCGATGGTGGCAAGTGACACGCTCAGGGCTCCCACTGATTCTGCATTATGGTGATTTGAACTATTACATTTTATATAACAATGTAATATCAAAATAATGTGCTTCCATCATCCTGACACCATAACAACCATGGTGCCGGGATGATTGAAGCGCCAACACCAGCCATTTCCCTGATAAATTGCCCGCAAAAAAAATTATTTTCTGGCAGTGCCCCTCCCGAGACTAGACTGCCTAGTACAATGTGTACAATTTACTTTCTTATATATAACTGATCTCTTAGTTCATGTACAAATGAGAGAAACTGCACACATGTTATTGTAAAATGCTTAAACACATGATCAGTGTATAAAAACACCGGGAGATTTTTATTTTTTTTCTCCAAATCTCCTAAAATGAATAATGTAACAGTTAAGACTCACATTCCTATCTCTCAATCCTGCCAACTCTGATCAAGCCTGATCAAACAGGTTTTACTAAGGGTAGACAGGCATCAGATGCCACAAGAAGAGTTATAGACATTATGCTGGATCCTGTCAGATGCCTTCTCTGCTACTCTCCTTGGATGCGGAGAAGGCATTCAACAGGGTTCATTGGGGTTATATGGCTCAAACTCTCAAAAAATTTGGATTCTCAGGCCCCATTCTATCTGCTATTCTAGTTTTATATTCCTCCACATGTGCACAGGTATATGCATCAAACATCTCTCCCCTTCTCCATTACTAATGGAACAAGGCAAGGGTGCCCTTTGTCCTCCTCAATTTTTAACCTTCTCATAGAGCCCCTAGCTGAAAAAATTAGAGCACATCCTGGTACACCGGGCTTCTCCCTCCTAGGAAAATCTCACAATATAAACCTTTTTGCTGATGACATCATTCTCCTTCTAACCTCGCCACACACATCCCTACTACATGCCCATGATATTCTCAATAAATTTAGCCAAATATCCTATTATAAAGTAAATTTTACAAAATCCCTCATACTGGGTTTAAATCTCTCCCCCCATCTACAATCCCACATACAAATCAACTTCTTCTATACTTATGGCTTGCTAAAGGTATCTCCCGGATTGCCGACTTACACGATAACAATACACTTAAACCATTTGAAGCACTCAAAAAAGAATTTACCCTACTACCCACTGACTGCTATAAATACATTCAAGTTACACATTTTCTGAAATCCATAAAGTCCCATCACATATTCATCCAGGACACAGTATGACAATTCTATACAAAGACACCTACCCCCCAAAGGAATATCTCTCTTTTACAATCTCTTCCAAAATAAACTTAATTTCACTAAATCCCTTCCTTACCAAAAATGGGAACTAGATTTAGGTAAAACTTTTACACCGACCCAATGGTAAAGTGCACTCAGAACAGTATATAAAGCCTCTAGATGTGTAAACCCCTGGGAACTATCCCAAAAAATAGCTCAAAGGTAGTGCCTTACACCGTATAGAATGTCTAAATTCTCTCCCTCCAACTCTCCACTATGTTGGAGAGACTGTGGTGCCATAGGAGGTATCCTACATGTCTTCTGGTCCTGTAAACATCTTAATTGTTTCTGGAAGAGCATATTTAGATGTATCTCACGTATCACAGGAGTCCTGACACCACCAAGCCCTAGAATAGCATTACTAAATCTGGGTATTGAGAACTTCCCTCCCTGCTTCCGTATAGTGGTTACACATATCTTACTAGCAGCTAGATCATTAATAACTAGAAACTGATAATTCAACAAGGTGCCCAATGTATCGGAAGTACTTGAAATCACACAAACCAACTACACTTATGAATCTTTGCTGGCAAATAAGGATGGAAAGAGACGCTTTTTCGACAATCAGTGGCAAATATGGACAGACTGGATTGTAGTAGACTTATGCCCTGTACACGCGATCGGATTTTCCGACAACAAAACCATGGATTTTTTTCCGACGGATGTTGGCTCAAACTTGTCTTGCATACACACGGTCACACAAATGTTGTCGGAAATTCCGAATGTCAAGAACGCGGTGACGTACAACACGTATGATGAGCCGAGAAAAATTAAGTTCAATAGCCTTCTGATGATTCCGAGCATGCGTGAACTTTTGTGCGACGGACTTTTGTACACACGATCAGACTTTCCGACAACAAGTTTTGTTGTTGGAAAATTTGAGAACCTGCTCTCAAACATTTGTGTGTGGAAATTCCGATAGCAAATGTTCGATGGAGCATACACACAGACTTTCCGACAACAAGCTTACATCGAATATTTTCCGTCGGAAATTCCGATCGTGTGTACGCGGCATAAGGCTCGTCTTCAGACACGTACATTCTTCAGAAATTTTTTGATTGCATTAATATCTTAGCAATACTCCTCTTTTACCTATCTTACCTAGTCAGAAATGGTTAATATTAACCTCGTTACTATCCATCTAATACCTTACCCTCCCACTCCTTTCTAAAGTTATTGTTCTACAGGAATACACTGCGTTGTTCTTATGCCCCGTACACACGATCGGACATTCCGACAAGAAAATCCATGTTTTTTTTCCGAAAGATGTTGGCTCAAACTTGTCTTGCATACACACGGTCACACAAATCTTGTCGGAAATTCCGAACGTCAAAAACGCGGTGACGTACAACACATACGTCGGCACTAGAAAAGGGAAGTTTAATACCAAGTACGCCACCCTTTGGGTTCCTTCTGCTAATTTTGTGTTAGTAGAAGTTTGGTGAGAGACGATTCGCGCTTTTCAGCCTCGTGCTTTTCCGATCATTCCTGCTCTTCAGTTTATGATTGTGGGTTCGTATTTGGTTTTCAGTGCTTGCCCCCCCCCAAAGTGCACGTGAGGTCCGTATAAATATATGGAGTACTTTGCGGGTAGGGGGGACATTGATATGCCAGAAAATGTTTAACCACTTGCCGCCCGCCACATAGCAGAATGACGGCGGCAAAGTGGTTTCAATATCCTGACTGGGCGTCATATGATGTCCTCAGGATATTAAGCCGCGGTGCGCATCACGGCGATCATTGTTGCGGTGTGTCAGTCTGACACACCGCAACTCTGATCTAGGTAAAAAGTCTCTGACGGAGACTCTTTACCACGTGATCAGCTGAGTCCAATCACGATGTGAATAGGAAGAGCCGGTGATCGGCTTTTCCTCACTTGCGTCTGACAGACGCTAGTAGAGGAGAGCTGATCGGCTGCTCTCTTGACGGGGGGGGGCTGTGCTGATTGTTTATCAGCACAGCCCCCCTCGGATCCCACCCAGAACCACCACCATGCCGCCCAGGACCACCAGGATGGCCATCCACACTGGACCACCAGGTATACCCCCCTAGACCCCCAGGGAAATACTAATCTGTGCCCATGCAGCTGCCAATCAATGCCCAGGCAGCTGCCAATCAGTACCCACTCACAATGCCTACCACTGCCAGTGCCACCAGGGATGCCTATCAGTGCATCATATCAGTGCCACGTATCAGTGCCCATCAGTGCCGCCTATCAGTGCCCATCAGTGCCCAGCAGTGCTGCCTATCAGTGCCCATCAGTGCCTTCTATCAGTGCCCATCAGTGCCCAGAAGGGCCACCCATAAGAACCCATCTTTGCAGCCTTATAGTGCCCATCAGTGTCGCCTAGCAGTGCCCATCAGTGCCCACAAGGGCCACCCATGAGTGCCGATCAGTGCCACCTATCAATGCCCATCAGTGCCGCATATCAGTGCCACCCATCAGTGCCGCCTACCAGTGCCCATCAGTGCCGCATATCAGTGCCCACCATCAGTGCCCGCTCATTGGTGCCACCTCATCGGTGCCGCCTTATCAGTGCCTGTCAGTGCCGCCTTATCAGTGCCCATCAGTGAAAGAGAAAACTTACTTATTTACAAAATTTTATAACAGAAACAAAAGCAAAAGTTTTATATTTTTTTTAATTTTCGGTCTTTTTTTTATTTGTTTAGCAAAAAATAAAAACCGCAGAGGTGATCAAACACCACCAAAAGAAAGCTCTATTTGTGGAAACAAAATGATAAAAATTTAGTTTGGGTACAGTGTTGCATGACCGCGCAATTGTCATTCAAACTGCGACAGCACTGAAAGCTGAAAATTGGTCTGGGCAGGAAGGTGTATAAGTGCCCTGTATTGAAGTGGGTAATAAACATTTAAATTTTTTTTTAATTTAAACTAAAATAATATTTCCTTTGATTTACTGCTTGTGTTTCTTTTAGCTGTCTCCTAGGTTATCCAATGGGCTTTTATTTTTTGACATTTTCTTCAATAGTGCAAACTTAATTTATTTGATACATGAGGTGACAATCGCTTCTTTAGCGAACTATCATTATGTTGTGGGTCTGCTACACACACACCTTGTTTTTGTTGTTAATGTATGTAATGCATTACTGTTAAAAATATACATCATTTTCAGCACCATGAATGAATTTTGCAGAGTCACGAAAATGGCATGATTGTGGGAAATTATAAAGCACTGTGGGAGTTATTTAACCATTTCCTGCCCGGCCCATAGCAGATGACGGCCAGGCGGTGGTTCATTTATCCTGACTAGGCGTCAAATGACGTCCAGCAGGATAACATGCCGCCGCATCGTGGCGATCGGTGGAGTGGTGTGTCAGTCTGACACACCGCTCCACCGATCTTGGTAAAGAGCCTCCGGCGGAGGCTCTTTACCACGTGATCAGCCGTGTCCAATCACGGCTGATCACAATGTCAATAGGAAGAGCCATTGATCGGCTTTTCCTCACTCGCGTCTGACAGATGCGAGTAGAGGAGAGCCAATCAGTGGCTCTCCTGACAGGGGGGGTCTGCGCTGATTGTTTATCAGCGCAGCCCCCACTCAGATCACCACACTGGACCACCAGGGATCGCCACTAGGACCACCAGGGAAGGGGGCAACATGTGGATGGCCAAGTATGTACCCCATGGCCATCCACATGTGCCCAATGTGCCCAGTCAGTGCCCAATCTGTGCCAATCAGTGCCCACAAATGGGCACTGATTGGCACCATTATACAGCAGTGATGCCCAGCAATGCCACCCTTAGGGGCATCTGTGCTATCAATAAGTGTCATCAGTGCCACCCATCAGTGTCCATCGGTGCCACCTGTCAGTGCCCATCCATGCCCACCTATCAGTGCCCATCAGTGTGCATCCGTGCCACCTATCAGTGCCACCCATAAGTACCCATCAGTGCCACCCATAAGTACCAATCAATGCCACCTACGAATGCCCATCAGTGCCGCCTATGAGTACCCATCGGTGCCACCTATGAGTGCACATCAGTGCCGCATACCAGTGCCACCTATCAGTGCCACCTATCAGTGCCACCTCATCGGTGCCCATCAGTGCCACCGTATTAGTGCCCGTCAGTGCAGCCATATCAGTGCCTGTCATTGAAGAAGAAAATGTACTTATTTCCAAAAAATTTTAACAGCAACAAAGAAAAACTTGCTTTTTTTCAAAATTTTCGGTCTTTTTTTATTTGTTGCGCAAAAAATAAAAACCGAAGAGGTGATCAAATACCACCAAAAGAAGGCTCTATTTGTGGGAACAAAATGATAAAAAAATTGTTTGAGTACAGTGTAGCATGACTGCGCAATTGTCATTCAAATTGCGACAGAGCTGAAAGCTGAAAATTGGTCTGGGCGGGAAGGTGTCTAAGTGCCTGGTATTGAAGTGGTTAATAAATGAAAATCCACTTTGCACTACAAGTGCACTGCAAAAGTGCACTTGAAACTGCACTTGTAGTGCAAAGTAAATTTGCCTTTAGGAAATAACCCCCATTGTCAATGTAATCAACAACTTACTCCAAAAACTGCTATTGAGCATTGAAAGAAGAAGCCACACATTGTTGAGTCTTAAAATTTTTACTCTGTGCACATTCACAGGTGTGTTAGAAACGGAAAATTGTATCATACTTACCGTAATTTTCCTTTCCTGACGCCAATCATTAGCAGCATACTAGTGATAGGCTCCGCCTTTCTTCCCTCCCTCAGGACCAATGAACTAGCATAAATTAACCACTTCAATACCAGGCACTTATGCACCTTCCCGCCCAGACCAATTTTCAGCTTTCAGCGCTCTCACACTTTGAATGACAATTACTCAGTCATGCTACACTGTATCCAAACAAAATGTTTATCATTTTCTTCTCACAAATAGAGCTTTCTTTTGGTGGTATTTAATCACCACTGGGTTTTTCATTTTTTGCGATATAAGCAAAAAAACCGCGAAAATTTTGAAAAAAACTTACTTTTTTTTAGTTTCTATTGTAAAATTTTGCAAACAAGTCATTTTTCTTCATAAATTTGTGCCAAAATGTATACTGCTACATATCTTTGGTAAAAATAACCCAAATTAATGTATATTATTTGGTCTTTGTGAAAGTTATAGAGTCTACAAACTATGGTGCCAATCACTGAAAATTGATCACAACTGATGTACTATCTCACCTGAAGGCCTATCTCATTTCTTGAGACACTAACAAGCCAGGAAAGTACAAATACCCCCCAAATGACCCCTTTTTGGAAAGTAGACAGTCCAATGTATTTACTAAGAGGCATGGTGAGTTTTTTGAAGCTGTAATTTTTTCCCACAATTCTTGGGAAAATTAAGATTTTTTTTTTTTTTTTTTTTTTTTACACAAACTGGTCATATTAACAGGTTATTTCTCTCACACAGCATATGCATAATTGCAACTACACCCCAAAATACATTCTGCTACTCCTCCTGAGTATAGCGATACCACATGTGTGAGACTTTTACACAGCCTGGCCACATACATAGGACCAACACTGAAGTAGCACTTTCATGCGTTTTACAAGCATAAATTGCACATATCCTTTCTCAACCACCTATTACACTTTTGAAGGTCCTGGAGCACCAGGACAATTGAATTGTCCACAAAATGACCCCATTTTGGAAAGCACACACCCCAACGTATAATCTATGAGGCATAATGAGTCTTTTGAACGGTTCATTTTTTTCCAGAAGTTTTTGGAAAATGTGGAAAAAAAATGAAAATGCATTTTTTTTACACAAAGTTGTCCATTTATAAGATATTTCTAACACATAGCATGTACATAGCAAAAATGACACCCCAAAATGCATTCCTCTACTCCTCCTGAGTATGGCGATACCACATGTGTGAGGCTTTTACACAGCCTGGCCACATACAAAGGCCCAACATTGAAGTAGCACTTTCATGCGTTTTACAAGCATAAATTGCACATATCCTTTCTCAACCACCTATTACAGTTTTGAAGGCCCTGGAGCACCAGAACAATGGAATTATCCACAAAATGACCCCATTTTGGAAAGCACATACCCCAACGTATAATCTGTGAGGCATAATGAGTCTTTTGAAGGGTTCATTTTTTTCCAGAAGGTTTTGAAAAAAGTGAAAAAAAAATGAAAATGCATTTTTTTTACACAAAGTTGTCCATTTATAAGATATTTCTAACACATAGCATGTACATAGCAAAAATGACACCCCAAAATGCATTCCTCTACTCCTCCTGAGTATAGCGATACCACATGTGTGAGACTTTTACACAGCCTGGCCACATACAAAGGGCCAACACTGAAGTAGCACTTTCAGGCGTTCTACAAGCATAAATTGCACATATCCTTTCTCAACCACCTATTACACTTTTGAAGGCGCTGGAGCGCCAGGACAATTGAATTGTCCACAAAATGACCCCATTTTGGAAAGCACACACCCCAACGTATAATCTATGAGGCATAGTGAGTCTTTTGAACGGTTCATTTTTTTCCAGAAGTTTTTGGAAAATGTGGAAAAAAAATGAAAATGCATTTTTTTTTACACAAAGTTGTCCATTTATAAGATATTTATAACACATAGCATGTATATAGCAAAAATGACACCCCAAAATGCATTCCTCTACTCCTTCTGAGTATGGCGATACCACATGTGTGAGGCTTTTACACAGCCTGGCCACATACAAAGGCCCAACATTGAAGTAGCACTTTCATGCGTTTTACAAGCATAAATTGCACATATCCTTTCTCAACCACCTATTACAGTTTTGAAGGCCCTGGAGCACCAGAACAATGGAATTATCCACAAAATGACCCCATTTTGGAAAGCACACACCCCAACATATAATCTGTGAGGCATAATGAGTCTTTTGAAGGGTTCATTTTTTTCCAGAAGGTTTTGAAAAAAGTGAAAAAAAAAATGAAAATGCATTTTTTTTACACAAAGTTTTCCATTTAAAACATATTTCTAACACATAGCATGTATATAGCAAAAATGACACCCCAAAATGCATTCCTCTACTCCTCCTGAGTATGGCGATACCACATGTGTGAGGCTTTTACACAGCCTGGCCACATACAAAGGCCCAAGATTGAAGTAGCACTTTCGTGCGTTTTACAAGCATAAATTGCACATATCCTTTCTCAACCACCTATTACAGTTTTGAAGGCCCTGGAGCACCAGAACAATGGAATTATCCACAAAATGACCCCATTTTGGAAAGCACACACCCCAACGTATAATCTATGAGGCATAATGAGTCTTTTGAAGGGTTCATTTTTTTCCAGAAGTTTTTGGAAAATGTGGAAAAAAATGAAAATGCATTTTGTTTACACAAAGTTGTCCATTTATAAGATATCTATAACGCATAGCATGTACATAGCAAAAATGACACCCCAAAATACATTCTGCTACTCCTCCTGAGTATGGCGATACCACATGTTTGAGACTTTTTCACAGCCTGGCCACATACAGAGGCCCAAAATCCAAGTAGCACCTCCAGGCATTCTAGCAGCATTAATTACACATATCATTTTCTGACTACCGATCACATTTTTGCAGGCCCTTCATATTTCTAACACATAGCAGGTACATACCAAATAACAAAAGATTACCTGTGGTTTTAGAAGTGCAGTGGTCCACAGAGGAGCGCATCGGTCCAGGCAGCAGGCAGGAATGAGGTCAGCGACAGCAAAAGCAATCATCCAGGCAGCAGGCAGGAATACTGTCCATAGTTCATACAGGCAGAGATACTGTCAGCACAGCCAGAGCACAGCCAGAGCACAGCCAGAGCACAGGTCCAGGTAGCAGGCAGAGGTGTCCCAGCAGAAATACTGTCCAAAGTCAGTAGAGGCAGCAGGCAGATATATGGTCAACACAGCCAAAGTATTGGTCCAAACAGCAGGAAGAAACATGGTCCATAATGTCATGGGTCTTTACAGGCAGCAATATGGTCAGCACAGCCAAAGTATTGGTCCGGGCAGCAGAAAGGACCATCAAGCTTAGGGCCAGGGGGACAGGGGTAGAGGCTTCTCCCACCCAAATCGCTTTGAAGCCTCCGGGCAACCAGACCCTGTTCTTGGAGCACAGAAAACGAAAAACTGGTTTTCTCTACTCAGAACGCTATTCTGAAGCCCCTCACATATGTGAGACCCCTGTGCACTAAAGTAGATGGCCAAAAGATCAGTCCAAGTGGCAGGCAAAAACATGGTCGATTTAACAGGCCAAGGTCGGTACACGTGGAAGTCAGAAACGTGGTTTAAATCGGCAGGCAGAGGCATCGTCGGTAAACAGGCTAAGGTTGGTACACGTGCAAGTCAGAAACGTGGTTTAAATCGGCAGGCAGAGGCATCGTCGGTAAACAGGCTGAGGTTGGTACACATGCAAGTCAGAAACGTGCAGAAACGGCAAGCAAAGACATCGTCGGTAAACAGGCCAGGGTCAGTTAATTAACATGGTAGCAGGCAAATGGGGAAATGGCAGTCTGGTAATAATACAGGGAACTAATATTGGATTAATGCATGATACTTTCTGAAGCAATCTCCGATGCACAGGCCAGGTTGGGAGGGACAATCGGGACAATAATAGCTGGAATCTCTTCTTACTCCTCCTCTGCTGCATACACGGCATTTTTTTTGGCGTCTTCTTCCAGATTCTGTGGGGGGAATGCTATAGGGAAGGTGTTGCTCGTGAAGTCTACTCACAGCATCCGAGCGAATGCTTCCTGGGGCGGGACCTTGTGGGTAAATGAGGGCAGTGACGATCGATTCAAAATACTTGAGGTAGGTGACTTGGTTTTGAGTTGCTTTTTGGTAGCAGACAAACGAATTATAAAGGGCCATGTGAAAAATGTGAAAGGCAACTTTCTTGTACCAGTAACGGGACTTTCTGTTTGATAAGTAGGGCTGTAGCATTTGATCGTTTAAATCCACCCCCCCCATATACATATTGTAGTCGTGGACACATTCGGGCTTTACAGTGGGGCCGCGTCTTCTTTGGATCTCCACCACGGTGTCATCGTGGATGGTAGAGAGCATGTGGACATCTTTCTTGTCCCTCCACTTCATGGCCAACACCTCCTCGTTCCTCATGAATGCCGATTCTCCCTTTCTTAATTTTTTTGCTAGCAGATTTTTTGGGAATCCCTTACGGTTTTTTTTGAAGGTACCACAGGCCGGGGTTTTTTTATTGTAAAGGTGACGAAAAAGGGGCAGGCTGGTATAGTAGTTGTCGACATATAAATGGTATCCTTTGTCGAATAGGGGGTATGCCAGCTCCCAGACAATTTTTCCGCTGGTTCCAATATATGTGGGGCAATCATGGGGCTGGAGCTGGGAATCTTTGCCTTCGTAGATCCGGAATGTGAAGACATATCCAGTGGCTCGATCGCACAATTTATTTAACTTCACCCCATACCTGGATCTCTTGCTTGGTATATACTGCTTGAAGTGCAGTCGGCCAGTGAAATGTATGAGGGACTCGTCCACACAAATTTTTTGGTCTGGGATGAAAACTTCTTTGAATCGCTGGGAAAAGGAATTGATTAGGGGGCGTATCTTGAACAATTTGTCATGGTTGGGATGATCTCGGGGAGGGCACTGGGAATTGTCACAGAAGTGGAGAAAACGCATAATCATGTCGTATCTTGTCCTGGACATGACAGCGGAATATATGGGCATGTGTTGGATGGGGTGGGTGGACCAATATGCATGGGCTTCATTCTTTTTTGTAAGCCCCATATTGAATGTTAGGCCCAAAAACTTTTTAAATTCATCCAGTGTGACACATCGCCACTGGAACATGCGTGCGTAGGAAGAATTGGGGTTGGCAGCAATAAATTGGGATGCATATAAATTAGTTTGATCCACCATATCCTGTAGAAAATCTTGGGGGAAAAATAAAGAAAAATAATCGAATTCAGAAAAATTCGTAGTGTCGGGCTGCACACCTGGCTGTGCGGTGAAAGGGGGGATGATAGCAGGTCTTGAGTTGGCAGGCAACCATAAGGGGTTTGCCAGGGCATCGGGAAGGTAGGACTGGGGCGGGGTTCTTCGGGTTGGGCGGGTAATTCCAGTGCTTGTACTGGGCTCCTCTTCCTCTTCCTGGGGTCTGGCGCTGCTGGTGGTAATTCCAGTGCTTGTATTGGGCTCCTCTTCCTCTTCCTGGGGTCTGGTGCTGCTGGTGGTGGGCAGATCTCCTGATCTTGGTCCTGATCTCGGTCCTGATCTCAATCTTTTGGGAGGGACGGTTTCCTCCGCGGACTCGGACTCTGATCCACTATCCTCCACTGGCTCGTATTCCGAACCAGATGATGTGAGCTCCCCGCTGCTCCCATCATCCGACATTGCAAGAATCTCATATGCCTCCTCAGGTGTGTAAAACCTTTGTGACATAATGGCAATTCTTATTGGCAGGCCTGTGTGGTGGTACAGATGGTGGTATGGGTGGTGGTACCGATGGAGGTACGGGTGGTGGTGGTGGTGGCGGCGGTACGGGTGGTGGTGGTATCGATGGCGGTACAGGTGGTGGTGGTGGTACTGGTGGTGATTGTGGTACCTGTACAGGTGGTGGTGGCAGTACCGGTGGCGGTACGGGTGGTGGTTGTACCGATGGCGGTACAGGTGGTGGTGGCGGTACAGGTGGTGGTGGCGGTACAGGTGTTGGTGGCGGTACCGGTGGCGGTACAGGTGGTGGTACAGGTGGTGATTGTGGTACCTGTACAGGTGGTGGTGGCAGTACCGGTGGCGGTACGGGTGGTGGTGGTACCGATGGCGGTACAGGTGGTGGTGGCGGTACAGGTGGTGGTGGCGGTACAGGTGGTGGTGGCGGTACCGGTGGGGGTACAGGTGGTGGTGGTACCAATGGCAGTACGGGTGGTAGTAGCGGTACAGGTGGTGATGGCGGTACAGGTGGCTGTATGGGTGGTGGTGGCACCGATGGCGGTACTGACGGTGGTACGGTTGGTGGTGGTACCGATGGCGGCACTAGTGGCGATACTGGTAGCGGCCTGTGTGGCAGTATAGATGGTGGGCCTGATGGAGGTACTAGTGGCGTTACTGGTGGTGGTACCGATGGCGGTACTGGTAGCCTGTGTGGCGGTACCGATGGCGGTACTGGTAGCCTGTGTGGCGGTACCGATGGCGGTGGGCCTGTGACAGATGGGCTGGTTGACAGATGGGCTGGTTGACAGATGGGCTGATTGACAGATGGGCTGACTGACAGATGGGCTGACTGACAGATGGGCTGACTGACAGATGGGCTGATTGACAGATGGGCTGATTGACAGATGGGCTGATTGACAGATGGGCTGATTGACAGATGGGCTGATTGACAGATGGGCTGATTGGCTGGGCTGTGTGACAGGTCCTCTTTATTGGGGGGGGCCGTGTTGTGCACAGTACAGTACAAACAGTCTGACAACTGACAGACACTGAATAACTCACTGATCCCTGCTCTCTCCTCTCACGATCGGTGTGTGAGGAGAGAGCAGGGATCAGATAGTAACAGCTAGTTTTTTGTTTACATTTGTGACAGGCTGTGATTGGACACAGCCTGTCACCTGGTAAACAGCCAATTTCATTGGCTGTTTACCGATCGGGGAAGCGCTGTGTCCAAGGGACACTCGCCTTCCTCGATCACAACACTGGATGCTTTCGGCGGCGCGCAGGGAGCGCGCCGCCGAGTTTATTGTGACAGGTGATCGGCTGTGACTTTGACACAGCCGATCACGGGGTAAACAGCCAATAGAATTGGCTGTTTACCTAGATCGGGGAAGCGCTGTGTCCGAGGGACACGCGCCGCCGCCGATCGCCGCGCTGCGCGCTCCCGCGGGCACGCGCCGGCATGTTATCCTGCTGGACGTCATATGACGCCCAGTCAGGATAACGCAACCACTTCCCGGACGTCAATATGCTATTGACCGGGCGGGAAGTGGTTAAAGGCCAGTTAGGCCCCGCCCCATTATTCGTAATTAGCTAGATACCTAAACGCACAAGGGTGGGTCCGTATGCTGCCATTATTTTATATCTATTATATATATTTTCAAATGGGACAGAAGACTGAACAGTCATTCCTCCGAAGCCCACTGATGACAAGGCACCCAGATCTATTCTGTAAAGGTTGAAAAGTTATTCTGGGTAAAGCATGCCACTTTCCTGTAGAATGAATCCATAAATGCTTTCAACTGGGCCGCCTATGAGGCCTCAACCCCTCTCGAAGAGGATGCATCCTGCCACTGAAGGAGGCTCACGACCCATTTCCCATCTGCACAACCAATCTTGCTAAAGTCCAGGAGGCAACCTCTCTTGCCTGATGAATTCCATCTGGAACAGTGAAAGACATATGAACTGAAATAAGCAATTGTGGACAGAAAATTCTTTCAAGCTCTGGGAATGACCAATTTGTGTGGTTTTCTGGCTTGAACGTCTGGAAAGTTAGGCAGTGGACAGATGATTGATAGATGGAGAGCTGTCGCTACCTCTGATATAAGCTGAACTACAGGATGCAGCTCTACTCCTGTAACAAAAGCAATATGCTTTTCTGAAGCTCTAAGGGCTTGAAACTGAAACCGACTTCTGTTTGACGATTTGTGCTAAATACTGGCTAGTAAGCGATGTCTTAAACCGAACACTGCCCTGTTGGAGTAAACAGTTGAAATAAACCCCAACAGTATCGAAAGATTTTAATTGTGAAAGATTCTTCTCGCGGTTGACAAAACCTCCTGACTGTTTTCTAAATTTTGCAAACTAAAGGGCCTTTGGCCAAATTAAACCTTGTTCTTGCTGACACCTGCAACCTCAAAAGAGTATAGGGTAAGGTTCATGTCCAATCTGACCTACAAGAAAACCAGAACAGCTGCCACCAGAGGTGCAGTAAGAATACTATCTTGCCATGCAAAACAGAAAAAAATACAAGTTTGTTCCAGATCTTGGCATGGAGGCTGTTAGTTGAGTGACTTTCACACCCCCCAAAGTAGAGCTCACTCTTGCAGCAACTCTGGAGCAATCTAGGTTCTGCGGCTTCCCCTTCCCGCCATTATGCTTGCATCTCTGGTCTGTGCATGTGTGAAGGGGAGTCGACTTCTGTATTCTGAAGTAGATAGCCAGGAAGCACCAAGACTCTTTTGGTCAGAATGGAGGGGTGGTCGTGACTACCATGCTCATTCTTGACAGCTTCCAGAGGAATTTCATTATGAGAGAAGTTAGGGAAAAACATATACAGTAGGCTTGATTGCAGTTTCATGGAGAAACTCAGCTTCTGTTCTCTGCTTTGGGGAGCGGAAACCGAGTCAGACCTCTTCTTAAATTGGCATTTGCTGTGAGAAGCAATGAAGCCGGTCTGTGGTAGGCCACCTGTGGACAAGCCTCCCCCTCATGCTCTGGCAAGCTTGCATGATGGACAGTATGTCTGTGTATTCCAGTTCTCTAGGAGGTAAATTGCTTCCGGAATTTGCTGGTGATCTTCCTACCCAGACATTCTGGATTCTACATCTCTCAATAGCATATTGCCGCGAGATCCTTCCTGGAGCTGAAAATACGCAATTGCTGTCCTGTTGCTCAACCGCAAGATGACTGGTCACCCTTGATTCTGTGTAGCAAGGTCAAAGTGATAAAAAAGGCTGCCTGACCTTCCAGCACTTTCAAGACTACCTTCCTTGGCTAGCAATCTCCACTTGCCTTGACTGACAAACCCTCGCAGTGCGCCTTCCTGGATGTCTTGCCAATATGATTCATCACATTGATCCAGTCAGATGGTTTGTGACATCCTCAAGGTGTTTCCATCACCGCGGACCGCTATACATACTGCGTGACACTGACCATAGCTGCGCCAGATCCTGTTTCCTCAGTTGTAGTTGAAACTAGCACCGGTGCCTATGCACCCAAGGAATCATTGGTATGAATGACAACATTATGGCCAGGAGGCTGAGACACCTAGAAGTCGTCCAGGAAGTAGAGGCATCTGATCTCAGAATTCTCCTTATGACCGTCACCGTCCTTTTCTGATGGAAGCAAAACAGATGAACCAGTAGAGCCCCCACAGGCACTTTAACTGTTGGAAAGCAAAAATTGGCCTTTTTTTTTTTTTTATGTAGAAAGGAATGACGCTCAGGTAGTGGTGAATCTGGAGACCCTGTTCTCCAAGAGGAACTGACACGGCACTGAAACCTCTGCGAATATTCTTAGAGATATTCATAGGCTAAAAGGTAGGAAGCGGAGATGTGTCCAACCAATCGCCAAATTTACTTACTTTGAAATAAAAAAGAAAAGAAAACATTTTTGGAATGTAAGGCTAAGAATCCTGACGATCTAGCGAAAGCCGCCAGCCATCTGCTGCAAGCGAATGCTTCTCTCCAACCCACGTGACCTACAAACAGGGGTGGGTAGGAAACCTACAATCTCTCCTGTGAGATGGGACCATCTGAGTCTGAAGTGTCTGTAAGTATTGTAACCGCCGTGGTTGCGGTGGATCTGGCAGCTCCGAGGGGGAGAAAAAGGTCCGGAGAAGGAACAGTGAGGAATCCACCGAAGTGACCGTGAGTGCCAATCCTCCAAGGATCTGCACAATCCACTGTCCAGTAACCTGTAATGCGTGCCCACTGGGACTTATCTTAAAAGTCTGGGCATGCACCCGGTAAAAGGGTTTTGTGGGTACCTGCGGTACACCCAAAGATTTTTATTAATAGATCTTATGAAAGGTTGCCCCTAGAGGAGCGGAACCTAGTGGGAGAAACACATTTCTCCATTTATTTATTTATTTTTTACTTTCCTGCTTTCTGTTATGGGAGAAGAACGGACCCTCCTCCTGTCACTTCCAACATGGCTGTCTCTGGTTTCATATCAAACAGAGATCTTGCACTATAAATTGACTATTCCAATTTTGTTTCTAGGAAGCCAAACACCGCCCCGGGTCTCAACCATAGGGTGCCCCTAGCCATAACTGAGTATAGCATTGCCTTGGCCAGGCACCAGGTTGAGACTATTGTTGCTTCCGCAGTGAAATTTGCCGATACATCTTGGCTGGGTCCCAAGATATCAGCCCTAAGGATTTCCTCCCCAACCATATCCTGGGAGCAGAAACCCAAAGTACCCGTCACCAAGGTAAGGGCCTCTCTTGAGTGGCAGGCCCTTCCCAGCCGCCACCCTATTGGAAAAACAGCCGGTCCCACTGTAGGCACGGATTTTAGCGATGCTATATCCGCCTTAAATTAAACCAGTTTCCTAATGGTAAAGTGATTGCTCATTGAAAGTGTAAATATGACTTTGCCTTTTAACCTATGTAATGGTCTGCATGACTGCCTGAATACACAGTTCTCCAAAGAAAGACTGACACCAAGTAGCTCCAGATCTTCCTCTGGTGCAAGGGAGCTAAAATCATTTGCAGGCTGCGCCCCCTGCTCAGGAGAACTGAGAGGATGAGTGATCCATGAGGCAGGGTGTTCTGCTAGTGGCTAGACCCGCAACAAGGTGGCTGACTAGCTAGAGTAATTACAGTGAGTTTAAAACAGAAGTTTTGTGCCACCTTATAAGTAATAAGGACATTCGGTATTACCTGTCAGCTGTAAACTTCAACCAGGCTGACTTCACTCACCAGCCTCCTGGGCATAGGCACTGTGCCACAGGTCCTGCAGGACTCTTGAAGGGGTGCTGGGTCTGGGAAAGAAGAGCTAAGATGTTTTCCTTGGAACCTCTCTCCTGAGTGGGAGCGGCATCTGAGCTATGCTTCTCTGAAGAACGTCCGCCTTTCTATGGCCTCTGGATCTGGCCTTTGAGAGCGTTGGCGCACGGAGCTGAAGCAAATCAAAGCAATCCGCATTAGAGGGCACTCTTTTCCTGAAAACTTACCGACATGGTGGTCCCCACCTAAGTGTTGAGGGTCTTTTGTATGGGTGGTGACTGATACTCGAACCGTGGAGAAATGAGAAGGACCAGCTGAGAGACGGACAGCCGCAGAAAGACCGAGAAGAGGAAAAATAGATAAGGCAACAGCAGCTTCGCTTCTCCCTCTATTAATGTAAATCTAAATTATATATATATATATATATATATATATATATATATATATATATATATATATACACACACACACACACACACATGTATACATCTACACACTCTCTCCTTTTTTTTTTTTTAAAACAATATGCATGCATATATAAACACATGCACATACCGCTCCATATAACACCCCCCCACATAAATACATACCAACCAACATAAGAGAACACACATATATACACAAACATATACATGAACATATATACATACTGCAGAGGGTCAGCCTGGGGCAGAGTTAAGAAAAGGTTAATCGAAGAGGGCAGGTATTTCCCCTTCAGACCTGCTTATTGTCAGCTGGGCTGAAAGTCTCAGAGAGGAGCTGTTTGAGTAGGAGTGAGACAGCAGCATGCTGTGTGAAAATGTCCATTGCTGGATGGTGTGCTGGGTGAGCTTAACCACATAAAGACTGTAGCTCTGATTGGAGCCATGAACTATTATCTATAAGCCTGTGTGCTGCTGAACTGTGAGCTGTACCTGTGTGCACAACCGTGTGACAAGACAAGTCTGTCTTATCTTATGTTTATTTTGCCATTCTGCTGAATAAAGCCACTTTTGTTTTAATGGACTGTCTCTGAGCCAGCTGTCAACCCCTCTGATCCCCTACAATACATATATATATATATATATATGTCATAGACAGAGCCAGAACAGAGGCTGTTGGAGAGGACTGTATGCAAGCCTGTTGCCCACCGATTATGGGCCCTAGCATTTGGAGGAATGGTGCTCTCTGTGAGCTGTATACCTGGGGACCCTGGGGTTGATGTTACTATGGATTCAGCTCCATGTCCCCCCAAAACACACAGACTCTGGAACCCTTTATATGCCATATTAGAATGGTGACTCGTACTGTTAAATGCTAATGTCATCAATTCTGCTATAATGTGTTTAGTGTGGCTCTAAGAGTCTTTTCACCCATTGTTGTTTATGTTAATTGAGAGAGCTCGGTGCCTACAAGTCTGTCATCTGGTCTGGGTACATCTTGTAGTAAATTAGCTCATGTTAATTAGGTTAGCTTTGAGACATCCCTGCTGTATAAAGGTCTGTGAGATTTCAAAATAAAGGCAGTTCTGATGTACTCCAAGACTGGTGTTGTCTAGTTCTTGGGGGTTCCTATAGCCAGATCCATTGGACTCGTGTTCCAGAACTTAGGAAGCGGTATACAGACGGAAGCACTCAAGCGGAGTGTGGGGCGTTCCGTGACATTGGTGGCAAGCAGCGGGAAAGCTTCCTGAAGTCTGAAGTCTGGGACATCCAAACCTCCAACTGGATCCAAGATCAGCATAGCAGACTTCAGTCACCCCAGCGGAGATATGGACCTGGCATCAGAATTCCCGGGGCTGCTGCGGATCATCCTTTCAACGTATACCAGGACTGTGTCTGAGGATGAATACCTGGAGCTCAGGCAGCTGATTCGGGTGGAGCTCTGGAATGCAGCCCTCCGTCTCGCTGGTATAAAACAGGGCAAGTGCTTTCCAACCCAAGAGCAACGGGCCAGTGACCAACGGGCATTGCGGATGGCATTCCTGGGAGAGCAGCCCCAGGAGCAATGGGTGACTGAGTTGGACAGGTTGGTCCAGCAGGAGATAGAGCTGGACAATCGTTATCAGGCTCTGCAATGGCACGCAGAGGAGGGATATTTAGGGGAGACAACAGAATGCTCTCCGGAGGGATATGACTTTGGCGGCCCTGGATTGCTGTGGGAGAACCTTACAGATCTTTTTATGTTTGGCGATGAGGGGGAACCTGACCTTGAGGACATGAGGGACTATAGAGAGTCTATGCTCGGTCTTGCAGGGGTCTCAGAGCTCAAACCTGATCTGGACCATTTGCTAAGGAAGGAACAGCATCTGGAAAGGGCATACAGGAAACTGCTAGAACAAGTTCAGCAGCATGCCAGAGAATCGGCAGTGGAAAATCCGGAGATTGCCGTCCCCAAACCTGAAGTGCTGACAACAGGGCAGAGCTCTGCTAACCTCTGTCCAGAAATGATAACATCTTCTGGGTTCCATGGACAGGAGATGGTGAACCTCTATTCCCAGACATCAGTTGCAGAGACATGGGATTTGATAGACTTTTCTGCTGAGGAAGAACAACCTGATGAGCCTCCAGCAGAAGAGCTGCTATCAGGGCCAAAGTTCACTGTGTTCTGCCCAGCACCAACAGTGGCTTCGGCCTTCCTGAGAGAAGAGGTAGTCGGCCTTTCTCCCACAACACTGACAGGGACATGTGATTTTCTGCCAGCAGCATCTATGGAGTTAAAACAAACTTCTCCAGCTGAAGATCTGGTAACTGAACAGAGGGTCCAAGACCTCTGTCCCACACTTTTACCACTTCCAGAGACTGGGGATTTAATAGACATTTCTGTAGAGGAGGAACCACCTAGCAAACCCCCAGCAGAAGTGCTGGCAACCGGACAGAGGGTCCAAGACCTTTGCCCCACACCTGCAGCAATTGTGGAGGCTCAGGGTGAGAAGATGGCAATCACTTCCCAGCAGCAGATACAGGGGGAGAAGGGAGAGGAGGTGTGTGTTGTCCCTCCCCAACAGTTGGCCAGGGTGGAGGAAGTGGGCTTTCCTCCCCAGCAAAGATCCGTGTACCTGGGAGACAGTACCATCGACATGTCGTCCCAGCAGCCAGATGAGGGAATGGAAAAGGAAGCAGCCGGCTCACCTCCCCAATGGCAGCTACACAGTTTGGGAGTGGAGGAAGCCAGCTGCCTGCCCCAACAGTTAGCTGGAGCAGAGGATGCGGAGTCCCCAGCAGAAGTGCTGGCAACAGGGCAGAGTGTTACCAACCTCTGCCCAGCACCGGCAACAACTACAGAGTTCCAGGGAGGCGGGGCAGTCGGCCTCCCTCTCCAACAGTTAGCCGGAACAGATGGTGTGGGGTTTCCAGCAGAAGGGCTGGCAACAGGGCCGAGGACTGCTGGACTCTGCCCTCAACTAACAGAGGATGGATTTCCTGTGAAGGTGGATGGGACTTCAGTCTCCACCTGTATACCCCAGGGATGCTGGGCAGTGGGCCCCGATCCCCAACAGCATGACAGAGAGGTTGGCTGGGTGAGTGATACTCTGTTTGGAATAATTTATTTGGGGTACGGTGTGGGTACAGGCAGTAGAGGACTGGAACTATGGACTAACTTCGGAGTCAACCCGTCTGGGGTCTCCTCCTGTGTTAGTCTCCTGCCGAAAGGGGAGAAATGTCATAGACAGAGCCAGAACAGAGGCTGTTGGAGAGGACTGTATGCAAGCCTGTTGCCC
Organism: Lithobates clamitans; assembly: GCA_037952925.1. NCBI lineage: Eukaryota > Metazoa > Chordata > Amphibia > Anura > Ranidae > Lithobates > Lithobates clamitans. The sequence continues at coordinate 3,144,794 of JBBGZY010001322.1, read as the reverse complement.
ACCGATTATGGGCCCTAGCATTTGGAGGAATGGTGCTCTCTGTGAGCTGTATACCTGGGGACCCTGGGGTTGATGTTACTATGGATTCAGCTCCATGTCCCCCCAAAACACACAGACTCTGGAACCCTTTATATGCCATATTAGAATGGTGACTCGTACTGTTAAATGCTAATGTCATCAATTCTGCTATAATGTGTTTAGTGTGGCTCTAAGAGTCTTTTCACCCATTGTTGTTTATGTTAATTGAGAGAGCTCGGTGCCTACAAGTCTGTCATCTGGTCTGGGTACATCTTGTAGTAAATTAGCTCATGTTAATTAGGTTAGCTTTGAGACATCCCTGCTGTATAAAGGTCTGTGAGATTTCAAAATAAAGGCAGTTCTGATGTACTCCAAGACTGGTGTTGTCTAGTTCTTGGGGGTTCCTATAGCCAGATCCATTGGACTCGTGTTCCAGAACTTAGGAAGCGGTATACAGACGGAAGCACTCAAGCGGAGTGTGGGGCGTTCCGTGACAATATATATATATATATATATATATATATATATATATATATATATATATATATATATACACACACACACACACATACATATATATATATATATATATATATATATATTATATATATATACACACATATACACATACACACATATACATACATATACACACACACATATATACACATACCCACCTGCCCCAGACCTATACATACACAACTTACAAACATAAGCTATACCTACAGCCGGCCTAGGACAGCAAAGGACAGAGAACCTGTCTAGGGGGAGTAATGTACCCAGACTAGTGCCACTGCAGGAGGAAAAGAACAGGAGGTTCAGAAAATGAGAAAATGACAGGAGACAAAGGCAAAGGTAAGAAGGATGCAAAGCTGGCCTCCCCAACCAACAAGCGTTACAGACACCAACCTTAAAGGCATATTTCATTCCTAAAGAGGAAAAACTGCTCAGCTCCATCGAGACCCACAGAAGGAGCTCCCAAGCTACTCTGGCGCTTTTAGCAGCCTGATACTGGGACATCGTACTGGAAGAGGCTTAACCCAGCCGGCAGCTTGGGGGGGAACATAGTACTGCTTACTCTTCACTGGTGCGTGGAGGTATGAGGACAAAAGGAAGAATGGGGCTGGGCCTAACTGGCCTTTAATTTATGCTATTTCATTGTTCCTGAGGGAGGGGAGAAAGGCGGAGCCTATCAGTAGTATGCTGCCATGGTGGCGTCAGGAAAAGGGTTTTTGAACAAACCAACATATTTCAGGAATAACATTTTTGGTATAGACAATACAAATAGCCTTTTTTGTGTTAAATAGGCATGTTTAACCACTTCCCGCCCGGCCTATAGCAGATGACAGCCAGGCGGTGATTCTGTTATCCTGACTGGGCGTCATATGACGTCCAGCAGGATAACATGCCGCCGCGCCCGCATTGCGGCGATCAGTGGAGCGGTGTGTCAGTCTGTCACACCGCTCCACGATCTTGGTAAAGAGCCTCTGGCTCTTCAATCAGGGCTGATCACGATGTCAATAGGAAAAGCCGTTGATTGGCTTTTCCTCACTCACGTCTGACAGATGATACCGCATGATAAAGGCCTCTCTTGTGTGCGACACATCCTCTCCCTCATCAGCCAGTACAACAATAAAACCAATGAGTTTCTATTTGCAGCACTGGAATTCATTCTCTCACATAATTACTTTACATTTAATGGCTCCCACTACCTCCAGGTGCAGGGCAATGCGATGGGGACCTCATGTACCCCGTCATACACCAACCTGTACCTGGGGGAGTGGGAACACATGATACACGAATCCCTCAAACTCGCTCCATACATGGAGAACGTCGTTCTGTGGTACAGCTACATCGACAATGTTCTCCTTGTGTGGAACAGACCAACATCACTACTCCCTACCTTTCTAAAATCACTCAATGATAATGACTTCAACCTCTCATTTACCATGACTTGGGACCAGGAATCGATCGTTTTCCTGGATGTCACCATTCACAAGGACAGTGATGGATCCTTCAGCACGAGCCTATTCAGAAAATCCTCTGCAGGCAACTCTATACTCCATGCCAGCAGCTTTCACCCTCAGTCACTCATTGCCTCCATTCCGTACAGCCAATACCTTCGCACCAGTTGGAACTGTACTGATGACGCAACCTTTATAAAAGAGGCCAAGACCTTACAAATACGCCTACGTGCAAGAGGATATTCCAACTCATGCCTTATGAAAGCATACAGAAAAGTGTGCCAGAACACGCAGTGACATACTGTACAACCCCTCGACCAAAAAACTTAAGTCCAAACCTATCTCCATTATCATGAGATTTTCTAACCAACACACGGCAATCAAGAGAGTTATATCTAAATATTGGCACATGCTCACCATGGATCCCTCCATTGGCCCCTTTGTACCCCCCGCACCAGCGTTCACTTGCAGACGGGCTGGATCTCTCCGAGACCAGCTCGTCTGCAGTGAATTCAAAGGCGGGGGCAAACAGGACCTCTGCAAAAACAAAGGCACCTTTTGGTGTGGTGGATGCAATTACTGCAGGTTCCTCAACACCTCCAGCAATGTCACCCTCCCCAATAGCGAACGCTTCCGGCCCAGGCATTACACTAATTGCAAAACATGTGGGGTAGTGTACCTGCTCACATGTGAATGCACATGTTTCTATATAGGGAAAACCATCCAGGAGTTTTGGCGCAGGGCCTATAGACACATCACAGCCATGCAAACCTGCAACCCCAATTTACCTCTTGGCCGTCATGTCACAAATGTAAATGAGGGCATTTGCCCCAAATGCCACTTCATAATCCTCGATCGTGTACACCTTGGTATGCGGGGAGGAGATGTGAACAAAACACTCTTACAGTTGGAACAGAGGTGGATCTTCAGATTAAGAGCCACCCAACCTCCGGGACTCAACATGTGCATCTCCTTCAGACCTTTTCTGGAGGGTTTTTCTTCAGGGGGCTCAGAGTGGGAACCTGACGAGATCCCCCCTTAGGGCCCCCCTACCTTCCGAGCCAATCTCACTGGCCCGGATTCTCCCACCCCCTTTGCGTCCATTACCCCATGAGCTGTACTTTCTGTATATATGTATATTGTTATTGGACTTGTACATACTTGTTTATTTGTATATAATATATGTGTCTTCTTGGGTTTGCCAATTTTCGTACTGTTTCAACATGCCCAATTTGTTTTTATTTACAGTTCCTTTCACCCTCATCTCCCTCTTTTTTTTACTCCTCTTCTGTACTTCTCCTGTATATACTCCTGACATTCCAACCACTGGCCTCCTGGCTCGTTCCTCCTCCTCATCCAGGGCCATCCCATCCCTGGTGCGGCGCCGGGCCATTCCCCACTCGGCGCAGGGGGGCCGCCTGGTGCGACATTGTTCGCCACAGGCGGCCTTCTCACAACCGGAGGATTCGGATCGACATCCTGATCCGGTTTCCTCCAATCTCTGCGTCGCGGGCCTTTGGCGTGGGTCTCGGTTCCCCACCCTGTGCGTCCTACGTCATCACGCCGGTGGCTAGACGTCACCGCGGGTTTTCACACAGGCTCTGGCCGCGGCCTCCAGGGGGACCAATGCGCGTGCCCCAGGCCTGGGGGGTGTCAAGCAATACTATATGGTCAGTACCTCACTGTTTTGTATAGTTTGATCATATATGCATACTATATGTCTGTACCACAAGAGTTATACCTCTTTTGATGTGTATGATGTTTATGCTGATCCTGAATATATATTACCGTACAAGTGGTTTATAACTGTCTTTTTGATTTATAGACATACCTTTTTGTCTGCTGATTCCAATCAGACACCCCTGAGGAAGAGTTTATCTCGAAACGCGTCGGGTACTCCCTGTATGTGTGTTCCATATGTACCGGAGTTCTATGATTGTGGATCTCTGCATTTTGTATTGCTATACCATTTTTGTGTTTGTATTATGCATCCTGAATCCTATGTACATGTATCCTTTGTACCTTAGACCTATTCAGACTTACACCCTAATAAATACCTAAATTAATTGCAACAAACCCATACTTTTTATACTCCTTATTACTCATGAGTAGGTGTCCCATTTAAAGTCCCGTAAGAGGATCAAGCTTCCATTTACCTTGTCACATTTGGGATGTGGGTTCACCATACTCGCTAGACCAACATCGCACCACCCCTCTCTTTATCGACAGATGCGAGTAGAGGAGAGCCGATCGGCGGCTCTCCTGGCAGGGGGGGTCTGTGCTGATTGTTTATCAGCGCAGCCCCCCTCAGATGACCACACTGGACCACCAGGGACGCCATTAGGACCACCAGGGAAGAGGGCAACATGTGGATGGCCAGGTATGTACCCCATGGCCATCCACATGTGCCCAATGTGTCCAATCTGTGCCAATCAGTGCCCACAAATGGGCACTGATTGGCACCATTATATTTCAGTGATGCTCAGCAATGCCACCCATTAGTGTCATCAGTGCCACCAATCTGTGTCATCAGTGCCACCCATCAGTGTCCATTGGTGCCACCTGTCAGTGTCCATCCATGCCCATCAGTGCCCACCTATCAGTTCCCATCAGTGCCCATCCGTGCCACCTATCAGTGCCACCCATAAGTACCCATCAGTGCCACCCATAAGTACCCATCAATGCCACCTACGAGTGCCCATCAGTGCTGCCTATGATTGCCCATCAGTGCCGCCTATGACTGCCCATCAGTGCCACATACCAGTGCCACCTATCAGTGCCCATCAGTGCCCCCTATCAGTGCCCATCATCAGTGCCCATCAGTGCCACCTCATCAGTGCCATCTCATTGGTGCCACCTCATCAGTGCCCATCAGTGCCGCTGTATCAGTGCCCATCAGTGAAGCCATATCAGTGCCCGTTATTGAAGAAGAAAACATACTTATTTACAAAAATTTTAACAGAATCAAAGAAAAACTTGTTTTTTTTTTTAAATTTGCGGTCTTTTTTATTTGTTGCGCAAAAAAATAAAAACCGCAGAGGTGATCAAATACCACCAAAAGAAAGCTCTATTTGTGGGAACAAAATGATAAAAAATTTGTTTGGGTACAGTGTTATATGACCGCGTAATTATCATTCAAATTGCGACAGCACTGAAAGCTGAAAATTGGCCTGGGCGGGAAGGTGTCTAAGTGCCTGGTATTCAAGTGGTTAAAACTATAAAACAATACCCAACTCAGGAACTTACAAAGTTCAACTTTGAAAAAATTAAGGCAAGATCAGACATTAGTATGTCCAAACTGTGTTAACTTTGCCTTCTTCAGATGGGGTGAAGTCACCCCTGTGAAAGCCAAATTTTGAAGATGCACACAAATTGAGAGTCAAAATGGGGATTTCCCTCCTGATCCCATTCCTAATGTCTACATGTGCTAGCTCCCATCATGGGGATCAATGGACATGTTTCGGGGGTGCAACCCCTTCCTCTCAGCTACTTTAGTTGCGAGGAAGGGGTTGCACCCACCAAACGCGTACATTGATATCCCCTGATGGCAGATAGCACATGTTGACACACTGTGTGCATCTTCAAAATTTGGCTTTCAAGATACTTAAAAAATCTGTTTTTTAGATTCGGCCTAAAACATCAATGATGTTTTTGAGTCTTTTTTCAATATCATTGATGTCTTCCTTGATCTTTTGTATATCACGATTGCACACAATGATCTTCCCGATGAGGACGTGTGCACTTGCACTTGTGAAATGCAAATCTTCTTCCACAACATCCACATCACCTAAAATTAAAAAAGAACACCATGTATTATAACTATACAGGCATCCATCTATTACCTGAAGCTGTGGTCTCAGACACTCACCTGTTGTGGTCACTATTTTGCCCACTTCATAAACCTCTCCTTCCTCCACATCTTCTGGTTGTGGTGTGGGGATTTGCTTTCCTTACAGAGGTGGGGGGTCCCTGGTGTCCTCAGATGTCCCAAATCTTTTCTCCCCTATGTGAATAAAAAAAGGTATACTTAGCACACAGATATTTGAGGGCAGAAATAGTAATATGAAACATTGCTTGGAAGTGTCGTACAATTGTCTTTTTTGGCAGAGTTCCAAGCTAAAGACATTTTTTTTCCCTTTCTAATGCTGGAATACTTACCTTTTTTGTACAATTTTCACACATGGAGACACCCCTAGTATCCACTGGAGCACCTGTGTGGGACACCCTAAAAAGTTTGTTCTGGTGTCCCACACTAGTGCTCCTGCGTCCAGATGTGTAAACAGCTGCTGAGTGTCCTCTCCTTACACTGAATCAAATTTTCATTCCATTCTAGCACAAACCCATCTAGACAACAATGTGCTAAACTTCTTTTAATACAAATAGGCCTGAACAAATGTAGTTAGCCTGTATCTGCCAAAAACATCGTATTAGTGGGCGAACAAACAATGTTTACTATGAACGATTACTGTGCCCATACACCTGAAACTTGCCATTTTAAACTGTACAACAGTAAAGAAAAGCACATGGAGCAGCATGCAAGTAATAATAATAATAATAATAATAATAATAATAATAATAGGAACACACAACTACTTACTGTTTTGAAGAACTCTCTTGATCTTTCTGTACTGATCCTGCTCCCTCAATTTCAGGTCTGACCAGCGTTTCCTCAGTTGATCCTTGGATCGTCGTACCCCAAAATTCCTGTGCAGACTTTTCATAATTTTAGCCATGATCTTGGCCTTTCTCACATTTGGGTTTGGGTAAGGTACATGCTTCCCATCATATTCGCCCTCTTCAAGATGTCCACCATCTCCACCATGTCTACAAAGATCATATTTGAGGCCTTAAATCTCCTCTGGGATCGGGACATTTGTGGCTCTGGGTTTTCGTCATTGCTGCTCTCCTCTGCATGCACTTGCTCTTTCTCCACCATGTGCTCTCCCACTGCGCCAAAAGACAAGGGTCGGGGAATAGACTATAAAAAACCTCAGGGGCGGGCAGAGTTTCATGCATGCGCAGTGTATATAAGCGTAACGTACGTACCATCTGTGAGAGGAGGAAGGAGTACCGGAAGCGCTGATCATTAGAACGAAGGTACAATTTTAACTTCTAGATTGAGGCCTGTCACGGCCCTGGCCGGAGCAGAGGCTGTTGGAGAGGACTGTATGCAAGCCTGTTGCCCACCGATTATGGGCCCTAGCATTTGAGGTGAATGAGAAATCCAGTCTGAACTGTATTAATCGGACTCAGTCATGTATATATTGTATGGGGACTCCTTACTGTAGATTTGTGTCCCTGAAGAGGGAGGGGGGATTCCTCCAGCAGCCCCCTGCTGATAAGACTGATTCATTCTGCTGGGACACATCCTGTGAGGAGATGCTGGTGTTATCAACATGTGTTTATGTTAATTGAGAGAGCTGATCACATTAGCCACCAGCACTGGCTAATAGACGAATGGTCTAGGCTGAGGAGGGGGGAGATTGTTGTTTGTATTGTTAATTGTATTAATGTGTGAAGCTCGGTGCCCACAAGACTGTCATCTGGTCTGGGTACATTTTGTAGTAAATTAGGTCATGTTAATTAGGTTAGCTTTGAGTCATCCCTGCTGTATAAAGGTCTGTGAGATCTCAAAATAAAGTTAGTTCTGATGTACTCCAAGACTGGTGTTGTCTAGTTCTTGGGGTTCCTATAGCCAGATCCATTGGACTCGTGTTCCAGAACTTAGGAAGCGGTATATGACGGAAGCACTCAAGCGGAGTGTGGGACGTTCCGTGACATTGGTGGCAAGCAGCGGGAAAGCTTCCTGAAGTCTGGGACATCCAAACTTCCATCTGGATCCAAGGTCCAGATAGCAGAAGAGGAGAGGTACAGATACCAGCCGCCATGGATGAGGAATTCAGAAGGAGGTTGCGAGAGATGCAGATACAGCACAGAGGACCAGTATCGGAGCAGGTCCTGCTGGGATGGTGTGATTCCAATCGCTGCAAACTCTGGAAGGAAGCGCTAGCCCGTGAGCAGCGACACCAGGGAAAAGTTCTCCCCTCCATCGAGGAAAGGTACTGGTCGCAGTACGGACTGCGGGTGCGGTTTTTGGGAGAAAAACCACACAAGAAGCAGACAGCTGAATTAAGCAGGCTGGTCTGGGCAGAGATGAAGCTGGATGAGAGCTACAGAGCCCTCCGGTGGCATGTATCCCAAGCATGTCCCTGGATAGCGGATGACAGCCCAACGGAAGGCTTAAGCTACAGCGGCTTGGGACTGTTGTTTGTGAAGCTGACAGGGGACCCTAACTTTGGGAGTGATTTGGAGCGGCGGGTGGACAAAATCATGGATTTCAGAGAAGGGCTACTGAACATTTCGGAAGTGCACTGGGCACAGGAAGATTTGGAGTTTCTGGCCGTTCAGGAATGGGAGCTAGAGATCGCCTACAGACGGCTGCTAGACATTGCTTAGTGCCAGGGCTGGGCTCCCTTTGCCTGGGACTATCAGGAAATACCAGCTGACAACCCTGAAATCCTGGCTGAAGAGTCGGCAATGTGGCAGAGCGATAGTGTGCTTTGCCAACCTGCCCCCACAGCTATGGAGGCGGAGGTCTTATGGCGGATGCAGCAAGTGCTGACTGACCTTGATGATCCTGTTTCTGCATGGGATGATCTTGGATAGAGGAATGTGCCTGTCCAGCAGCATGCCAGAGAATCTGCAGTGGAAAATCTGGAGATTGCTATCCCCAAAACTGAAGTGCTGACAACAGGGCAGAGCTCTGTTAACCTCTGCCCAGCACTGATAACATCTTCTGGGTTCCATGGACAGGAGATGGTGAACCTCCATCCCCAGACACCAGTTGCAGAGACAGGGGATTTGATAGACTTTTCTGCTGAGGAAGAACCATCGGGTGAGCCCCCAGCAGAAGAGTTGGGATTAGGGCCAAACTTCATTGCACTCTGCTCGGCACTGATGGCATCTTCTGAGTTCCACGGACAGGAGATGGTGAACCTCTATCCACAGACACCAGTTATAGAGGTAGAGGATTTAATAGACTTTTCTGCTGAGGAAGAACAACCTGATGAGCCTCCAGCAGAAGAGCTGCTATCAGGGCCAAAGTTCACTGTGTTCTGCCCAGCACCAACAGTGGCTTCGGCCTTCTTGAGAGAAGAGGTAGTCGGCCTTTCTCCCACAACACTGACAGGGACATGTGATTTTCTGCCAGCAGCATCTATGGAGTTAAAACAAACTTCTCCAGCTGAAGATCTGGTAACTGAACAGAGGGTCCAAGACCTCTGTCCCACACTTTTATCAATTCCAGAGACTGGGGATTTAATAGACGTTTCTGTAGAGGAGGAACCACCTGGCAAACCCCCAGCAGAAGTGCTGGCAACCGGACAGAGGGTCCAAGACCTCTGCCCCACACCTGCAGCAATTGTGGAGGCCCAAGGTGAGGAGGTGGCAGTCTATCGCGAGCTGCAGATCAGGATCCAAGGAGAGAATGCAGTCATCACCTCACAACTGCAGCTTGATCTGGTGTCGGTTGATGGGGCTTCAGTCCCCACCTGTATACCCCAGGGATGCTGGACAGTCGGCCCAGATCCCCAACAGCAGGATGGAGTGAGCCCAGTCCCCCTGTCTTCTCTCCAGCGGCAGAAAGGATTCCAGGGAGAAGGGCCAGTCCGGGCCTCTCCCCAGCGGCAGATATGTTCTCTGAGAGAGGCAGAGGATGGCTGGGTGAGTAATACACTGTTTGGAATAATTTGTTTGGGGTACTGTGTGGGTACAGGCAGTAGAGGACTGGAACTGTGGACTAACTTCGGAGTCAACCCGTCTGGGGTCTCCTCCTGTGTTAGTCTCCTGCCGAAAGGGGAGAAATGTCACGGCCCTGGCCGGAGCAGAGGCTGTTGGAGAGGACAGTATGCAAGCCTGTTGCCCACCGATTATGGGCCCTAGCATTTGAGGTGAATGAGAAATCCAGTCTGAACTGTATTAATCGGACTCAGTCATGTATATATTGTATGGGGACTCCTTACTGTAGATTTGTGTCCCTGAAGAGGGAGGGGGGATTCCTCCAGCAGCCCCCTGCTGATAAGACTGATTCATTCTGCTGGGACACATCCTGTGAGGAGATGCTGGTGTTATCAACATGTGTTTATGTTAATTGAGAGAGCTGATCACATTAGCCACCAGCACTGGCTAATAGACGAATGGTCTTGGCTGAGGAGGGGGGAGATTGTTGTTTGTATTGTTAATTGTATTAATGTGTGAAGCTCGGTGCCCACAAGACTGTCATCTGGTCTGGGTACATTTTGTAGTAAATTAGGTCATGTTAATTAGGTTAGCTTTGAGTCATCCCTGCTGTATAAAGGTCTGTGAGATCTCAAAATAAAGTTAGTTCTGATGTACTCCAAGACTGGTGTTGTCTAGTTCTTGGGGTTCCTATAGCCAGATCCATTGGACTCGTGTTCCAGAACTTAGGAAGCGGTATATGACGGAAACACTCAAGCGGAGTGTGGGACGTTCCGTGACAAGGCCTATATTGGGACAAGATTAGGAGAGTTTAGCCTGATATTAGGGTTTGTCATGTGTTGTGTCTTGCAGAGAAAATTGATCTATTGAATGATCAGGACTTTATCCCCATATTCATTGATATGTACAGGGAGCTGCCCTGTCTGTAGCAGGTAAACCACCCCTTTTATAACAATCAAAGAGAAAGGCAGCGCTGGATCAATTACTGGAATTTGTGAAGCCGGTGATCCCCACGGCAGACATCCCCTATTTGAAAGCCCTAATTTTGTGGCATGAAGAGCACTTATAATAGGGAGCGTAAGAAGGTCCAGGATTCCCAGAGATCAGGAGCTGCAGCAGATAACATTTATGTACCCAGGCTGTGATACTATGACAGACTGAATTTTATGGCAGGCCAGACTGAACCCAGGCCAGCACTCTCCAATCTTCCTTTAACGCTTCCTTCCACCGCTGAGGCTTCCGACGTCCAACCTGGGCCTTCCAGCCAGGAAGATGTGGAGGAGCCCAGCTTGAGCCAGGTATAGCATTGTTCAACATATTTCTTGTCAAATAATTAATGATGTTAACTAGATGTTATTATTGATCAGTAATTTCTGATTTTACAAAGTGTTTTACATATCAATAGACAGTAGTGGCCACAAATGATTGGGATAAGAATGAAAAATGCGGGGGTCAGAATGATAGTCTTTTCTATTTATTAAAATTCAATTTGCAATTTGCAGCTGAAAATTGTCTCTGATTGATGAGCCAAAAACTAAAACTATGTCCCTTTTTCATACACAGGAAATTCTCAGCCAGGAGGAGGCTGTGGAAAGTGGCAGCCAGGAGGTGGCCGGGCCCAGTAGCCTGCCCGAATCCCAGGTCCCTCCCCTCCGCTTTCCAAAAAAAAGTCCTAGGAAGAGGAGTAACCTGGAGGAGGCAGCACTTGGCCTATTTCGGAAGTCTACTGCAGCCCTCAGAACCCCCCAATATTCAAGAGGACTATGCCTACATGGCAGCCTACAAAATGCAGGAAATGGAGGAGGGCCAACGTCTCTTATGTGAGGAAGTTAGCTTACAAGCCCTAAATAAGGGGTTGAGGGGCAAACTCATAAGCCAAAGCCACATTTGTGAGTTTAACCATGGTCCTCCTCCTCCTCCTCCACCTCCTGCCACAACTACAACACCAGAGCCACAGCTTGGAAGCAAGCGTGGAAGGAAGCGTGGAAGGAGGACAAGAAAGTGATGGCCTGGGTTCAGTTTGGTCTGAAAAAAGATGCAGACTGAAGACGCATATCTGTCCCCACAGACTGGGGACAGATATGTCATCTGCTGCTGTTCCTGATCTCTTGTAGTCCTGGACCGGATTGTGCTCACTATTATAAGGACTCCTCAGGCCACCAATTTTGACTGTAAAATTATTGATGTGTGCCCTGGGATACAAAGGATTCACAAATTTCACCAGTTTCTCCAGTGTTGCCTTCCTTTTTATTTTGTTATGACCCATAATAAATGGCTATTTATTTTTCACAAATACTTGGCTATGTGTTTTACTTCAAAAAGGACAGTTTGTTTCTGAGGAGGCAGGTACATTTCAAAAATAAAATGTCAAATTAACAAGAGACACCAACACAAACCTCCTTGAGGTTAAAAAAATACAAGATAATAATGGTGTTGTGGTAACTTGACCCAAAAGAAAGAAAAAATTATGGAGATCACTATAAAAAAAACAAAATAAAAATAGGAGATCTGGATAAAAAAAAAATATTCATGAGATCACGAAAAATTCTAAAAAAATCAGTTTGTCAGAACTCTGTGTGAATATCAGCAGCAAAACAACTTCATTATTCTAGCATTATAAAGAAGAGAATGCGCTGCATTAAAAGATTTTAAAATTTGCAGCGTGGCAAATGTGCTATCTTCATTACAAACGCTAGTTTTACCACAACGAGCGCTTCCGTCTCATACTTGATTGAGAGCATGCTTGGAACTTTGTGTGTCGGAATTGTGTACACACAATTGGAATTTACGAGAACGGATTCTGTTGTCAGAAAATTTGAGATCCAGATTTCAAATTTTGTGTGATGGAAATTCTGATGGAAAATGTCCAATGGAGCCTACACACGGTCGGAATTTCCGACAACAAGCTCCCATCGAACATTTTCCGTTGGAAAATCCGACCGTGTGTACGGGGCATTAGAGGTGAATCTATACCTACCCATCCCTTCCATGTGTACACCCCTTATAGATAAGCCTACCAACATATACAATATATATTCTGGTTACCTAATGCATCATTATGTATTCTTGTACCTCTTGTACTCTCAGTTCCTTTTTGTACTATGTTTTGTACTTTGTCTTTAATTATAAACAATAAAAAAAAAGACTCACATTCCTAGTCTGTCTGAATATTTTAGAGACATACATTTGCTGCTTACACATACTTAGCAATAGCTATAATAAATACAATTTTGTAATTTGGGGGGTAATTAAAGTGAAAAGGTAAAAAGGAGTATGCACCGAGAGGTTATTTTCCACTGTCTGTGATCTGATTTATTTAATAAGTTCAGCGCTCATTCCTGTACACCCCTTATGACCAGAACAATGTTTACATTTTAGCTATAGGCCTGTTTATTTGGTGATTATGTTGTTATTACTTAAAGGGTAACTCCACTTTCATGAAAACATATAGCAAAAAAAATTATATATATATATATATATATATATATATATATATATATATATATATATATATATATATATATATATATATATATATATATATATATATATATATATATATATATATATATATTATATATATATATATATAGTGTACAGTATACAACTGCTATTTAAGCCAGATTGTAATTGGGTGTTATTAACAATTACCCATTCCTTTTTTAAACTGCAGCCACTGTAATTTTCTGTGAAATTCAATTTAACCTGGAGGCACTAGATAACATTGATAAACAGAGCACCTCCAAAAATATCTGCACTAAGATATACTGTAATGCCCCATACACACGGTCAGACATTGATCGGACATTCCGACAACAAAATCCATGGATTTTTTCCGACGGATGTTGGCTCAAACTTGTCTTGCATACACACGGCCACACAAAGTTGTCAGAAAATCCGATCGTTCTGAACGCGGTGAAGTAAAACACGTATGTCGGGACTATAAACGGGGCAGTGGCCAATAGCTTTCATCTCTTTATTTATTCTGAGCATGCGTGGCACTTTGTGCGTCGGATTTGTGTACACACCATCGGAAATTCCGACGGGTTTTGTTGTCAGAAAATTTTATAGCCTGGTCTCAAACTTTGTGTGTCGGAAAATCTTATGGAAAATGTGTGATGGAGCCCACACACGGTCGGAATTTTGGACAAGGTCCTATCACACATTTTCCGTCGGAAAATCCGACTGTGTGTACGGGTCATAAGTCAGGTTTTAGGCATCCTCTGCAACACAAATTAAATTTTTGGTGAGATACCCCTAAGGGTTAATCACTTCTAAAGGGATGTGGACCCTGTAACTTTTTTCATCAGAACACTTAAATGCACCAGCTGATTAAAATGAATTAGTCACTCCCATTCAGAATCCTTGTGCACAGGACATTGTCCAAAAAATGGCTATTCCTTTGGAATCTGCAACAAAATGTGTTAAAATCTTTACTATGTACATAGATCGCCCAGAGGGGACTGTTTTCTCTCAAAAAAGGTGGAGTTACTCTTTAACCAGTTGCCAACCACTCACAGAACAGGACACAGGGGATTGTGGTTCTTGGTCCTAAAGCAGCCGAGGGATCATGTGATTGCCATGAAACCACAAAATCACAATAGAGGGGTCAATTCACTAACCGTTACAGCATGTGATAACATTGTCACGTGACTTATTTGCATAAATTATCGAATGTGGTAAAATAATGTCCAAAAAAAGATTATGCGGTATTTAACACAAATTGAAAAAATTGCTGGTAAATATCGCCAAAAATCATGCGGTAAGCTGTTAAGACCAATTCACAAACGGAACAGAAAATAAAAAAAGATGTCATATCTATCACCAGGGTTTTGCTGCCTGTATCACATAAGCTATTTTTTCATGCGCAGCGTGCCCCCCCCCCCCCCCCCCGAAATAGCTGGTTGTTAAGGAGTGCCAGGAAGCCAGCCACTGCATTCTTAACAATGGTTCCCCACTGACAGCTAAATGTAAACAAAACGTGCTGGCAATTAAAAATTATGAAAAAACAGCATGGGGGTCCTCCCCAATTCATACCAGGCCCTTCAAGTCTGGAATGGATTTTTTGGGGAACTCCATACCAATATAAAAAAAATGGTGTGGGGGTCTCCTCATAATGCAAACTCGTATCTGAGCATGCAGCCTGGCAGGTCAGGAAAGGGGGTGACGAGCAAGTGCCCCCTTCCTGAACCACACCAGGCCACATGCCCTCAAAATGGGTGGCCCAGTCCCTTTTTGATGTACTTGACCCAGCATGCCCCTGGCTGATGATGTCACAAGGGGGTGGACCATGCAATGATGTCACCAGGTGCCCTCGCCCCTTAGTTATTTAAGGGCTGTCAGACAGCGGGAGCCTTCGAGGCAGGAGGTTTTGGACACAGCATGGGTTTGTCAGCAGGTTTCAGCCAATGATTTCAGCTGAAACCTGCTTATCAGCTGTGTCTAATCAACACACAAACTTTACAAACACACAGAACTCTGTGTACACAGAACAGTGATCTGGCTATTTCTTTTACCCGAAAAGCAGGGAGAAAAACAGCCAGATCTGTGAGTAAAAGCAGCACATATTACATACATTAAACACACATTAGGCACACAGTTAATCCCTTCATTGCCCCTTGATGTTAACTCCTCCCCAGCCAGTATCTTTAGTACAGTGTACAGTGTACAGTATTATCAGTGATCACTGTAATAGTGTCACTAACGACGTCAGTGTCAGTTAGTGACCCTCTCAGCCAGTGTCTGTTAGCGTGAGATTACCAAACTATCACAGTCCCACTATAAGTCGCTGATCACTGCTATTACCAGTATAATGTCTATAGATGCATAAATTCCAGTATATAAACCATAGTTTTTAGACACTTTCAAACAAATTTATTAATATACACTCATGCTGCGTACACACGATCGGAAATACCACCAGCAAAACGGAGAGCTTTTTGATGGAAAATGCGACCGTGTGTACGCTCCATTGGTTTTTTTGCTGGCGGAATTCCAACCAGCAAAAGATTGAGAGCATGTTCTCTATTTTTCGGTCGGGAAAAGTTCCTATCCGAAAATGCGATCATCTGTATGCAATTCCGACACGCAAAAAATCATGCATGCTCAGAATCAAGTACAAGACAGAAGGGCTAGTTCTGGTAAAATGAGCGTTCGTAATGGAGATAGCACATTTGTCACGCTGTAAATTTTTGGATCTTTTAATGCAGTGCATTCTTTTGTTCTTTATAATGCTAGAAGAATGAATTTGTTTTGCTGCTGATTAGGGATGAGCCAAACACCCCCCATTTCGGTTTGCATCCAGAACATACGAACGGACCGAAAGTTTGCGTGAACATTTGAACACCATTAAAGTCTATGGGACTCGAAAGTGAGAAATCAAAAGTCTGAATTTTAAAAGGTTTATATGCAAGTTATTGTCCTAAAAAGTGTTTGGGGACCCGGGTCCTGCCCCAGGAGACATGTATCAATGCAAACAAAACTTTTAAAAATGGCCGTTTTTTCAGGAGCAGTGATTTAATGATGCTTAAAGTGAAACAATAAAAGTGTAATATTCCTTTAAATTTCGTACCTGGGGGGTGTCTATAGTATGCCTGTAAAGTGGCGCATGTTTCCCGTGCTTAGAACAGTCTGACAGCAAAATGACATTTCAAAGGAAAAAAAGTCATTTAAAATTGCTTGAGGCTTTAGAGCTCTTTCACACTGGAGAAAAAAAAAGCGCTATATTTAGAGCCGTCCTGCCAGCACACCGCTCCAGTGTGAAAGCCCCGCCCTCGCCCTTTGGGAGACACAGTTTCTGCAGCACTATGCGAGGTTTCTTGCGAGACCATATGAAAGCAGTTAGGGCTTTCTGAAGTTTTTGGATATCTGAGTGTTTTAGTAAAAGAGGTATGGTCTGCATTGGATAGAGCAAGCGTGCAAAAGATACCATTTTAAAAAGGTGGCATCTCCCAAACAGCGAGAGAGGTAGGGTCCCCTAAGCCTCCAACTCCTTTACAATTTTGGTTATTAAAGGGGGGTAGTTTAGTGAATATAGAGAGGATGGTTCACGACCTATTTTGATACCTAAGTATGTGATATGTTGGTTGGCTATGGCTAGGGGTGATAGATGTTTTCATTTGATGGAAAGATGTGGATGTAATGGGAGGATCTCACTTTTGTCAAAATTAATTCTGAATCCCGAACAAAGTCGGAAATCTGTGAAAAGTTGTTTGAGTCTGTCAAAGTCTGTTACGGGGTCAGTGGAGAATAATAGTATGTCATCTGCAAACAGTGCCGAGTAGAGAGTGTGGTTATTTAGAGTGATGCCACTAATTCCATCAACTGAGTTTAGCATTCTAGATAGGGGTTCGATCGCCAAGTTGAACAAGAGTGGGGACAGGGGGCAGCCCTGTCTCGTTCCTTTTGTTAATGGGATTGTGTCAGAAATAAAATCAGGGGTGACAAGACGCGCGGTAGGGGATGCGTACATTTGTAGAAGAAAGCGCATAATTTGGCCTTATAATCCAAACTGTGTCATCACTCTAAAAAGCCAGAAGAAACTGATATTGTCAAAGGCTTTTTCCGCGTCTAGGGACATAATGGCAACGTCTTGGTCAGGGTGAGTTTTAGTATATTCCAGAGCCATTAATACTTTGCGAATGTTTAGGGTAGCTGATCTCCCCGAAACAAAGCCAGATTGGGCTGGGTGTAATAAAGATGGTAGTAGGAGAGCTAGACGCGACGCAATTTTCTTGGATAGGATTTTGACATCGACGTTAATTAAAGAAATCGGTCGGTAAGATCCCGGTAATAGGGGATCTTTCCCTTTCTTGGAAATTAGTTTGATGTGGGCCTGTATCCCCGTAGGAAGATAGGGCCCTCCGTCCCACATGGCTGCATATACATGTTTTAGGGTATTGGGAATAAATTCCCCGGTCATTTTATAAAATTCTGCAGTGTACCCGTCGGGTCCTGGGGCTTTGGCCGAGGCCATGGATTTAATCGTAAGTCGGATGTCATCTACAGTGATGGGGGCATTAAGTGTCTCCAATTGTGCGTGGTGGAGTTTAGGTAAGCGTATTTTGTCAAGCAGAGAGTCGGTGGTAGGTAGGTCAGTCGGGTCAGCTTTATATAGATTAGTGTAATACTCCGCAAGTAAGTTGCTAATCCCAGCGGGAGAGGTGACTAGAGAGCCTGTCGCATCTCTAAGAGCAGAGATACGGGTAGGATGTCTAGGTCCTGAGCACAACTTGGCCAGGAGCCTGCCCGCTTTGTTGCCGAATCTATGGAAATGTAACTTAGAGTATGACGTTTTGGCCGCTTCATGTTGTTCTGCCCAAAGGTCAAAGGTGCTTTTAGCCTGTCCCCATTCCTGTATGTTCTCTATGGTACGGTTTAATGTGAGCCGTTCATGAGCCAAGCGTAAAGCTTCGCTTGACTGACTATATTGTTGTTTGGTTCGTTTTTTAAACTGGGCAGTGTATGAAATTATTTTACCCCGTAGGAAGGCCTTGCCCGCTTCCCAAAAGAGGTTAGGGTCAGTGATGTGAGCCCCATTGGTGGAGATGTAGTCCTCCCAGGCACCATATAGTGTATGTTGGAAGTCTTCAATATCTGCTAGATAGGAGGGGAAGCGCCAGGTAGGGGAGGGGGATGTACGAGCCGTTTGGGATAGGTGTACAACGATAGAGCTGAGGTCTGAGATCACTGCGTCTTGTATGTCTGGGGCACTAATTGAGGAGATTATAGCTGGGGAGGCAAAAAAGTAATCTATTCGTGAAAAAGTATTGTGTGGGGGAGAAAAAAAAGTGTAATCCCGATCCGTCGGGTGCATTAATCGCCAGACGTCCGCAAATTGCATGGAGGCGATGGATTGTACCAGGAGAGTAGATGCAGATAATGGGGGGATATGTGTATGTGCTCTATGTGTCAAGGGGCCTATGCGGTCAGACAGCGTGGACATGACTGAGTTAAAATCCCCACCCATCAAGTGTAGTGTCTCCGGGGTAGTTAGCACTCATTTCACCAACTCCTGGAAGAAGGAGGCGTCAGGCGAATTAGGGGCATAGATGTTGGTGAGTGCCATAGATTTATCATCTAGAGTCAGATGCAGGGTTATTTTCCTGCCTTCCGAGTCAACCGTAACGTCTCTAACAGTGTGTTGTAGATTTTTATGCAGGAGGATAGAGACACCCGCTTTACGGCCTACTGCCGGTGAACCATAGACAGAACCCACCCACATTTTGCGAAGACGTTGCAGATCGTCTGCGGCCAGATGTGTCTCCTGGAGTAGAGCCACATCAGTCCGGAGACGCCGCAGGTGTCTGAGGATGGACATGCGTTTGTTTGGAGAACGCAGCCCCTTAACATTCCACGAAACAAACTTTAGGTGACTCCCATCTGTAGATTGTGACATGACTGGTAATTAAAAGTGTTTTGATTTAGGGGTTTGTAAAGGAACCCCTTGGTAGGTATGGTATCTATCTTTTGGGAGCCACCAAAGCGCCGCAGATCTCCTGAAGACATATGTACTAGGTTGGCAAACATGAATTTCAAGTTATCTAAGCAACAGTAAATTGTAAACAGTAATAAGGCAGAGTATCGGGTAAGGAAAAATAGAACGTGCAATGTGGACTTCTCTTTTTTCCACATGAGGTTCACCTATCCTACATAGCTCTCGCCAGCTACTAGCTCCTCACGTAGGGACAGGGTACAAACTACGGGGGTGGGGGGAGGGAAGGGGTGAGGGGAAGGAGAAGAGGGATGGGAAGGAAGGGAAGTGGGTATAGGATATGAGGGGAGGGTGGTCTGGGGGGGGGTTTCCATGAGGGAGCAGTGCAGGTTTAAACAAGCAAATAAAAAAGGGTAGGCTAAGGATAGGGGAAGGCCCCTCTCCAGAGACTAAACTAAACAAGTACAGTCTATACAAACATTACTAGTGACCCTGAAGAGGAAGGTCCCCCAAATAGTGGGAGGCCACTCCAGTTACTAGTACGCAGGACAATACAACTGTAAATGTAAAACTTTTAGCAACAGGCTGGTAAAGGTAGTGCTCCATAAAGTGCAGTCATGGCAAATCTGAGGGGCAACGAAAGTACCTATGCCTTAAAGGCCAAAAGAAAAATAAGGGGGGGTAATACTACCCGTTAGTAGATGCAAAGGTGAGAAGGGTGGTGCTGTGGAGTCCTTCAGCGATTCCCAGAGTGGTCCTCTTGATTGGTGAAATGACTGCGTTTGTATGGAGGTTTGGTCGGGCTTCAGGGATGCTTAGGAGGTGCGGTTGCATAGGGTGAAGACGATGATGGTGAGCCCTCTGTAGCGGTACTGTGTTCCATTTCGGTGCTTCTATTGGCTAAGTAGGTTTCCGCCTCTTCAGGTGAGTTAAAGGTGAGTTGTTCCCCTTCAGGAGTTTGGATGTGGAGGACAGCTGGATAAGCTAAGGAGAATCGGATTTGATTGTGATGCAGGGTGGAGCATATCGAGGAGAACGCTTTGCGTTGTTTCATTACCTCTATGGAATAGACCGCAAAGAGCTGTAGTTTTGCGCCATCCACCACTAGTGAGCGCGTGCGACAAAATTTTTACATTATAGCGTTTTTGTCAGCATAGTTCAAGTATTTCACTATTACATGACGAGGTTTAGCGCGCGTGTCTGAGTATTGACCCATACGGTGCGCACACTCAACAGTGCAGGGTATGCGGAGGCCCAGTTGCTCTGGGATGGTTTTTGCGCATATATTTGTAAGGTGGGAGGCTGGGATCGATTCTGGCAAGCCAATTATGCGCAAGTTGTTTCTTCTTGAACGATTTTCCAAATCGTCCAGCTTGTCCCATATGTCCCTGTGTGAAGCATTGATGCGTGCAAGTGCAGTCATCTTCCAGTATAGATATCTGCTCTTCCACCTGGGTGATGCGTTGGGACTGAGCCTGGAGCTCTATATGTAGCTGCTCCAGCCCTCTGTGTACCGCTGCATCTACAGTGGCTGTCAGGGATGGTCCCAGTAGTGTCACCACAGCCTGGGCAATGTTGGCAGGGGATGTGGGATCCGTTTCTGTCACAGCAGAAGCAGGGGGAGGCTGTGGCTGCATCTGAGGCAGCTCTGCAGTGCCCGGAGCAGCCGCCATCTTGGCTGTGTCGGGCGCTGTTTCTCCCGCCGGAGGTGCCGTGGAGGAGGACAGCGCCCGTGCGTAGGATCGCTCCACAAAGCGATCCATGTCTGCCTGATGGTGAGCGGGGGTGATAGGGGTTCCCCCCGGAGCTGTGGCTGGGTTATGTGCCGGTTTGGTGGGGAGCCGTGCGGGAGCTGAAACTGCTCACCTCCTCCTCATGTGGCGCCGGAACCGGAAGTCCAATTTGGGGTTTGTAAATGAAACAAGGATTGGTGATAAAGCATCAGTGGAGACACCTTTTTCCCATATTAACTCTAATAGGGCGTACACACGGTCGGACTTTGTTCGGACATTCCGACAACAAAATCCTAGGATTTTTTCTGACGGATGTTGGCTCAAACTTGTTTTGTCTACACACGGTCGCACAAAGTTGTCGGAAAATCCGATCGTTCTAAACGCGGTGACGTAAAACACGTATTTCGGGACTATAAACGGGGCAGTGGCCAATAGCTTTCATCTCTTTATTTATTCTGAGCATGCGTGGCACTTTGTCCGTCAGATTTGTGTACACACGATCGGAATTTCCGACAACAGATTTTGTTGTCGGAAAATTTTATCTCCTGCTCTCCAACTTTGTGTGTCGGAAAATCCAATGGAAAATGTCCGATGGAGCCCACACACGGTCGGAATTTCCGACAACATGCTCCGATCGGACATTTTCCATCGGAAAATCCGACCGTGTGTACGGGGCATTACAGGAGAGAATTTCCCTTCCTAGGGGTAGATTTCCTCTCACTTCCTGTTGTCTCCCTCCATTTGTAAGTAGGAGTCATTTATAAGTCAGATGTTTGAAAGTAGGGGACCGCCTGTATATACTATATGGCCTGCCTTATACACTCTGCGGAAAATTGGGCCTTAGGTGTTGGCGGTACCAGAACACTGTAAGTCCTCACAGTTACTCTTGGTGGGCGCTGGAACGGGCCCTGCTGTGAAATATTATATCAAGAATTGTAATTAAATGCCCCTGTTAAACAGGGGCATAAAAATTGGGCCTTAGGCAGTGGTGGTGGTGCCACAACACTGCAACCCTTCACAGATACTCTTGTTGAGTGCAGGAACGAGCCCTGCTGCAAAATATTACAGCAAAAATTGTAATTACACGCCCCTGTTAAACAGGGGCAAGAAAGTTGAGCCTTAGCCACTGGTGGTGGTGCCCAGAACCAAAAATGTTCTTAGAAGCTATCAACATGAACATTGAGGAGGAATAGGATAGTCACTCAGCATAGCAGGATAGTCACTTAGCATAGACAGTCTTCAAGGGATCTCATATTCATAAAAAAATGAATCGGTTACATCAGCATCAGGTGCTTGGTAGCTTGTGATTAGGGATGAGCTTTGTGTTCGAGTTCGACTCCAACATCGGCTGTTCGATTGTTCGCCGAATTGCGAACGATATGGGCTGTTCGCGCCAAATTTGTGTGGCGCGTCACAGCCCATAATTCACTGCGGCATCGCAGTGCATTGCTGGCTGATGATTGGCCAAGCATGCACTATGACCCGCATGCTTGGCCAATCACAGCGCCGTCGGTAGAGAGAACTGTAATTGGCCAAAGCCAGGGTGGCTTTGGCCAATTATGGCTCAGGGGGTTTAGAACATGCCCAACACTATATAAGGCCGCCTGCACGGCAGCCTTGTGTAGTGTGTTCCGGCGTGCTTAGATAGAGAGAGAGAGACAGTGTCATTTCATTTGAGTTAGCTAGATTAGGCAGGAAAGTCAGTGAGTTAGCTGCACTTACAGTGTATTGTGTATATATATGCATCCCAGGTGTTGTATTCAGTTTAGCTAGATTCGTTCCTGTTATCTTCCTACTGACAGGCAGGCTTGTCTTGTTACAGTATTTACAGCTACCTGAAGAAAATTGCTGGTGTTCTTTTGATCCTATTAGTACCACAGACAGGCAGCTAGACTATTTACAGTTAGTGTAGTGCATCCTCCTCACAGTGTTCAGTTAAAGCTACAAGTTAGTTTAGTGTGACCTCTACAAAGTGTTCAGCTAAAGCTACAAGTTAGTGTAGTGCATCCTCCTCACAGTGTTCAGATAAAGCTACAAGTTAGTGTAGTGCGTCCTGCTCACAGTGTTCAACTAAAACTACAAGTTAGTGTAGTGAGACCTCTGCACAGTGTTCAGCTAAAGCTACAAGTTAGTGTAGTGCGTCCTGCTCACAGTGTTCAGCTAAAACTACATGTTAGTGTAGTGAGACCTCTGCACAGTGTTCAGCTAAAGGTACAAGTTAGTGTAGTGCGTCCTGCTCACAGTGTTCAGCTAAAACTACAAGTTAGTGTAGTGAGACCTCTGCACAGTGTTCAGCTAAAGCTACAAGTTAGTGTAGTGCATCCTGCTCACAGTGTTCAGCTAAAACTACAAGTTAGTGTAGTGCGACCTCTGCACAGTGTTTAACAGGGGCGTGTAATTACAATTTTTGATTCAATACTTTGCAGCAGGGCTCGTTTCTGCGTTCCAACTAGAGTATCTGTGAGGGGTTGCAGTGTTGTGGCACCAGCACCAGTGCCTAAGGCCCAATTTTTCAGCCCCTGTTCAACAGGGGCATGTAATTACAATTCTTGATCTAATATTTCACAGCAGGGCCCATTTCTGCGCTCACCAAGAGCGAGTGAGGACTTACAGTGTTGTGGCACTAGCACCACCACCACCAAAGGCCCAATTTTTCTGCCCCTGTTCAACAGGGGCATGTAATTACAATTCTTGATCTAATATTTCACAGCAGGGCCCTGTGAGGGCTTACAGTGTTGTGGCCACAACAACACCTAAGGCCCAAATTTCTGCAGAGTATATAGGGCAGACCCCTACTTTCAAACATCCAACTTACAAACGACTCCTACTTGCAAACGGAAGGAGACAACAGGAAGTGAGATGAAAGCTACCCCATAGGAAGGGAAATTCTCTCCTGTAAGAGTTAATATGGGAAAAACGTTTCTCCTTTCCACTGATGCTTTATCACCAATCCTTGTTTCACAAAAAAACCCAAATTTTCAAAAAACATTTGTCATTGGGACAAAAAATGAGGTGAAATCTTCTGAAGAGGAGCACAGACGGCAAAACAAATGTCACAGGGGTGATAACCCTTCCCTATGTTTTCCAAAAAGCTTAAAGTGGTGTTCCACCCTAAAAAAAAAATTCATGACTGTGCCTAAAAAAAAAAAAAAAAAAAAATTTGGAAATTTTTTTTTTTACTTACCTCTAAATGCCTGTTGCTAGGGGGTCCCTCTTAGTCTGCCTCTTCCAGTGCCTGGGCTGGTGACATCACTTCCCCCTCAGCACAGGAAGGGCTCGGCTCTGCTCCCTGCCTTCTGTCAATCATCTGGGACCCATTACAGGTCCCAGGTGACTGAGCGGCCAATTACGGCGGGGGGAGGGGGCGATGAGCGGGGCTTCGATCTCCAGCATCGCTGGACCCTGGGACAGGTAAGTGTCCAATTAAAAGTCAGCAGCTGCAGTATTTGTAGCTGCTGACTTTTATTTATTTATTTTTTTTGATGGGCCCTCCTCTTTAAAATGGATTTTTTGGCTGGAGCTAAACATGTTAAAAATGTACCAGTTCAAAATTACAAACAGATTCTACTTAACAACAAACCTACAGTCCCTGTCTTGTTTGCACCGCCTGTATACTGCTGTTCAGAGTATATAGGGCCTGATGGCCCCACGCCTTTCCTTTTTTTAATTTAGGTGCGGGGTTCCCCTTAATATCCATACAAGACCCAAAGGGCCTGGTAATGGACTGGGGGGTACCCATGCTGTTTGTCTCACTGATTTTCATCCATATTGCCAGGACCCGACATTACATTAAAGCCGCAAGCAGTTTTAAATGACTTTTTTTCCTTTAAAAATGACATTTTGTGCAGGGACTGTTCTAAGCACGGGAAACACGCGTCACTTTACAGGCATACTATAGACACCCCCCAGGTACGATATTTAAAGGAATATTTCACTTTTTTTTTTAACTTTAAGCATCATTAAAATCACTGCTCCCGAAAAAACGGCCGTTTTTAAAAGTTTTTTTTGCATTGATACATGTCCCCTGGGGCAGGACCCGGGTCCCCAAACCCTTTTTAGGACAATACCATGCAAATTAGCCTTTAAAATGAGCACTTTTGATTTTGAACGTTCGAGTCCCATAGACGTCAATGGGGTTCTAACGTTCGTGCAAATTTTCGGTCCGTTTGCAGGTTCTGGTGCGAACCGAACCGGGGGGGTGTTCGGCTCATCCCTATTGGTGATCCAAGACTGATTAATTTTTATGAAGGTGAGCCAATAAACCGAGTCGGTGGACAGGCGCACTCTGTGATCTGTTACAAAGCCTCCAGCAGCACTGAATGTGCGTTCCGAAAGAACACTGGATGCAGGACAGGCCAGTAGCTCAATTGCATACTGTGCAATCTCTGGCCAGTGATCCATCCTAAAGATCCAGTAACCCAGTGGATTTTCGATTGGAAAGGTCTCCAAGTCTGATCTTGCCCTTAGGTATTCCTGCACCATGTACAACAGACGCTGGCGATGGTTGCTGGAACCAATCAGACCTTGGGGCTGCGGACAAAAAAATTGTCTGAACGTATCAGTCAGACGGCCACCTTCTCCACCGCTCCTTCTGTGACTGACCGAAGCCTCAGCAACACGTTGTCCAGGAGTACCAGGAAATTGTAACCTCCCTGGCTCTGGAAACGCATTGCACAAACCTTTCTGCAAGGCCTCCCGAAGATGTTTCATCCTCTGCTCCCTCTGCAACGGTTGGATAAGTTCCGCCAACTTACCCTTGTAACGTGGATCAAGAAGGGTTTCCAGCCAGTACTGATCCCTCTCCTTGATACCACAAATCCGAGGGTGCTTTCGCAGGCTTTGAAGGATCATGGAGGCCATGCAGCGTAGGTTTGCTGAGGCATTTGGTCCGGAGTCCTCTGGGTCACTAAGGATGACCTGATCCGCAGCCACCTCCTGCCAGCCATGTACAAGTCCATGGCTTTCTGGGGACTGGAAATGATCCCTTGCAGACTTCTGCTGATGCTGAGTGTCTGGCTCCACCTCCATGCTGACACAATCCACCTCCTCCTCCTGCTCTTCCTGTGTGAGCAGCGGGCCTGCAGGAATACTGTCTGGATAAAGGGGGCCTTGAAAGGTAAGGAAGTCCTCCTCTTCCTCCCTCTGTTCTGCCTCAAGTGCCCTGTGCATTATTCCACGCAGCGTGTGCTCCAACAGGTAGACAAGAGGGACAGTATCACTGATGCATGCACTGTCACTGCTCACCATCCTCGTGGCCTCTTCAAATGGTGACAGGACAGTGCACGCATCCTTGATCATGAGCCACTGGCATGACGAAAAAAAGCCAAGCTCCCCTGACCCTGTCCTGGTGCCATACTCGCACAGGTACTCATTGATGGCCCTCTGCTGCGTGTGCAGCCGATGCAGCATTGCCAACGCTGAGTTCCACCTGGTGGGCATGTCACAGATGAGGCGGTTCTTGGGCAGGTTGCATTCCTTTTGTAGGTCAGCCAGCCGAGCACTGGCATTATATGACTGGCAGAAATGCCCACAGACTTTCCTGGCCTGCCTCAGGAGATCCTGTAAGCCTGGGTAATTGCTCAAGAACCACTGCACCACCAAATTAAGGACGTGAGCCAAACAGGGAACATGGGTGAAGTGTCCCTGTCGAAGGGCAGAGAGAGGGGGTTGGTGCCATTGTCGCAAACCACCATTCCTGGCTGAAGTTGGCATGGTGTCAACCACCTCTGAGCCTGCCCCTGCAGAGCTGACAGAATCTCTGCCCCAGTGTGGCTCCTGTCCCCTAAGCAGACCAACTCAAGCACCGCATGACATCTTTTTGCCTGAGTGCTTGCATAGCCCCTAGAACGCCTACGGAGCACCGCTGGTTCCGAGGAGAAATCTGCACAGGAAGAGGCCATAGAGGAAGAAGAAGAGGAGGGGGTGGAGGAGAGAGGTGTGGCAGAATCACCACTAATGGCATTTTGGAGGTGTGGTGGCGGAACAAGCTCCAACAATACTGCACCCTGTCCTGCATCCTTCCCAGCTGCCAGCAGGGTTACCCAGTGCGCCGTGAAAGAAAGGTAATGTCCCTGTCCATGCCTGCTGGACCATGAGTCAGTGGTAATATGCACCTTACCGCTGACCGCCCTGTCCAACGAGGCCAAGACATTGCCTTCCACATGTCGGTAGAGAGCCGGAATGGCCTTCCGAGAACAAAATTGGCATTTGGGAACCTGCCACTGAGGTACCGCACATTTCACAAATTCTCGAAAGGGGGCAGAGTCTACCAGCTGAAAGGCAGCAATTTGGAGTGCTAGCAATTTAGCCAAACTAACATTCAGCCGCTGAGCATGTGGATGGCTGGGACCAAATTTCTTTCCCAAATGGGGTAGGGAAATTTGCCTGCTACAATCTGATGTTGGTGTACCGCTTGCAGATTGCCCGGAAGTGCTTGGGACACCTAATTCTACACCTTCATTCCTCTCAGTGCAGGTCTCTGAGAGGACTGAAGTTATAGTATGGTTGGAGATCCCAGCTGATGAGGAGCAAGAAAAGGTCCACCTTGTTCTTTGGTGTGGGTCTTTTAAGTACTGTTGCCAACGGACTGCATGAGAGCTCGACATATGTCTTGTCAAGCATGTGGTGCCCAAGCGGCTGCTGTTTTGGCCACGCTTGATACGCTTCAGACATATGTTGCAAACAGCAGCGGTGCGATCTGCTGCACACGTATCAAAAAAGGCCCACACCAAAGAACTTTTGGAAAAACGCACAGACTCAGCAGTGCCCTGCAAATGCGGAGCTCTGCGGTGTGATGCAGTTGGTTGCCTGCCCTTAAGTTGGCCCCTGGAGGGCATCCTGCCTTATTGGAGATGTGCCTCCTCCTCCTCCGCCTCCTCCTCCTCTCTTCTATCAGGCACCCACATAGAGTCAGTGACCTCATCATCCCCTCCCTCCTCGCCACTGGAGCAAACCTGGCAGTATGCTGCAGCTGGGGGTGCATAACTGCCAGTTTCTTGTCCTTCTTGGGCACCCCCTCTCTCTGGGCTCACGTTACTGCCTTCATCCTCAACCCGGGTACCATCATCAGAGCCTTAAAAATGCTGCATATCCTCCTGCAGCATGTACCCTACACTGTGGTTGAACAGTTCGGGGGACTCCTCAGGGCATGATGGTGGGGCTAGGGAAGGAGTGACTGATGACATTGAGCCGATGGAAGAGGCCGCTTTGGCAGCTGCATTGGCAGACAAAGTACCCTGAGCATGGGTGACAGAGGATGAGGAGTAGGTATGAGCTTTAATGTTTGAGTCGAACGTAAGTTCAACTCGAACATTGGCCGTTCGTCAAATTACGAACATTATGGGCTGTTCGCACCAAATTCGAGTGGAGTGTCACAGCCTATAATTCACTGCGGCATCGCAGTGCATTGCTGGCTGATGATTGGCCAAGCATGCACTATGACCCGCATGCTTTAGCCAATCACAGCGTGGTAAGAACGGAAAGCCATAATTGGCCAAAGGCAGGGTGGCTTTGGCCAATTATGCCTATGGGGATTTAGTACACGCCCCACACTATATAAGGCCACCTGCACATCGGCCCTGTGTAGTGTGTTCCGGCATTGAGAGAGAGATAGAGAGAGAGAGACAGTGTCATTTCATTTGAGTTAGATAGAGCAGGCAAGCGAGTCAGTTAGCTGCAGTCAGTGTATTGTGTATATATGCATCCCAGGTGTTGTATATATATATATATATATATATATATATATATATATATATATATATATACACACACACTGTATTCAGTTTAGCTAGATCCGTTCCTGTTATTCTCTTCCTAATATACTTACAGGCAGGCTGCTGCAGTATTTTTATGCAGTGTATTGTGTCCTGTGCAGTGTGCAACTAAATCTAACTGCAGACAATTGCTGGTGTTCTCTTTCTAATAATACTACAGGCAGGCAGGCGATTTAGCTAGCTGCAGGATAATCAGTATATATATACATCCCAGCTTTCTGCAGCTACATCTCACTGCAGGCCATTCCTTGTGTACCTATTCCAATACATCAAAGACAGTATGTCTGGAATGCCAACAAGGAGAGGCAGACAGTCACAGGCCAAAAAAAGAGGGCAAGCAGGCTCTGTGTCTAGAGGCAACAGTGCTGGTCGTGGACATGGTGCATCCTCATCAGCACGTGGCCGTGGGGCATGCTTGTCCTTTTTCTCAGCAGCTGGCCATGTTGAGCCACAACATGCCGAAGAGTTGGTAGAGTGGATGACCAAGCCGTCTTCATCCTCCTCATCCTCTGTCACCCAGGCTACCTTGGCTGCCAATGCAGGTGCCAAAGCGGCCTATTCCTTGGACTCAAGGTCATCATCAGTTTCTCCTTCCCTAGCCCCACCAAAGGAGTCCCCCGAACTGTTCCACCACAGTGTTGGGTACATGCTGCAGGAGGATGCGCAGTGTTTTGAAGGCTCCGATGATGGTACCCAGCTTGAGGAAGGCAGTAACGCAAGCCCAGAGAGAGGGGTTGCCCAAGAAGGACAACAAACTGGCAGTCATGTTCCCCCCGCTGCAGCATACTGCCAGGTTTGCTCCAGTGATGAGGAGGGAGGGGATGATGAGCTCACTGACTCTACGTGGGTGCCTGATATGAGAGAGGAGGAGGAGGAGGAGGCACATCTCCAACGAGGCGGGATGCCCTCCAGGGGCCAGATTAAGGGCAGCCAACTGACTGCATTACACCGCAGAGCTCCGCAAGTGCAGGACGCTGGTGACTCCGCGCATTATTCCAAAAGTTCTTTGGTGTGGGCCTTTTTTGAGACATGTGCAGCAGATCGCACTGTTGCTATTTGCAACATATGTCTGAAGCGTATCAAGCGTGAACTAGACAGCAAGCGCTTGGGCACCACATGCTTAATCAGACATATGTCAAGCTCCCATGCAGCCCGTTGGCAACACTACCTAGAAGACCCAAACCAAAGAACAAGGCGGACCTCTCCTTTTTCCTCCTCATCAGCTGGGATCTCCAACCCCACTATACCTTCAGTCCTCTCAGAAACGTGCACTGAGAGGAATGAAGGTGTAGAATAAGGTGTGCCACTGCCAAGTACTTGTGGGCAATCTGCTATCGGTACACCAACGTCTGATTCTAGCAGGCAGATTTCCCTACCCCAGTTGCTCCACCGGCGAAAAAAAAAGTTCACTCCCAGTCATCCACATGCCCAGCGGTTGAATGCTAGTTTGGCTAAATTGCTAGCACTTCAACTGCTGCCTTTTCAGTTGGCAGACTCTGCCCCCTTCCGTAAGTTTGTGGAATGTGCGCTACCTCAGTGGCAGGTTCCCAAAAGCCACTTTTTTTCACGGAAGGCGATTCCGTCTCTCTACCGGCATGTGGAAGGCAATGTCCATGCCTCGCTGGACAGGATGGTCAGTGGTAAGGTGAATATTACCGCTGACTCATGGTCCAGCAGTCATGGACAGGGACGTTACCTTTCTTTCACCGCACACTGGGTGACTCTGCTGGCAGCTAGGAAGGATGCAGGACAGGGTGCAGTAGTGTTGGAGGTTGTTCCGCCACCACGCCTCCAAAATTCTACCAGTGGTGATTCTGCCACACCTCTCTCCTCCACCCCCTCCTCTTCTTCTTCCTCCATGGCCTCTTCCTGTGCTGATTTGTCCTCGGAACCAGCGGTGCTCCGTAGGCGTTCAAGGGGTTACCCAAGCACGCAGGCAAAAAGATGACATGCGGTGCTTGAGCTGGTGTGCTTGGGGGACAGGAGTCACACTGGGGCAGAGATTATGTCAGCTCTGCACGGGCAGGCTCAGAGGTGGTTGATGCCACACCAGCTCAAGGCAGGAATGGTGGTTTGTGACAATGGCACCAACCTCCTCTCCACCCTCCGACAGGCACAATTGACCCATGTGCCCTGTTTGGCTCACATCCTTAACTTGGTGGTGCAGCGGTTCTTGGGCAGGTACCTGGGCTTACAGGATGTCCTGAGGCAGGCCAGGAAAGTCTGTGTGCATTTCCGCCGGTCATATAATGCCAGTGCTCGGCTGGCTGACCTCCAAAAGGAATTTAACCTGCCCAAGAACCGCCTCATCTGTGACATGCCCACCAGGTGGAACTCAACGTTGGCCATGCTGCAGCGGC
Organism: Lithobates clamitans; assembly: GCA_037952925.1. Classification (NCBI taxonomy): domain Eukaryota; kingdom Metazoa; phylum Chordata; class Amphibia; order Anura; family Ranidae; genus Lithobates; species Lithobates clamitans. The sequence continues at coordinate 3,113,777 of JBBGZY010001322.1, read as the reverse complement.
TTCACATGCAGCAGAGGGCCATCAATGAGTACCTGTGCAACTATTGCACCAGGACAGGGTCAGGGGAGCTTGTTTTTTTTTCCCCACGCCAGTGGGCCATGATCAGGGATGCATGCACTGTCCTGTCACCATTTGAGGAGACCACGAGGATGGTGAGCAGTGACAGTGCATGCATCAGTGACACTGTCCCTCTTGTCCACCTGTTGGAGCACACACTGCGTGGAATAATGGACAGGGCACTTGAGGCAGAACAGAGGTAGGAAGAGGAGGACTTCCTTACCTCTCAATGCCCCCTTTATCCAGATAGTGTTCCTGTGTGCCCGCCGATCACACAGGAAGAGGACGAGGAGGAGGAGGATTGTGTCAGCATGGAGGTGGGGCCTAGCACTCAGCATCAGCAGCAGTCATCAAGGGATCATTTAGAGTCCGAAGAAACCCATGGACTTATACGTGGTGGGGAGCTGGTGGCTGCGGATCATGTCGTCCTTAGTGACCCAGAGGACTCTGTACCGAATGCCTCAGCAAACCTACGCTGCATGGCCTCCCTGATCCTTCAAAGCCTTCAGAAGGATCCTCATATTCGTGGTATCAAGGAGAGGGATCGTTACTGGCTGGCAACTCTTCTTGATCCACGATACAAGGGTAAGGTTGTGGACCTTATCTTGCCATCGCAGAGGGAGCAGAGGATGAAACATCTTTGGGAGGCCTTGCAGAAAGGTTTGTGCAACGCGTTTCCAGAGCCTGGGAGGTTACAATTTCCTGGTCCTCCTGGACAACGTGTTGCTGAGGCTTCGGTCAGTCACAAAAGGAGTGGTGGAGAAGGTGGCCATCTGACCGATGCGTTCAGACAATTTTTTAGTCCGCAGCCCCAAGGTATGATCGGTTCCAGCAACCATCGCCAGCGTCTGATTCACATGGTGCAGGAATAGCTAGGGGCAAGATCAGACTTGGACACCTTTCCCACCGAAAATCCTCTGGGTTACTGGGTCTTGAGGATGGACACTGGCCAGAGCTTGCACAGTATTCAATTGAGCTACTGGCCTGTCCTGCATCCAGCATTCTTTCGAAACGCACATTCAGTGCTGCTGCAGGCATTGTAACCGATCACAGGGTGCGCCTGTCCACCGACTCTGTCGATCGACTGATCTTCATAAAAATGAATCAGTCTTGGATCACCACCAGCTACCAAGCACCTGATGCTGATGTAACCAAATAATTTTTCTTTTAATGTGAGATCCCTTCAAGACTGACTATGCTGATGCTGAGTGACTATCCTGTTATGCTGAGTGACAATCCTCTTCCTCCTCAATGTTCATGCTGGTAGCTTGTAAGAACATTTTTGGTTCTGGACACTGCTACCAGTGGCTAAGGCCCAATTTTTCTTCCCCTGTTGAACAGGGGCGTGTAATTACAATTTTTGATGCAATACTTTGCAGCAGGGCTCATTCCTGCACTCCAACTAGAGTATGTGTGAGGGGTTGCAGTGTTGTGGCACCAGCATCAGTGCCCAAGGCCCAATTTTTCTGCCTCTGTTTAACAGGGGCGTGTAATTACAATTTTTGATGCAATACTTTGCAGCAGGGCTCATTCCTGCACTTCAACTAGAGTATCTCTGAGGGGTTGCAGTGTTGTGGCACCAGCACCAGTGCCTTAGGCCCAATTTTTCAGCCCCTGTTTAACAGGGGTATGTAATTACAATTCTTGATCTAATATTTCACAGCAGGGCCCGTTCCTGCGCCCACCAAGAGTGGCTGTGTGTAGGGATGAGATTCGAGTTTGATTGAACCCATGTTCGACTCGAACATCGCATGTTCGACCATTCGTCGAATTGCAAACATTATGGGCCCTTCGCGCCAAATTAGAGTGGCGCGTCATGGCCCATAATTCACTGTGACATCGCAGTGTATTACTGGCTGATGATTGGCCAAGCATGCACTATGACCCGTATGCTTGGCCAATCACAGCGCCGTCTGTACAGAGGGCCCGTAATTGGCCAAAGCCAGGGTGGCTTTGACCAATTATGACTCAGGGGGTTTAGTACACGCCCCACACTATATAAGGCCGCCTGCACTTCGGCCCTGTGTAGTGTGTTCTGGCGTTGAGAGAGAGAGATAGAGAGAGAGACAGTGTCATTTGATTTAAGTTAGATAGAGTAGGCAGGCGAGTCAGTTAGCTGCACTTACAGTGTATTGTGTATATATGCATCCTAGGATCCTAGGTGTTATATATATATATATATATATACCATATTTATCGGCGTATAACACGCGCCGGCGTATAACACGCACCCAAGTTAAGGAGGGAATTTTAAGGAAAAAAACGTTTAAAAGTTTAAGTTTAAGTTTACATTAAAATGCCCATCAATGCAGCCTTATCGGTGTCCATCTGCAGCCTTGTCAGTATCAGCGCAGCCTTGCCCCAGTGTCCATTGCAGCCTTGTCAGTGCAGCCTTGTCAGTGCAGCTTTGCCCCAGTGCAGAATTGTCAGTGCAGCCTTGCCCCAGTGTCCATTGCAGCCTTGTCAGTGCAGCTTTGCCCCAGTGCAGCCTTGTCAGTGCAGCCTTGTCAGTGCAGCCATGTCAGTGCAGCCTTGTCAGTGCAGCCTTGTCAGTGCAGCAATGTCAGTGCAGCCATGTCAGTGCAGCCTTGTCAGTGCAGCTTTTCTCCAGTGCAGCCTTGCCCCAGTGCAGCTTTGCCCCCATGCAGCCTTGCCCCAGTGCAGCCTTGCCCCCCCCGTGCAGCCTTGCCCCCCGTGCAGCTTTGTGGGATCGCCGTGATCCCTGCTGTCATACACAGCCCTGTGTAAATTTAAATATGTCGCAGAGACTGCAGGGACTCGGCAGAGCGCTGATACACATAGCCGAGAGTCCTCGGGTTTTCTCGGCGCCGCTTACAGTCCCGCCCAGTTCCGCCCTATGGGCGGGACTGTAAGCGGCGCCGAGAAAACCCGAGGACTCTCGGCTATCTGTAGCTCCGCTCCGCCGAGTCCCTGCAGTGCAGTCTCGGCGCCGTATTTGAATTTCCACACGGCTGTGTATGTCGGCGGCGATCGCGGCAATTGCCGCGATCGCTCCGATCACACACAATTGGGGGGGGGATCAGCCTATAACACGCACCCATGATTTTCCCCTGATTTTCAGGGGAAAAAAGTGCGTGTTATATGCCGATAAATACGGTATATATATATATATATATATATATATATATATATACATACACACTGTATTCAGTTTAGCTAGATCCGTTCCTGTTATCCTCTTCCTACTGACAGGCAGGCTTGTGTTTTTACAGTATTTACAGCTACCTGAAGAAAATTGCTGGTGTTCTTCTGATCCTATTAGTACCACAGGCAGGCAGCTACAGTATTTACAGTTAGTGTAGTGTGTCCTCTGCACAGTGTGCACCTAAAGCTACTGAAGAAAATTGGTGGTGTTCTACTGATTCTATTAGTACCACAGGCAGGCAGTATTTACAGTTAGTGTAGTGCGTCCTCTGCACAGTGTGCACCTAAAACTACCTGAATAAAATTGGTGGTGTTCTTCTGATCCTATTAGTACCGCAGGCAGCTGCAGTATTTATAGTTAGTGTAGTGCGTCCTCTGCACAATGTGCACCTAAAGCTACCTGAAGACAATTGCTGTTGTTCCGATCCTATTAATACCACAGGCAGGCAGCTGCAGTATTTACAGTTAGTGTACTGCGTCCTCTGCACAACGTGCACCTAAAGCTACCTGAAGACAATTGCTGTTGTTCCGATCCTATTAATACCACAGGCAGGCAGCTACAGTATTTACAGTTATGCCCCGTACACACGATCGGATTTTCCAACGGAAAATGTGTGATAGGACCTTGTTGTCGGAAATTCCGACAGTGTGTAGGCTCCATCACACATTTTCCATCGGATTTTCCGACACACAAAGTTTGAGAGCAGGATATAAAATTTTCCTACAACAAAATCCGTTGTCGGAATTTCCGATCGTGTGTACACAAATCCGACGGACAAAGTGCCACGCATGCTCAGAATTAATAAAGAGATGAAAGCTATTGGCCACTGCCCCGTTTATAGTCCCGACGTACGTGTTTTACGTCACCGCGTTCAGAATGATCGGATTTTCCGACAACTTTGTGTGACCGTGTGTATGCAAGACAAGTTTGAGCCAACATCCGTCGGAAAAAATCCTAGGATTTTGTTGTCGGAATGTCCGAACAAAGTCCGACCGTGTGTACGGGGCATTAGTGTACTGTGTCCTCTGCACAGTGTGCACCTAAAGCTACCCGAAGAAAATTGGTGTTGTTCCCCTGATCCTATTAGTACCACAGGCAGGCAGCTGCAGTATTTATAGATATGCCGCGTACACACGACCAGACTTTACGGCATATTTGATCCGGCGAACCTGAGTCAGTCGGACAATTCGATCGTGTGTGGGCTCCAGCGGACTTTTTTTTCTCAAAAGTTTGACGGACCTAGAAATTAAACTTGTTTCAAATCTGTCCGACGGACTCGTGTCCGGTCGAAAAGTCCGCTCGTCTTTATACTAGTCCGACAGACAAAAACCAACGCTAGGGCAGCTATTGGCTACTGGCTATGAACTTCCTTGTTTTAGTCTGGTTGTACGTCGTCACGTACGATCCGTCAGACTTTGGTTGATCGTGTGTAGGCAAGTCCGTTCATTCGGAAAGTCCGTTGTAAAGTCCGTCAAGAAGTCCGCAGGACAAAGTCTGCCGTAAAGTCCGCTCATATGTACGCGGCATTAGTGTACTGCGTCCTCTGCACAGTGTGTACCTAAAGCTACCTGAAGACAATTTCTGTTGTTCTGATCCTATTAATACCACAGGCAGGCAGCTACAGTATTTAAGGTTAGTGTACTGTGTCCACTGCACAGTGTGCACCTAAAGCTACCTGAAGAAAATTGGTGGTGTTCTTCTGATCCTATTAGTACCACAGGCATGAAGCTGCAGTATTTACAGTTAGTGTACTGCGTCCTCTGCACAGTGTGCACCTAAAGCGACCTGAAGACAATTGCTGTTGTTCTGATCCTATTAATACCACAGGCAGGCAGCTACAGTATTTACAGTTAGTGTACTGTGTCCTCTGCACAGTGTGCACCTAAAGCTACCTGAAGAAAATTGGTGGTGTTCTTCTGATCCTATTAGTACCAAAAGCAGGCAGCTACAGTATTTACAGTTAGTGTACTGCGTCCTCTGCACAGTGTACACCTAAAGCTACCTGAAGACAATTGCTGTTGTTCTGATCCTATTAATACCACAGGCAGGCAGCTACAGTATTTACAGTTAGTGTACTGTGTCCTCTGCACAGTGTGCACCTAAAGCTACCTGAAGAAAATTGGGGGTGTTTTGCTGATCCTATTAGTACCGCAGGCAGGCAGCTGCAGTATTTACAGTTAGTGCACTGCGTCCTCTGCTCAGTGTGCACCTAAAGCTACCTGAAGAAAATTGGTGGTGTTCTTCTGATCCTATTAGTACCACAAGCAGGCAGCTGCAGTATTTACAGTTAGTGTACTGCATCCTCTGCACAGTGTACACCTAAAGCTACCTGAAGACAATTGCTGTTGTTCTGATCCTATTAATACCACAGGCAGCCAGCTACAGTATTTACAGTTAGTGTACTGTGTCCTCTGCACAGTGTGCACCTAAAGCTACCTGAAGAAAATTGGGGGTGTTTTATTGATCCTATTAGTACCGCAGACAGGCAGCTGCAGTATTTATAGTTAGTGCACTGCGTCCTCTGCTCAGTGTGCACCTAAAGCTACCTGAAGACAATTGCTGTTGTTCTGATCCTATTAATACCACAGGCAGGTAGCTACAGTATTTTCAGTTAGTGTACTGTGTCCTCTGCATGGTGTGCACCTAAAGCTACCTGAAGACAATTGCTGGTGTTCTCATACTAATAATACTACAGGCAGGCAGTTGATTCTGCTAGCTGCAGTATATATATATATACATCCCAGCTTTGTGCAGCTACATCTCACTGCAGGCCATTAGTATGTCTGGAAGGCCAACAAGGAGAGGCAGACAGTCACAAGCCAATAAAAGAGTTGTCTAGAGGCAACAGTGCTGGTCGTGGAGATGGTGCATCCTCATCAGCACGTGGCCGTAGGATACGCTTGTCCTTTTTTTCGGCAGCTGGCCGCATTGAGCCGCAACATGCGGAAGACTTGGTAGAGTGGATGACCAAGCCATCCTCATCCTCCTCATCCTCTCTCACCCAGGCTCAGGGTACTTTGTCTGGCAAAGCAGCTGCCAACGCGGCCTCTTCTCTCGGCTCAATGGTATCAGTCACTCCTTCCCTAGCCCCACCATGTCCTTCTGAGGAGTCCCCCCAACTGTTTGAGCACAGTGTTGGGTACATGCTCCAGGAGGATGCCCAGTGTTTTGAAGGCTCTAATGATGGTACCCAGCTAGAGGAAGGCAGTAACATGAGCCCAGAGAGAGGGGGTGCCCAAGAAGGACAGCAATCTGGCAGTCATGTTCCCCCAGCTGCAGCATACTGTCAGGTTTGCTCCAGTGATGAGGAGGAAGGGGATGATGAGGTCACTGATTCCATGTGGGTGCCTGATAGGAGAGAGGAGGAGGAGGCACATCACTAACGAGGCAGGATGCCCTCCAGGGGCCAGCTTAACCACTTCAGCCCCGGAAGGATTTACCCCCTTCCTGACCAGAGCACTTTTTACAATTCGGCACTGCGTCGCTTTAACTGCTAATTGCGCGGTCATGCAATGCTGTACCCAAACGAAATTTGCGTCCTTTTCTTCCCACAAATAGAGCTTTCTTTTGATGGTATTTGATCACCTCTGCCGTTTTTATTTTTTGCGCTATACACGGAAAAAGACCGAAAATTTTGAAAAAAAATGATATTTTCTACTTTTTGTTCTAAAAAAAATCCAATAAACTCAATTTTAGTCATACATTTAGGCCAAAATGTATTCGGCCACATGTCTTTGGTAAAAAAAAGTCAATAAGTGTATATTTATTGGTTTGCGCAAAAGTTATAGCGTCTACAAACTAGGGTACATTTTCTGGAATTTACACAGCTTTTAGTTTATGACTGCCTATGTCGATTCTTGAGGTGCTAAAATGGCAGGGCAGTACAAAACCCCCACAAATGACCCCATTTTGGAAAGTAGACACCCCAAGGAATTTGCTGAGAGGCATGTTGAGCCCATTGAATATTCATTTTTTTTGTCCCAAGTGATTGAATAATGACAAAAAAAAAAAAAAAAAAAATTACAAAAAGTTGTCACTAAATGATATATTGCTCACACAGGCCATGGGCATATGTGGAATTGCACCCCAAAATACATTTAGCTGCTTCTCCTGAGTACGGGGATACCACATGTGTGGGACTTTTTGGGAGCCTAGCCGCGTACGGGGCCCCGAAAACCAAGCACCGCCTTCAGGATTTCTAAGGGCGTACATTTTTGATTTTACTTCTCACTACCTATCACGGTTTTGAAGGCCATAAAATGCCCAGATGACATAACCCCCCCCCAAATGACCCCATTTTGGAAAGTAGACACCCCAAGCTATTTGCTTTGAGGCATGTTGAGTCCATGGAATGTTTTATATTTTGACACAAGTTGCGGGAAAGTGACAATTTTTTTTTTTTTTTTGCACAAAGTTGTCACTAAATGATATATTGCTCACACAGGCCATGGGCATATGTGGAATTGCACCCCAAAATACATTTAGCTGCTTCTCCTGAGTACGGGGATACCACATGTGTGGGACTTTTTAGGAGCCTAGCCGCGTACGGGACCCCGAAAACCAAGCACCGCCTTCAGGATTTCTAAGGGCGTACATTTTTGATTTTACTCCTCACTGCCTATCACAGTTTCGGAGGCCATGGAATGCCCAGGTGGCACAAACCCCCCCCAAATGACCCCATTTTGGAAAGTAGACACCCCAAGCTATTTGCTGAGAGGCATGGTGAGTATTTTGCAGCTCTCATTTGTTTTTGAAAATAAAGAAAGACGAGAAAAAAAAATTATTTTTTTCTTTTTTCAATTTTCAAAACTTTGTGACAAAAAGTGAGGTCTGCAAAATACTCACTATACCTCTCATCAAATAGCTTGGGGTGTCTACTTTCCAAAATGGGGTCATTTGGGGGGTTTTTTTGCCACCTGGGCATTCCATGGCCCCCGAAACTGTAATAGGCGGTGAAGAGTGAAATCAAAAATTTACGGCCTTAGAAAGCCTGAAGGCGGTGCTTGGTTTTCGGGGTCCCGTACGCGGCTAGGCTCCCAAAAAGTCTCACACATGTGGTATCCCCGTACTCAGGAGAAGCAGCAGAATGTATTTTGGGGTGTAATTTCACATATTCCCATGGCATGTTTGAGCAATATATCATTTAGTGACAACTTTGCGCAAAAAAAAATAAAAAAAATAAAAAATTGTCTCTTTCCCGCAACTTGTGTCACAATATAAATTATTCCATGGACTCAACATGACTCTCAGCAAATAGCTTGGGGTGTCTACTTTCCAAAATGGGGTCATTTGGGGGGGGTTTGAACTGTCCTGGCATTTTATGCACAACATCTAGAAGCTTATGTCACACATCACCCACTCTTCTAACCACTTGAAGACAAAGCCCTTTCTGACACTTATTGTTTACATAAAAAAATAATTTTTTTTTGCAAGAAAATTACTTTGAACCCCCAAACATTATATATTTTTTTTAAAGCAAATGCCCTACAGATTAAAATGGTGGGTGTTTCATTTTTTTTTTTCACACAGTATTTGCGCAGCGATTTTTCAAACGCATTTTTTGGGGAAAAAACACACTTTTTTACATTTTAATGCACTAAAACACACTATATTGCCCAAATGTTTGATGAGATAAAAAAGATGATCTTAGGCCGAGTACATAGATACCAAACATGACATGCTTTAAAATTGCGCACAAACCTGCAGTGGCGACAAACTAAATACATTTTTAAAAGCCTTTAAAAGCCTTTACAGGTTACCACTTTAGATTTACAGAGGAGGTCTACTGCTAAAATTACTGCCCTCGATCTGACCTTCGCGGCGATACCTCACATGCATGGTGCAATTGCTGTTTACATTTGACGCCAGACCAACGCTTGCGTTCACCTTAGCGCGAGAGCAGGGGGGACAGGGGTGCTTTTTTTTTTTTTTTTTTTTTTTTCTTTATTATTATTATTTTTTTATCTTATTTTTAAACTGTTCCTTTCATTTTTTTTTTTTTAAATCATTTTTATTGTTATCTCAGGGAATGTAAATATCCCCTATGATAGCAATAGGTAGTGACAGGTACTCTTTTTTGCAAAAATTGGGGTCTATTAGACCCTAGATTTCTCCTCTGCCCTCAAAGCATCTGATCACACCAAGATCGGTGTGATAAAATGCTTTCCCAATTTCCCAATGGCGCTGTTTACATCCGGCGAAATCTACGTCATAAAATGCTCGTAGCTTCCGGTTTCTTAGGTCATAGAGATGTTTGGAGCCACTCTGGTCTCTGATCAGCTCTATGGTCAGCTGGCTGAATCACCGGCTGCATTTTCAGGTTCCCTGTTGAGACAGGAGAGCCAGAGAAAAACACGGAAGATGTTGGGGGGGGGGCATTCCCTCCCACTGCTTGTAAAAGCAGTCTAGAGGCTAATTAGCCACTAGGATTGCTTTTACATGAAAGCCGACCGCTGGCTGAAAAGAATGATACCAAGATGATACCTAAACCTGCAGGCATCATTCTGGTATAACCACTCAAAGTCGTGAATGGCATACCTGAAGACAAAAAAATGGTTAACAATAAAGCACAGTAAACGGTAAGGTATAAAAAATTGCATACCTGAAAAGCAAACATGATAAAACATAATAACAATAAAACATTGCAGAATAGAATACAGTAAAAAAGAGCAGAACAATAGAGAGAGAATAGAGAGAGAGAGAACAATAAAACGACAACTATTTTTATTTTATATTTTTGTTTGTGTTTTTTTTTTTTTTACACTTTTTTTTGTAACTAACTATAATAACTGTAACTGGTTCCAGGTTCGGGTCTCTCAAAATGCGATGGCATCTCGGGAGACCCTGTGAAAGTGTGCCTAGTCTGTGCAATGCTGTACCCTACGCTAATACTCAACTAGTGCATGGTAGCGTTCAAAACATTCACCAATGCAAAGACCAGGATTGTCAGGACAGGAGGGACAATAATAGCGGGTGTCACGCCTATATCCGCGCTTGCTGCAGACACATCTTTTTTGGGGACGGTTCGTTGGGTAGGGGTACTCGGGAGGACATAAAGAAAATGCCTCTCATGCAGCCGACTGCATTTGGTTGGGGATGTGAATGGGGGAAGTACGGGCGCTGCAGAAGCGGTGGGTTCCCAATTAGGATTGGCGAATGCAGCAGGAAGGGCACTATGGGCATGACGGGCCTGTGTTTGTCTTTTTGGTGGCAGCGGGACACTACTTGTGCTTGCCACCTCACCAGCTTGAACTGCACTTATGGGACTCGCCACGTCACCAAGTGTTACTGCAGTGCTGGTTTGACTACGACCGGGGTGTACTAGGCCTCTGGTGCTTGCCAGTTCACCAAGACGCTACAAAAAAAACTGTTAGCGATCGCAGGGATCAGGCCTGACTCTGCGAACGCTGCAGTTATGCGTTTAGAGTTTTGTAAGTGACAGTGATCGATCGATACTGCACTTGGGTGGGCTGGGCCGGGCCGGGCGGAGGGGCAAAACGCAGGTGCTAGCAGGTATCTGGGCTGATCCCGCTAACACTGCGTTTTTGGGAACCCTAAACTGCTGGGGACGCTAGTATAGATCTGATCGGATCAGATATTGATCTGTTCAGATACTATACCACTAAGGGAGGTGTACGCTGCGTGCGTGGGTGTTAGCGGTACTGGCGCTAACCTGACGCTGCCTGGGGCTGGTGCTTGCCAGTTCACCAAAATGCTACCAAAAAAACTGTTAGCGATCGCAGGGATCAGGCCTGACTCTGAACGCTGCAGTTATGCGTTTAGTGTTTTGTAAGTGACAGTGATCGATCGATACTGCACTTGGGTGGGCTGGGCTCGCCTGGGCGGAGGGGCAAAACGCAGGTGCTAGCAGGTATCTGGGCTGATCCCGCTAACACTGCGTTTTTGGGAACCCTAAACTGCTGGGGACGCTAGTATAGATCTGATCGGATCAGATATTGATCCGATCAGATACTATACCACTAAGGGAGGTGTATGGTGCGTGTACGGTGCGTGCGTGTGTGTTCGCGGTACTGGCGCTAATCTGACGCTGCCTGGGGCAACGCATATCACCGCCGGGCGATCAGGGGGCTAAACCTTTATTCGGTAATAAACGGCGGGTGCCCTGACACTATAAAAAATAAACTAACTAACCAGCGTCACCCGTAACAGTTATACGGTGATCAGTGGTGAAAGGGTTAACTAGGGGGCAATCAAGGGGTTAAAACATTTATTAGATAGTATATGGGGGTCCCTGTCGCTATAAAACACTGACGGCAAACCTAAATATTTACGTCCCTAACTACCGTCACCAGCGACACTAATACAGCGATCAGAAAAATGATCGCTTAGCGACACTGGCGACAGGGGGTGATCAAGGGGTTAAAACTTTATTAGGGGGGGTACTGGCGCTAATCTGACGCTGCCTGGGGCGACGCATATCACCGCCGGGCGATCGGGGGGCTAAACCTTTATTCGGTAATAAACGGCGGGTGCCCTGACACTATAAAAAATAAACTAACTAACCAGCGTCACCCGTAACAGTTATACGGTGATCAGTGGTGAAAGGGTTAACTAGGGGGCAATCAAGGGGTTAAAACATTTATTAGATAGTATATGGGGGTCCCTGACGCTATAAAACACTGACGGCAAACCTAAATATTTACGTCCCTAACTACCGTCACCAGCGACACTAATACAGCGATCAGAAAAATGATCGCTTAGCGACACTGGTGACAGGGGGTGATCAAGGGGTTAAAACTTTATTAGGGGGGGTAAGGGGGGTACCCTAGACCTACAGGGGGGTTACAGTAACTGTCCTAACACTGCTAACTGTCACAAACTGACACTATGCAGTAATCAGGAAAAAAAAAAAAAAAAAAAAAACCTGCTTGGTGTCAGTTTGTGACAGGGGGGGGGGGGTGATTGGGGGGGGATCGGGGGGCGATCGGGGGGGGATCGGGGGTGTAATGTATGCCTGGCATGTTCTACTGTGTGTGTTTGTGTTGTGCACTTACTTACATGTCATCTCTCCTCGGCGCTGGAACGGAAACTGACAGCCGAGGAGAGATGACATCACATCCTCTGCCTCTGTGTACTATACAGAGGCAGGGGATGTTTGTCATTGGCTGGGAGCGATCGCGAGGGGGGGGCCACGATCGGATGGTCTCCCCCTCGTCTCTCATCGCTCCCAACCAAATGCCGACCGCAGCTGGCACAGGGGGGGGGTCCGATCGGACCCCCCACCCGCGGGAAGGCAATCACGTTTCAGGTACGTGATTTTGCCTGCCCGTGCCGCTCTGCTCACGTATATAGGCGTGAGGCGGTCGGCAAGTGGTTAAGGGCAGCACACTGACTGAATCACACTGCAGAGCTCCGCATGTGCAGGGCGCTGCTGTCTCTGTGCGTTATTCCAAAAGTTTTTGGTGTGGGCTTTTTTTGAGACAAGTGCATCAGATCGCACCGCTGCTATTTGCAATATATGTCTCAAACGTATCTCGCGTTACCAAAACATCACCCGCTTGGGCAACACATGCTTGACCATACATATGTCGACCTGCCATGCAGTTCATTGGCAAGCGTACCTAAAAGACCAACACCAAAGAACAAAGAGGACCTCTCCTTGCTCCTCATCAGCTGGGATCTCCAACTCCACTATACCTTCAGTCCTCTCTGAGACCTGCACTGAGAGGAATGAAGGTGTAGAATTAGGTGTGTCACAGCCAAGTACTTGCAGGCAATCTGCTATCGGTACACCAATGTCAGATTGTACCAAAGCAAATTTCCCTGCCCCAACTGCTGCACCCCCGAAAGAAGTTTGCTCCCAGCCATCCACATGCCCAGCGGTTGAATGCTAGCTTGGCTAACTTACTAGCATTTCAACTGCTGCCTTTTCAGTTGGTAGACTCTGCCCCCTTCCGTGAGATTGTGGAATGTGCAGTTCCTCCGTAGCAGGTTTCCAAACGCCACTTTTTCTAACGGAAGGTGGAAGGCAATGTCTTGGACTCGCTGGACAGGGCAGTCAGCGGTAAGGTGCATATTATTACTGACTCATGGTCCAGCAGGCATTGACAGGGACATTGCCTATCTTTCACGGCACATTGGGTGACTCTACTGGCAGATGGGAAGGATGCAGGACAAGTAGTGTTGGAGGTTGTTCCGCCACCATGCCTCCAAAATGCTACTACTGGTGATTCTGACACACCTCTCTCCTCCACCCCATCCTCTTCTTCTTCCTCCATGGCCTCTTCCTGTGCTTTGTCCTCGGAATCAATGGTGCTCCGTAGGTGTTCAAGGGGCTACGCAAGTACGCAGGCCAAAAGATGCCATGCAGTGCTTGAGCTGGTGTGCTTGGGGGACAGGAGCCACACTAGGGCAGAGATTCTGTTAGTTCTGCAGGGGCAGGCTCAGAGGTGGTTGACACCATGCCAGCTTAAGGCAGGAATGGTGGTTTGTGACAATGGCACCAACCTCCTTTCCGCCCTCCGACAGGGACAAATGACCCATGTGCCCTGTTTGGCTCACGTCCTTAACTTGGTGGTGCAGCAGTTCTTGGGCAGATACCCGGGCTTACAGGATGTCCTGAGGCAGGCCAGGAAAGTCTGTGTGCATTTCCGCTGGTCATATAATGCCAGTGCTCGGCTGGCTGACCTCCCAAAGTAATTTAACCAGCCCAAAAAACGCAGAATCTGTGACATGCCCACCAGGTGGAATTCAACATTGGCCATGCTGCAGCAGCTGCACACGCAGCAGAGGGCCATCAATGAGTACCTGTGTGACTATGGCAGCAGGACAGGGTCAGGGGAGCTTGTTTTTTTTCCCCACGCCAGTGGGCCATGGTCAGGGATGCATGCACTGTCCTGTCACCATTTGAGGAGGTCACGAGGATGATGAGCAGTGACAGTGCATGCATCAGTGACACTGTCCCCCTTGTCCACCTGTTGGAGCACACGCTGCATGGAATAATGGACAGGGCACTTGAGGCAGAACAGAGGCAGAAAGAGGAGGACTTCCTTAGATCTCAAGGCCCCCTGTATCCAGACAGTGTTACTGCATGCCCACCAATCACACAGGAATAAGACGAGGAGGAGGAGGAGGATTGTGTCAGCATGGAGGTGGAGCCTGGTACTCAGCATCAGCAGCAGTCTTTAAGGGATCATTTACAGTCCCAAAAAACCCATGGACTTGTACGTGGCTGGGAGGAGGTGGCTGTGGATCATGTCGTCCTTAGTGACCCAGAGGACTCCGGACTGAATGCCTCAGCAAATCTACGCTGCATGGCCTCTCTAGCCTCTCTAAACCTGCAAAGCCTGCGGAAGGATCCTTGTATTCGTGGTATCAAGGAGAGGGATCGTTACTGGCTGGCAACCCTCCTTGATCCACGTTACAAGGGTAAGGTTGCGGACCTTATCTTGCCATCGCAGAGGGAGCAGAGGATGAAACATCTTTGAGAGGCCTTGCAGAAAGGCATGTGCAACGCATTCCCAGAGACTGGGAGGTTAAAAACTTCTGTTCCTGGACAACATGTTGCTGAGGCTTCGGTCAGTCAAAGAAGGAGCGGTGGAGAAGGTGGCCGTCTAACCGATGCGTTCAGACAATTTTTTAGTCCGCAGCCCCAAGGTATGATCGATTCCAGCAACCATCACCAGCGTCTGTTTTACATGCAGGAATATCTAGGGGCAAGATCTGACTTGGACACCTTTCCCACCGAAAATCCTCTGGGATACTGGGTCTTGAGGATGGATCACTGGCCAGAGCTTGCACAGTATGCAATTGAGCTACTGGCCTGTCCTGCATCCAGCGTTCTTGCGGAACGCACATTCAGTGCTGCTGGAGGCTTTGTAACCGATCACAGGGTGCACCTGTCCACCGACTCGGTCGATCAACTGACCTTCATAAAAATGAATCAGTCTTGGATCACCACCAGATACCAAGCACCTGATGCTGATGTAACCGAATATTTTTTTTTGAAATGTCAGATTCCTTTAAGACTAGTGACTATCCTGTTATGCTGAGTGACTATCCTCTTCCTCCTCAATAATCATGCTGATAGCTTGTAAGAATATTTTTGGTTCTGGGCACCGCCATCAGTGGCTAAGGCCCAATTTTTCAGCCCCTGTTTAACAGGGGTGTGTAATTACAATTTTTGATGCAATATTTTGCAGTAGGGTTCGTTGCTGCACTCAACTAGAGTATCTGTGAGGGGTTGCAGTGTTGTGGCACCAGCACCAGTGGCTAAGGCTCAATTTTTCAGCCCCTGTTTAACAGGGGCGTGTAATTACAATTTTTGATGGAATATTTTGCAGGAGGGTTCATTGCTGCGCTCAACTAGAGTATCTGTGAGGGGTTGCAGTGTTGTTGCACCAGTGCCTAAGGCCCAGTTTTTCAGCCCCTGTTTAACAGGGGCGTGTAATTACAATTATTGATGCAATACTTTGCAACAGGGCTCGTTCCTGCGCTCCAACTAGAGTATTTGTGAGGGGTTGCAGTGTCGTGGCACCAGTGCCTAAGGCCCAATTTTTCTGCCCCTGTTCAACAGGGACATGTAATTACAATTCTTTATCTAATATTTCACAGCAGGGCCCGTTCCAGCGCCCACCAAGAGTAACTGTAAGTACTTACAGTGTTGTGGCACCAGCACCACCACCATCAAAGGCCCAATTTTTCGACCACTGTTCAACAGGGACATGTAATTACAATTCTTGATCTAATATTTCACAGCAAGGCCCATTCCAGCACCCACCAAGGGTAACTGTGAGGACTTACAGTGTTGTGGCACCAGCACCACCACCAAAAGCCCAATTTTACTGCCCCTGTTCAACAGGTGCATGTAATTACAATTCTTAATCTAATATTTCACAGCAGGGCCCATTTCAGCGACCACCAAGAGTAACTGTGAGAACTTACAGTGTTGTGGCACCAGCACCACCACCACCAAAGACCCAATTTTACTGCCTCTGTTCAACAGGGACATGTAATTAGAATTCTTGATCTAATATTTCACAGCAGGGCCCCTTCCAGCGCCAACCAAGAGTAACTGTGAGGACTTACAGTGTTGTGGCACCACCACCACCATCACCAAATGCCCAATTTTTCTGACCCTGTTCAACAGGGGCATGTAATTACAATTCTTGATCTAATATTTCACAGCAGGGCCCTGTGAGGGCTTACAGTGTTGTGGCAACACCAACACCTAAGGCCCCAATTTCTGCAGAGTATATAGGGCAGGCCCCTACTTTCAAACATCCAACTTACAAATGACTCCTACTTGCAAACGGAAGGAGACAACAGGAAGAAAGATGAAATCTACCCCTAGGAGGGGAAATTCTCTCCTGTAAGAGTTAATATGGGAAAAAAATTTCTCCTTTCCACTGATGCTTTATCACCAATCCTTGTTTCACTAAAAACCCGAAATTTTCAAAAAACATTTGTCATTGGGACAGAAAGTGAGGAGAAATCTTCTGAACAGGAGCACAGACAGCAAAACAAATGTCACAGGGGTGATAACCCTTCCCTATGTTTTCCAGAAAGCTTAAAAATAGATTTTTTGGCTGGAGCTAAACACTTTAAAAATTTACCAGTTCAAAATTACAAACAGATTCTATTTAACAACAAACCTACAGTTCCTGTCTTGTTTGCACCGCCTGTATACTGCTGTTCAAAGTATATAGGGCCTGGGCGCTCCACACCTTTCCTTTTTTTAATTTGGGTGTGGGGTTCCCCTTAATATCCATACAAGACCCCAAGGGCCAAGTAATGGACTGGGGGGGTACCCATGCCATTTGTCTCACTGATTTTCATCCGGGACCCGGCATTACATTAAAGCCATAAGCAGTTTTAAATGAATTTTATTCCTTTAAAAATGTCATTTTGTGCAGGGACTGTTCTAAGCACGAGAAACCCGTGCACCTTTACAGCCATACTATAGACACCCCCAGGTACGATATTTAAAGAAATATTTCACTTTTTTTCACTTTAAGCATCATTAAAATCACTGCTCCCGAAAAAACTTTTTTTTGCATTGATACATGTCCCCTGGGGCAGGACCCAGGTCCCCAAACCCTTTTTAGGACAATACCATGTAAATTAGCCTTTAAAATTAGCACTTTTGATTTCGAACGTTCGATTCCCATAGACTTCAATAGGGTTCTAACGTTCGTGCGAACTTTCAGTCCGTTTGCAGGTTCTGGTGCGAACCGAACCAGGGGGGTGTTCGGCTCATCCCTAATGGGCACAGACAGGAGGAAACACTCAGACGAGGGCGGTAGATTTAAACATCTGTCCAGCTCCCCTCCTCCAACGGTAAAATCTGGCTCCGCTATACTCCGTGGGACCCACGCTGGCGAGCACTCACTCACACATTCACGGCCCACTGTCCCACTCATGGCCCACTGTTCTGTCTCCAAGGCCATCCTGACCTGTCAGCATAGGCTACCAAGGAAAGGCAGATGCTCACAGGCCACTAAAAGGGGGTAAGCAGGATCTGTGTCTCAAGCCAACAGTGCTGGTCATGGACACGGTGCATCCTCAGCACATGGCCATGGGGCACGCTTGTCCTTTTTTTCGGCAGCTGGCCGTGTTGAGCCACAACATGCAGAAGAATTGGTAGAGTGGATAACAAAGCCGCCTCATCCTCTTCATCCTCTGTCACCCAGGCTAAGAGAATGTCAGGACTGGGCTCAGCCCTTCCTTATCTGAGCTGGCCGCTCAGCTGTCAGCTAATTGCCAGCTCCTTCTCCACAGTGACTCAGCTTTTGATGATCTGCTCATCAGTCCTGGCTACTTAAAGCCGTCCAGCTCACTTCATCTCTGCCTTCGCCTTTGGTAACATCTCAAAGACTTTCTCCTGCGTTCCTGTTGAAGACTGCTTGGCTGACGTCCCTTTTGGCTCCTGATTCTGCTTGCTGTACTATTACGTTGATCTCTGGCTCTCTGACATTGGCATTGGCATTGGCTGACTACCCGATCTGGTTACTGAACTCTGGCTATGTATTGACTATGCTTACTCTGTTTACTTTTTTTATTATTGTTAAACAAGTGTGTTTTACTGTACTTCTGTCTCGGTCTGATTTATGGTTTCTGACAGTAGGTGAAGGCCATGATTTCAGAAGATGCAGTCAGTCCAGTCCAGTGCAGTCAATATTTTTTCCAGATTGGATGACCAGGATCACCGCATGGATCAGTTTGCCTTGGCGTTACAAACGCACCTGAGTCACACGGCTCACCTGTAATCTTCCACTATGGCTGCTCCAGTACAACCTGTGTTGCAGGCCGTCCCTGCTGCTGCTCCAGTCTCTGTGCAGGCACCCACCTCGAGTATTACCTCTATAAGAGGCATGTCTGGTTCCGCTCCGCTTCCCCAGTGATTTGGGGGTGATCCAGTTCAATGCAGAGGGTTCCTCAACCAGGTTGACACATACTTTGAGCTGTTGCCCCAGGCGTTTCCCACGGACAGAAACAAAGTATGTTTCATGATATCTTTGCTTTCTGAGAGAGCCTTGGCCTGGGCAAACCCTCTATGGGAGATGCAAAAACCGGTGGTCCTCAGTTACCCAGAATTTGTGGCTTCCTTCAAAGGGGTATTTGACATTCCCACACGCTCCGCTTCTGCTGCCAAGGGCCTCATGTCCATCAAAAGAGTACGAGAACTGTTGCCGATTACGCCAGTGAATTCTGTACACTGGCAGCAGAGGTTGCTTGGAACAATGAGGCCCTCGTGGCTGCCTTCTCTCATAGTCTCTCGGATAACCATGAGAGGTTGATCACATTTGCCATCCTCATTGACTCCAGACTCAGAAAAAGACTCTCTTTTAAGGAGCGCTGGCGCAAGCCTCTTGTACATTTGTCCCTGAACTTTGCAGTCCCACCCTTGCCTCCCTCACCTCCCATGCCTCCTGGTACCGAGTTGGTCTGTGAAGATGAACCCATGCACTTCACGCATCTCTCTGCGGATGAGAGCGTCCTTAGGAGGCGGTAGAGATTGTGCCTTTATTGTGGCCAGACTGGTCACTTTTTGAAGTCTTTTTCTACCTGTCCAAGTAACGCCCGAACCTTGAGGTCCTGTCACGGACAGACCTTAGGTGGCATTGTGTCGTCCCCAGTTATCCAGAAGGATAAGCCCCTGGTTTTGGTTACCCTGTCTTGGGCTGAGTCATCCGTTGAGATACAGGCTCTAATCGACTCTGGGGCTGCAGGCCTGTTCATTGATGCTGCCTTTGTATTGAAGTACTCGATTCTGCTGCAGCTGCGTGATACTCCACTTGCCATTGAGGCTCTTGACGGGAGACCTCTACAGCCTACCCATGTGACTCATGAGACTGTTCCGTTGTCCATGGCCGAAGGGGCCCTTCACCATGAGATAATCCAATTCCAAGTTATTTCCTCACCTAAGTTTCCGCTGGTTATTGGTTATCCTTGGTTACAGAGGCACAACCCTTCTTTTGAATGGCTCCGTGCTGAGGTTCTGTCCTGGTCGCCACAGTGCAGTGAGAGATGCTTCCAGAAGGTAGCCAAGGTCCTATGCACCTCTTCACTCTACTCCCTGCCGTAGGAGTACCGCGATTTTAGCGCTGTCTTTGACAAAGGTCAAGCCGGTACTTTGCCTCCACACCGGTCATATGATTGCACAATTGACCTTCAACCTGGTGCCATACCCCCTCGTGGCCAGATTTACCCTTTGTCAGTCTTGGAGGATAAGGCCATGGAGGAGTATGTTGCAGACAGACTTATTCGAGGTTTCATCCGCAAATCCTCGTCTCCTGCTGGTTTCTTTTTTGTGAAGAAGAAGAGTGGTGAACTGAGACCTTTTATCGATTATAGGGGTCTCAATCTTTTCACAATTAAGAATGCCTATCCCATTCCGTTGATTACGGAGTTATTTGACCACCTCAAGGGAGCAACGGTTTTCACGAAGCTTGATTTGAGAGGGGCATACAATCTCGTCAGGATTAAGGAGAGCGACGAGTGGAAAACTGCATTTAATACCAAATCAGCTCATTATGAGTATCTCGTAATGCCTTTTGGCCTTTGTAATGCTTCGGCAGTTTTCCAGTTCATTAACGATGTCCTCTGAGATTTGTTGCAGTTATGTGTGGTGGTTTATCTCGACCATATCCTCATATTTTCCAAGTCCCTGGAGAGCCACCACACAGATGTCTGTCGTGTGCTTCAGAGACTAAGAGAGAACAATCTCTATTGTAAATTGGAAAAGTGCGAATTCCACTGTGAACAGGTTAAATTCCTGTCATTTACACTGCTGGTTTTTCGATGGACCCAGAGAAACTTTCAGCGGTCCCACAATGGCCTCGACCTGTGGGTTTACGTCCTCTGCAGAGTTTTTTTGGCTTTGCCAACTATTATCAGTTTATTCGTAACTTCTCGTCTCTGGTCAAGCCTCTGACTGATATGACCAGGAAAGACGGCTACCCACAGAGTTGGTCTCATGAGTCCATTAAGGCCTTTGAGAGTCTCAAGGCTGCCTTTGCTTCTGCTCCTGTGTTGGCACACCCTGATCCTACGTTGCCTTTTATCCTAGAACTTGATGCTTCTGATACTGGAGTTGGCGCCCTTCTGTCTCAATGCCCTAACTCTGAGTGCGCTATGCATCTGTGTGGCTACTTTTCCAAGAAATTGTCACCGGCAGAGTGCAATTACGAGATTGGTGACAGAGAGCTGTTGGCAATCATTTTAGCCCTGAAAGAATGAAGACATCTCCTTGAAGGTACCACTGTGACGGTTCTCATTCTTACTGACCATAAGAATCTCACATTGTTGTCTGAGGCTAAGAGCCTCTCTCCCAGAAGGGCGCGATGGGCTCTTTTCTTGTTGAGTTTTAATTACATTGTCTTTCCAAAGGCACATTTTAGGACTGATAAATATACAATGCAGTATATCATATTGCAATTACATGTGTTGGAAGATCTTCCTAATCATTGTGCTATTACTAACAGAAATTATCCCCACTGGTTCCCTTTCACAAAATTGAAAGCAATGCTTAGAAGATGGAAAAGATCTTCGAAAGGTTGAGAGCAAATCAGATATACAAGCTTTATAATTACAGAGATGAAGATTATTGTAAAAGATAAGGAGATTCTAACATTTCTTTATGGTGCCATAGAAGATTTTGAATAATGTTGAATAAAAGGATAAAGTGATACTAAACAAGAAAGAAATTAACAATTTCTACTAAAATATTTGTATGAACAAGACATGGTTAGGTAGGAAGAAAGAATAGCACGGGCTACACAAGAGATATGTTGTCTTATTAAAAACTTGTAGTTATCCTTTAGGAATTGTGACATTGCCCTATTGCAGGTTGTTAGGTTGATAGCTGTGATTACCCACCAACATGTTCATGTCAAAACAAAATAGTTTTGTTTCTCCAATTTTTTTTTCCTTACACTTCTAGTGTGAAGTAATTGTTAATTAATGCATCATTAGACACAAGATAGCATCCCAAAGGTGTTCTATCAGGTTGAGGTCAGGAGTCTGTGCAGGCCAGTCAAGTTCCTCCACCCCAAACTCGCTGATCCATGTCTTTATGGACTTTGGTTTGTGCACTGGTCCAAATAATTTGGTGGAGGGGGGATTATGATGTGGGGTTGTTTTTCAGGGGTTGGACTTGTCCCCTTAGTTCCAGTGAAGGGAACTCTTGAGGCGTCAGCATACCAAGACATTCTGGACTATTTCATGCTCCCAACTTTGTGGGAACAATTTGGGGACGGCCCCTTCCTGTTCCAACATGACTGCCCACCAGTGCACAAAGCAAGGTCCATAAAGACATGGATGAGCGAGTTTGGGGTGGAGGAACTTGACTGGCCTGCACAGACTCCTGACCTCAACCTGATAGAACACCTGTGGGATGAATTAGAGCGGAGACTGCGAGCCAGGCCTTCTCATCCAACATCATCAGTGTCTGACCTCACAAATGCTCTTCTGGAAGAATGGTCAAACATTCCCATAGACACCCTCCTAAACCTTGTGGACGGCCTTCCCAGAAGAGTTGAAGCTGTTATAGCTGCAAAGGGTGGGGCAACTCAATATTGAACCCTACAGACTAAGACTGGGATGTCATTAAAGTTCATGTGTGTATAAAGGCAGGCGTCCCAATACTTTTGAATATATTGATTACTTTGGGTTTAATTAAAGTGGCAGCAATTATGGGATAGTTTTATTTTTTTCTAAATGTGTATATCTTTGTTCACTTACTTACAAATGTTCTCACTATTTATGTACAGTGTGTTTTCTGTGGTGCATAGGTAGGATTGTGATGTATTCTTTATAGGTCACGTTTTATTTTTAACAGACAGCAATTAAAAATTTACAAATATTTGTTATTTATTAACTCAACACAGGTTAAGCTTTTATATTTAGCAGGAATTTTGTAAAATGTGCAGTGTTTTATCTGCTAATAATGATTTTAGTGCATTTTTTTGTGAAAATATTGTTTTGATAAAATTTTGCGCAAATATCGCGGGGCCTTAAAAATCAGCAGCACCTTCTTTTCATTCTACTGGTCATGTGCTTTAGGAAAATATGTGGTTTGGGGGTCTATTACAAGATCTGAAAGCTGTAAGGGAAAAATAAAAAAAGCTAAAGAAAAATTGCAAAAATGGTCCAGCCAGCTACGTTTAAAAGTGAAGCGCTGGGCCTGGCAGCGAAAGGGTTAAACCAAACGATCTATTCTACAAGGTGATTGTTTACAATCACTTTATCTACTGTACTTTGGACTAAAACTGTGCTGTAGAGACTCCACTGTGCATATATATATATATATACACTGTGCCATTTTCTGCATAGATCAGTTGTGGTGGAGAAATGTTAAGATGGCAACATTCCTGGATACAGATGATCTTCAAAATCAAATCCAATCATTTTCTCTTGAACAATGTGAGCGTGGAAATCAGGGATATAGAAGAGTTCTACTACAACTGTTTGGCTATTTAGGATGTGGGAAATCTTCCCTGATTAACTCCTGTATATACACTTTATCTGATGGAGAATACAGAAACTATGCAAATTCAAGCAATGCCTGGGCAGCAGTGACTCTAGACAGAACAGTATATAATCTCACAAACAACATTGCCATTGTGGACAACCGAGGATGCTTCCCATTGAACAGATGGAGGAAAAGTGTAACATATGCTCAGCTTGGTAATTATTATTATTTTCCTAATAATATTACGGATATGATCATTATGATTTTTATAGTGTAAATTATCACAAATAATTCTGCACATATGTTAGATAATCAGTTTTATATGAAATCCCCATTACCAGATGTAAAGAAGAATATTGTAATTATTACCATATTTTAGAGCATGATCAATCTGAGTGGGTAATATATATCTGATATGTCTTCTTTGCTGAGATGGAGGGTAATTGTTTGCCCAGGGGGAATATTCAAATATTCATATTCCCCTCCCCCCAAAAAATGGGGGAAAATGTCTGAGTCTTATGGAGTGAGTACTGCCCACCCCCCCCCACCCCCATCGCTGCTGCCGTATCAGAATACCAGCGCTCAGCTTCTCTGTGGAGGAGAGAGGAGGACAGGATGTGAGGCGCATCCTGGCAGGGGCATACCAAGGGGGAGCGGGGGGAGGCGGTCTGCCCCAGGGGCCAAAACATGGGGGGGGTCTGTGGTGTCGCTATAGGGATGACACCCTCCAGAGGTGACACCATCCTGAAAGCAGCGAGAGCCCTGTCTGTTTTTTTTTTCCCCGCAGGAACACCCCCATGTGTTGTGTTCTGGTCCAGTCTGTCACTTACTGGTCCTCCCACCGGCAGCTGCTGCTGCAAACTATGTCCCCAGTCCTCCAGTCCTCCAGACCTTCCTAGCTGCTGCCCGCCCGTGTGTATCTGAGGCTGAGAGGCAGCCAGCCACCCGCCAGCGGAGGGGGTTGTGCATTGTAATGTCAGTGTCCTCCGCTGACTGAGGTGAGCTGGTGATAAGGGGGTGGGAGGTGTAGGCTGGCATGGTATCCACTCCCCAGTCACCTGAGCTGGTGTGAGAAGAGGCTGAAGGGGTGTTTGTGTCTGCCCTGCCATCCTGAGATGATCTGGGAAGGGGGGGTTTGCTATGTCCACCACCACCACCCAGGTATAGTGTAGCTGAACCAATTTGATAGGGGGGTGGTATTGCTGTGTGTCCACCACCCACCTATAATAGTATTAGCAGTATAATATTAAATATTTTAGTACACCATTTGCATAGTTGCCAACATTGCAAAAAAAAATTGTGGGACACTTTTTTGGCTAGGGCAGGGCCATATAATAATCATGGGGCGGGGCATGCTTTTGTAGGCTTGGAATAGCAATAAAAAAGAAAGGTGCCCCCAGCAGAGTCCTTCCTTGCATCAGGCGCCCCCAACAGAGTCCCTCCTTGCATCAGGTGTCCCCAGCAGAGTCAGTCTTTACACCAGTGAGATGGAGGGTAATTGTTTGCCCAGGGGGAATATTCAAATATTCATATTCCCCACCAGTGTTCCCAGCCTCAGTCCTTAAATCAGTGTCCCAGGCAGAGCCATAGTTACCCCCCCTGTACATAGTTACCCCCTCCCCCTGTACATAGTTTCCCCTCTACTCCTAGTTACCACCCTGTACATAGTTACCCCCTCCCCCTATACATAGTTTCCCCTCTACCCCTATTTACCCCCCTGTACATAGTTACCCCCCTGTACATAGTTACCCTCCTGTGCATAGTTACCCCCCTGTACATAGTTACCCCCCCGCACATAGTATCCCCCCTGTACATAGTTCCCCCCTGTACATAGTAACCCCTCCTGTAAATAGTTAACCCCCTCCTGTATATCGTTAACCCCTCTCCTGTACATAGTTAACCCTCCCCCTCCTGTATATAGTTAACCCCCCTCCTGTATATAGTTAACCCCCCTCCTGTATATAGTTAACCCTTCCCCTCCTGTATATAGTTAACCCCCCTCCTCCTGTATATAGCTAACCCCCCTCCTCCTGTATATAGCTAACCCCCCTCCTCCTGTATATAGCTAACCCCCCTCCTCCTGTATATAGCTAACCCCCCTCCTCCTGTATATAGCTAACCCCCCTCCTCCTGTATATAGCTAACCCCCCCTCCTGTATATAGCTAACCCCCCTCCTCCTGTATATAGCTAACCCCCCTCCTCCTGTATATAGCTAACCCCCTCCTCCTGTATATAGCTAACCCCCTCCTCCTGTATATAGCTAACCCCCCTCCTGTATATAGCTAACCCCCTCCTCCTGTATATAGCTAACCCCCCTCCTGTATATATGTAACCCCCCCTCCTCCTGTATGTAGTTACCCCCCCTCCTCCTGTATATAGATAACCCCCTCCTATACATTAAAGTTAAATTGCTGCAGCGACAAGAGCCAGTGGCGTCACTACAGCTGATGTCACCCGGTGCAGAAAAAAATTGGTGTCACCCCCCCTCCACCAACCATGGTCCCCCTTCAGTACAGACCCCCCTCCCTCAGTAAAGACCCCCCTATTAAGTACAGACCGCCCCTCCAGCAGTATAGACCCCCCTTCTCAGTACAGACCCCCCACTAAGTACAGACCCCATCCATCAGTTTAGACCCCCTCAGTGTAGACCCCCCTCATCAGTATAGACCCCCTCAGTACAGACCCCTCTCCCTCAATACAGACCCCATCTATCATTATAGACTCCCTCAGTGCAGACCCCCCTCCATCAGTGCAGACCCCCTCAGTGCAGACCCCCCTCCATCAGTGCAGACCCCCCTCCATCAGTGCAGACCCCCTCAGTGCAGACCCCCCTCCATCAGTGCAGACCCCCCTCCATCAGTGCAGACCCCCTCAGTGCAGACCCCCCTCCATCAGTGCAGACCCCCTCAGTGCAGACCCCCCTCCATCAGTGCAGACCCCCCTCCATCAGTGCAGACCCCCTCAGTGCAGACCCCCCTCCATCAGTGCAGACCCCCCTCCATTAGTGCAGACCCCCTCAGTGCAGACCCCCTCCATCAGTGCAGACCCCCCTCCATTAGTGCAGACCCCCTCAGTGCAGACCCCCCTCAGTGCAGACCCCCCTCAGTGCAGACCTCCCTTCATCAGTGCAGACCTCCCTCAGTGCAGATTCCCCCTCTATCAGTGCAGACCCCCCTCTATCAGTGCAGGCCCCAATCAGTGCAGACCACCCCCTCCATCAGTGCCTGTGCAGACCCTCCCCTCCCATAACGCCCCCCAGCACATGTCCATTTGTGAAGAGCAGAAGGAACATAAGTGGCATGAGCGGCCAGCGCCATGTGTTCAGTGGAGAGGGGAGGGGCTGATCTGTGCAGCTAACCCGTCTTCAGTATTGTGAGAGGAGAAGCCGATTCATTGGCTGCATGGATCGAGCCCCCTTCCTCTCTCCACTGAACACAAGGGGGAACGATCTAGCTGCGGCGCCGGCGGCCATTTTGCTGAAGCCAGCTGCTCCAAAAATGAAAAAGCAAACATTCCCAATTTCCCTGGGCAAAATCCTGATTCGGGACAGCCTCTGATCGGGATGAGGGTCCCAAAATTGGGATTGTCCCAGGAAAATCGGGACTGTTGGCAGCTATGCATTTGGTTCAGAATATTTTTTTCTTGTTTTCCTCCTCTAAAACCTAGGTGCGTCTAATGGTCAGGTGGGTCTTATGGAGCGAAAAATACCGTACTACTGTACGTGAGAAGGCTTTTCACAGACAGTTTGATGTCTGAGTTTGTTTATCTGAACAATGGGACCCAAACCTCCTTGTTTTACAAATATTTACTTCAAAGGATCCCTCATTTAGATATGCAATGAAGGTGGCCAGCCTGTCATGAATACTTGAAGTAATTGTAAAGCTTTGACTTAAAAAAAAAAAAAATAACAAACATGTCATACTTACCTCCACCGTGCAGTTCGTTTTGCACAGTGTGGTCCCGATCCTCCTGTTCTGGGGTCCCCCAGCGGCTCTCGCGGCTCCTCCCTGCATCAGATAGCCCCCTATGAGAAGCGCTTTTCCGGGGGGGTTACCTTGCAGGCGCGCTGCAGAGTTCAGCATTTGGCGTCCATAGACTCTGAATGTGGGACTCAGCCTCGCCCCCGACACCTGTGTCATTGGATTTGATTGACAGCAGCAGGAGCCAATGTCTGCGCTGCTATCAATCTATCCAATCAAGAGCTGGGACACCGTGCAGAGAGGGAGAGCGCGTCTCCGCCGAGGGAATTAGCCAATCTTAAAGCGGAGCTCCAGCCCCCCATGACAAAATTAAAAGACAGCAGCTACAAATACTGCAGCTGCTGACTTTTAATACTAGGACACTTACCTGTCCAGGGAGCCCGTGATGTCGGCACCCCTGGCCAAAGTTTTAGCTGCCGCCACCATTGCCTGTAAGGCAAAGCGGCAGTGAAGTCTTGCGGCATCACAGTCAGTTCTCTACTGCGCATGCGTGAAGCACGCTCTGTTTTGTGAATGGCCCGGCAGCAGGGGAAGTAGGAGGAGGGCTGACTATACCCTGTCAAAAACAGGTACCCTTTCCCCCCGAAAGGTTCCAAATGTGGCAAAGGGGGGGAGGCAGATAAGCAGAGATTCCCCTTTTGGGTAGAGCTCCACTTTAAAAAGAATGAGTAAGATTTGAATAGAGGGAACAAAGATGTCCACTAATTTTAGCTACTCCATGCAAACTAATGAAGGGGCCTATACCAATACACAGACTAGATGGAGAAGAGAGGTGAAGTCTTTGGAATACCAGAATGGGGACCTCAAGCACAGTTCAGTGGTAATTCTGGAATATATTCCTGTCATTTAGCCAAATGTTTGCTTTACATCTTTTCTTTCATAGTGTCTGTATTTTGTAGTATGTTATCTTAATATTGCTTCCTTTTTCAGGTAACTAGATAGACGGCTGTTTGTTAGCTTTAGACCTTCATACTATTTTCCAATAAATTTCTGTTGTTGTGTTGAAACTTTCACTCACAGTCAAGAACTCTCATTTACCAAATCATATCAGAGAAATATTAAATCTCATAATATATAGATTTTGGTCATCACATTTATTATTTCATCTCTCTGCAGCAAATTTGGTCCCTCTGAATGAACGTGTGGAGATTCCAAGGAGTTTTGAAGAAATGGTGACTAAACTGGAGCAGACAGATCCAAATTACACAGATCTTATTGTTCCCGTATTTGTTCACGTGTAAGACATTGCAAGGATCCTGTAATGTATATGTTTTATATAGAATCATATAACACAGTCATCACTGCTATAAAGTTCCCCAAGCAGCTCACAAAAACAAAAGATTTATGTGTTTCTTGTTCAAATCACAAATAGGCTGCAATGTTTGACGTGATGCCAAGAAACAAAAAGGCCACCATTCACCTAAATAACACAATGAAGCTAGGACCTCCGATCAGTGGCATCACCAGGGCATTTTTACTCAGAGAATAGGTGCTGGAACTCATCCTCCCTGGCCAACTCTCCGCACCAACCATGCCCACAACCCCGCCCTTAGCCACACCTTCCTCAAAGGTGAAAACCACATGGTTGTCAAATAGTGGGTGTAACCGAAGCTCAGAACTGTGTATTGAAGAAGGTTCAGAAAAGTGAAGCACACAGAGTACAGGACTCAGGAGTATGTATTGTGCAGTGCTGAGGATATCATACAGGGTGCAGTAGCCATAAACATGTACAGTACACAATATTAAAATGTACAGTATGTACCAAACAGCACAGCATAGAAACTATGTTCAGGAGTATATAATGTACACTGTACATACATAATCTGAGGTGTATGATACACGCTCCTAACCACTACCCCCGTATACTGTGCTATACATTATATAATCATGACCCCCTGTTCTCTTAATACTAGGCTGTATTTTACATATTTCTGACTAGGGATGAGCTTCGAGTTTTGGTTGGTCGCAAGTTCGCCGAACAGCGAACAATTTGGGGTGTTCGCGGCAAATTCGAATGCCGCGGAACACCCTTTAAAAGTCTATGGGAGAAATCAAAAGTGCTAATTTTAAAGGCTTATATGCAAGTTATTGTCATAAAAAGTGTTTGGGGACCTGGGTCCTGCCCCAGGGGACATATATCAATGCAAAAAAAAGTTTTAAAAATGGACGTTTTTTCGGGAGCAGTGATTTAATGATGCTTAAAGTCAAACAATAAAAGTGTAATATCCCTTTAAATTTTGTAGCTGGGGGGTGTCTATAGTATGCCTGTAAAGGGGCGCATGTTTCCCATGTTTAGGACAGTCCGACAGCAAAATGACATTTCAAAGGAAAAAAGCCATTTAAAACTACTCGCGGCTATTGCATTGCCGGTCCGACAATACACATAAAAGTTCATTGATAAAAACGGCTTGGGAATTCCCCACAGGGGAACCCCGACCCAAAATTTAAAAAAAAATTAAGTGGGGGTCCCCCTAAATTCCATACCAGGCCCTTCAGGTCTGGTATGGATATTAAGGGGAACCCCTGCCAAAATTTAAAAAAAAATGACGTGGGGGTCCCCCTAAATTCCATACTAGACCCTGTGCCAAAAAAAAACAAAAACGGTGTGGGGTCCCCCCAAGAATCCATACCAGACCCTTATCCGAGCACGCAACCTGGCAGGCCACAGGAAAAGAGGGGGGATGAGAGAGCGCCCCCCCCTGAACCATACCAGGCCACATGCCCTCAACATTGGGAGGGTGCTTTGGGGTAGCCCCCAAAACACCTTATCCCCATGTTGATGAGGACAAGGGCCTCATCCCCACAACCCTGGCCAGTGGTTGTGGGGGTCTGCGGGCGTGGGGCTTATCGGAATCTGGAAGTCCCCTTTACCAAGGGACCCCCAGATCCCGGCCCCCCCTGTGCGAAATGGTAAGGGGGTACTTACCCCTACCATTTCAATAAAAAACTGTCAAAAATGTTAAAAATGACAAGAGACAGTTTTTGACAATTCCTTTATTTAAATGCTTCTTCTTTCTTCTTTCTTCTATCTTCCTTCATCTCCTTCTTCTTCTGGTTCTTCTGGCTCTTCTGGTTCTTCCTCCGGTGTTCTCGTCCAGCATCTCCTCCGTGGCGTCTTCTATCTTTTTCTCCTCGGGCCGCTCCGCACCCATGGCATGGGGGGAGGCTCCCGCTCTTCTCTTCATCTTCTTCTCTTCATCTTCTTCTTCATCTTCCTCTTTTCTTCTCTTCTTCTCTTCTTCATCTTCTTCTCTGGGCCGCTCAGCACCCATGATGGCATGGAGGGAGGCTCCCGCTGTGTGACGCGTCTGCTCTTCTGACGGTTCTTAAATAACGGGGGGCGGGGCATGACGGGACTTCCCTGTGGAATTCCCCGTGATGTCACAGGGAAGTCCCGTCAAGTCACCGTGCGTCAGAGGGGGGCGGGGTCACCGGGTGGCCCCGCCCCCGTTATTTAAGAACCGTCAGACGAGGAGACGCCGTCACACAGCGGGAGCCTCCCTCCATGCCAGCATGGTCTGCGGAGCAGCCCAGAGAAGAAAATGAAGAAGAGAAGAAAAGAAGAAGATGAAGAGAAGAAGATGAAGAGAAGAGCGAGAGCCTCCCCCCATGCCATGGGTGCGGAGCGGCCCGAGGAGAAGAAGATAGAAGACGCCGCGGAGGAGATGCTGGACGAGAACACCGGAGGAAGAACCAGAAGAGCCAGAAGAACCAGAAGAAGAAGAAGAAGAAGGAAGATAGAAGAAAGAAGAAAGAAGAAGCATTTAAATAAAGGAATTGTCAAAAACTGTCTCTTGTCATTTTTAACATTTTTGACAGTTTTTTTTGTGAAATGGTAGGGGTACTTTTGTACCTCCTTACCATTTCACACAGGGGGCAGGCCGGGATCTGGGGGTCCCCTTGTTAAAGGGGGCTTCCAGATTCCGATAAGCCCCCTGCCCACAGACCCCCACAACCACCGGCCAGGGTTGTGGGGATGAGGCCCTTGTCCTCATCAACATGGGGACAAGGTGTTTTGGGGGGCAACCCCAAAGCACCCTCCCAATGTTGAGGGCATGTGGCCTGGTACGGTTCAGTAGGGGTGGGCGCTCTCTCGTCCCCCCCTCTTTTCCTGCGGCCTGCCAGGTTGCGTGCTCGGATAAGGGTCTGGTATGGATTTTTGGGGGGACCCCACGCCGTTTTTTTGGGGGGGCAGGGTTCCCCTTAAAATCCGTACCAGACCTGAAGGGCCTGGTATGGAATTTAGGGGGACCCCCACGTCATTTTTTTTTTACATTTTGGTTCGGGGTTCCCCTGTGGGGAATTCCCATGCCATTTTTATCAATGAACCTCTATGTGTATTGTCGGACCGGCAATTCATTAATAGCCGCTAGTAGTTTTAAATGGCTTTTTTCCTTCGAAAAGTCATTTTGCTGTCAGACTGTTCTAAACACGGGAGACATGCGCCCCTTTACAGGCATACTATAGACACCCCCCAGCTACGAAATTTAAAGGGATATTACACTTTTATTGTTTGACTTAAGCATTATTAAAATCACTGCTCCTGAAAAAACGGCCGTTTTTAAAACTTTTTTTTGCATTGATCCATGTCCCCTGGGGCAGGACCCAGGTCCCCAAACACTTTTTATGACAATAACTTTCATATAAGCCTTCAAAATTAGCACTTTTGATTATTCATGTTCGTGTCCCATAGACTTTAACGATGTTTGCGTCTTTCGAACAAACTTTTTTCCTGTTCGCATGTTCTGGTGCGAACCGAACAGGGGGGTGTTCGGCTCATCCCTACTTCTGACCACTGCACTCTGTCCATTGTTCTGTGTCTTACATACTCCTGACTGCTGGACTCTGTATGCTGTGATGTATTTTGCATGCTCCTGACTGCTGTAATCCCCATGTGACAGACCTAGCCAGGACAGAGGCTTTTGGAGAGGACTGAATGCAAGCCTCTTGCCTACAGATTATGGGCCCTGGATTTTCAAGGGAATAATACTCTTTGCGAGGTGAATGAGAAATCCAGTCTGATCTGTACTGGTCATACTCAATCTTGTATATATGTATATATTGTATGTTGTCTCATTCTGTTGTGGACTCTTTGCTGTGATTATTTGGGATGTGTGTCCCTGTAGTGGGAGGGGGCATTCCTCCAGCAGCCCCCCTGCTGATAAGACTGTTTACTGAGGAGAAGTTTGAACACACCTGACCTGTGTGTCCATTGTCTTTGGACAGTTTAACCCGCCCTCTTTTCCAAGAGTGGGGGGGAAGAGTCTCTGAGTAATTTTTCATCTGTTGTGTCCGTGTGATAATAAAACAGTCCATGTTAGCAGTGAAACAAGTGTTGCCTTGTTTTGTGCTTTGTGAGCAGTTGGAATATCTGATATCTGTATCCAGACTGGGAGGAAGTGGTATACTGACAGGAAACACTCAAGCGGAGTGTGGGACGTTCCGTGACACCCCACATACAGACTGTTTGGATTATTCAACATATAGCTCTGTGTACAGAGTGCAGTGGTCAGGAATATGTAAGAGCATGTAATATGCAGTCCAGCATACAGTGTGCAGGGGTCAGGAATATGGTATGTTATGTAAATCCCATTCTACAGAGTGCAGAATTCAGAAGTATTGTCAAGGGGCCATTAATGTATCATATGACTGTAAGAGGTATGTAATGTATAGTATTCTCTCTGGAGAGGAGACACTTGAGAGGGGATATGATATCAATGTACAATGTATGATATCAATGTATAAATACCACACTGGAAACCCTAGCATAGGGAACAAACTATTCAGTGAAAGGTAATTTAAAAAGTCACTAAAATTAGAAGAAAAGAGGTTTAACCTTAAATTGCGTAGAGGGTTCTTTACTGTAAGGATGTGGAATTCTGCTTCCACAAGCAGTGGTATCAGTGGGGAGCGTTGATAGCTTAAAAAAAAACTATTAGATAGGTATCTTAATGACCACAACATACAGGCATATACAATGCACTATTGACATTAACACACACACACACAGGTTGAACTGGATGGACTGATGTATTTTTTTAACCTCACCAACTATGTAACTATGTAACGATGTATACCAGAGCATACAGTTATGAATAGATAATGTACAAGATATTTTACTAAATCCTCACTGTTGCATCCTACATACCCTGCATGGCCTGCCATACATTTCATTCTCTTGGTTACTGAACTTTGAATACTTTGCTGCCCCCCCCCCCCAGCCCCCCAGCAAAGTTCCCTTGTCCTCTCCAAGCAAAAATCCCACTTCCCTCGAGTATCCCCCACCCCTCAAAGTAACCATCAATTAATGGGATTATAGTATCAGTTATGCTATCCTCTGATATTAGCCTATGAGGTGAAACCCACTTAGAGGAGCTATAAACATACTGATGTCTCACGATGCAGGTAGGATTTGATCCGGCAGCAATCACATGTGAGTTGTTGCCGGCCTTTCATGGAAGTGGTTTATAAAGGTTTTTAATAAAAAAGATAATGCACCAGTACAGCGTTCTTCTCTTTTATGTGTAGCACACCCCCTTAAGGGCCGCAAGTTACTGGGATTGCCATCCCTGCACAGCCAGGCACATCTAATCTTCACAGGCACATTGGAGTCAGTGAACAGTCTGCGGTTTTGTTTTTATGGTTTATTGAGGGTTAATAAAGTTAGTAGCAATGGCCCATTATAGAAAGGGACCCCGGGCCCCTATACTTGTGGAAAGTTAGAGTGACGCCACTAGCATATTTACAGCACTTCCTCCCGTGGTCACTTGTCCCATCACCACCTCTTCAGGCCCTGTCAGCCCTCCTGGATGCAGCAGCCCTTTTCACTAGCCCTCTTGGCTACTTCTCCACAGTCCTCCCAGACTGAAACTCACTAGACTCACTCTCAGTGGATCTCCCGGATGTGCTGACCTGCTCCCGCTGTCCTCTCTTTGCTCTAGTGCCTCCAGGGAAGATCTCCGCTGTGTGTTGTAGAGGGTCCCTACACCACCCAAGCCCCAGGCACTAGGTAACCCCCCCAGACTAGGGGGCCCCCTCAAGGGCCTCCAACAGCCTCCTCAGCACTCCATCTCCTAACTTCCACCCAACACACTGTCCCTGCCAGCATGAGTCATGCCTTTTTTGTGTCCTCTTCCTGTCCTGCTGGGGATTGGTTGGGGACCTAATAAATATGCCAAGCAACTCCTCCTAGTCTCCACCTACTATATCTAGAACATTCTCCAATATTCCAGGGAACAGGGGGAGGTACCAGAGAAGCTGATTTCTGAGTCATCCAGCCTCCCTGAGTCACTAATCCCTGACCCAGATTCAACACAGGCCAGGCTCTCAGCCAAACCAAATTTACCTACTCTACAGCTAACTATATACAACTAGCAAACTAGCTAGAGGGTGCTACATGTGGTCTGTTATGAACAGGATTATTCTTACTGTTGGGTGGTGGGGAGGAAAGATGACCCTAAATGCAGTTGTGCTCATTTCACAAACACTTACTGACCTCTTTTGTTCTCTGAGGTCATTGAATTTGGTGAGTTTTAGCCTGGTGTTGTTGTGAAGGTTCCTTCACAGGGATTTTTGGAATTAGGTCACAGTATTGGAGGCTAGCTTTGTTGTGTTACTTGGGTAAATGGTGGCATTTGGTTCTTGGTCTCACTTCTAGAGCTGCAGCCTATTATTTGTGATCTGTATTATAAAGTTAAAGCTTAAACAGCTCCAAATTGATAATTTAGTCCTGACTGTATGCTGCCTGTTCAAATCTTTAGACAGATTCTAACATCTCTCTGTGACTTTAGCTGCAGGATGAGTGTTCTTAAGTTTCAGCTAGGACCATTGTTAGTTATCTAGAATGGTCACACTTATGCCCCGTACACGCGGTCGGATTTTCCGATGGAAAATGTCCGATCGGAGCGTGTTGTCGGAAATTCCGACCGTGTGTGGGCTCCATTGGACATTTTCCATCAGATTTTCCAACACACAAAGTTTGAGAGCAGGATATAAAATTTTCCAAAAAACAAAATCTGATCGCGTCAATTCCGACCGTGTGTGGCCTGTTCCGACGCACAAAGTGCCACGCATGCTCAGAAGAAATTCCGACACGGAACAACTCGGTCTGGTAAACTTAGCGTTTGCAATGGATACAGCACTTTCGTCACGTTGCAATGTCAAAAATGGTTTAATACAGCGCACTCTCTTCTTCTTTATAATGTGACAAGAATTAAGTAGTTTTGCTGCTCATATTCACACACACTTCTCACAAACTTATTTCTCTACTATTTATCGGGATTCCCTCAATATATTTTGATATGTCACATCTGACAACATTATTTTGGTGTTGTTTTTTTTTTTTTTTTTTGGTTTTAAGGCAGATTAGTTATTTTTGGTTTGTATTTTTTTCAAGGCTGATTTTTGTTTTTTTGGATTTTTATTTGTACTCCTGAAAATTTTTGTGCGTTTTTTTTGTGTCAAGTTACCACGACACTATTGATATGTTGTTATATTTAATCTGTAGGAGATTGTTTGGTGTTGTCTCTTGTTAATTTCACATTGTACTTTAGAAATGTACCTGAATCGTCACCAACAAACTGTCCTTTTTGGCTGAAAACACACATAGGAGAGTAGAATTTCCCAAAAAAAACCTCTTATTAAATGCTCACAACTAAACAAAGAGGGAGGCAACGCTGGAGAAACTGCAGAAATTGGTGAAACCTTGGACCCCTAGGGCACACATCAACTATTTTCAAGCAAAATTGGTGGCCTGAGGAGTCCTTATCTAAGGGAGTGCAGTCTGGTCCAGAAGTCCCAGAGATCCGGAAAGCAGTAGATGACATCTATGTCCCCAGGCTGTGGTCATACGAGAGACTGCAGATTTTGTCAGACCAGACTGAACCCAGGTCATCACTCTCTTGTCTTCCTTCCACGCCTCCTTCCACGCGGTGGCTCTAGTTGTGGCAGGAGGAGGAGGAGGAGGAGGATGGTTCAACTCAATCACGTCGGTCTTGGGTGTTAGTTCCCCACTCTCCCCCTTAGTTAGGACTTTATAAAGCAGGTCCTTACATAGCTTGCGTTGACCCTCCTGCATGCCCTGCAGTTTTGTGGCAGCCATGCAGGCAAAGGCCTCTTCAGGTGTGGGTAAGGCTCGGAGGGATGCCGAAGCCTCCTGAATGAGCCTGAGCACTGAATCCTGCATGTGAGTCGGCTTCCTCGCTCTTTTGTATGGAAGGCGGAGGGGAGGAACCTGCGATTCAGTCAGGCTGCGACTGGTCCCAGGCTTCTCTTGGCTGCCACTTAGCCCCGCCTCCTCCTGGCTGCCACTAATCCCCGCCTCCTCCTGACTGCCACATTCCAGAGCCTCCTCCTGGCTGAGGTCTTCCTGTGTATGAAAAAGAGACATAGTTTGAGTTTTTTATTCATCATTCACACACAATTTTAACCTCCTGACTGTTGCAAATTGAATGTTATGAAATATAACAGACTATCATTCTGAGCCCAGCATTTTTCATTCTTTTTTTTTTTTTTTTAATATTTATTGAATTTTTTCAGAAAAAAGTTTACAGGTACAGCAAGAAGTAAGTGATTGTACATAAAAATGCAAGAGTGCGGGCGCAGCCGCAATAGTTGTGTGATAAGACAGTGCATTCTTAAGGCAAGGCGCAGATGTTAGGTATAGCATTTGTCATATATTGTGTGGGACATTTAAATTGTCATGCATAACTGGAATATTGTAACTATATTGTAGGGCGGAGAGAAGTGGAAGTCTTTATGAGCTTTTCTGAATGTATGGCTCAGTGTTACCTCCATATTTTCAAGACATAATGTATCTTGTTTGCTAGTGTGTTAGCAGATGTAAAGAGTATAATGTATTAAAAGGAAGGAGAAATAAAATAAGATAGAAACAACGTAGGGGGAGAAGGGGTGGTAAATGTATTCGGGGAAGAGAGGATGGAGAGCCTATGGGGTGACACTGGGTTAGTAGGTATCCAGGAATGAGCAGTTATCTTGTGCTTTTTATCTGGATGGCGCGGACGCTTGTGGCATATGAAGAAGGGGGGGTGGGGGGAGCGGTGGGTAGCAGTATCGGGACAGTGATGAAGGGATACAACTTTGGAGTGTGCTGCCTTCTGGTACAGTCAGTTAAGTCATTGTTATTTTGTATTCGTTCGTAGTGGTGAAATGTATCCAGCATTTCCATGTTTTCGTAAATTTAGTCTGTGAGTCTTTGGATTGATGGATAAGGTCTTCCATGATCTTTGTCTGTTAAATGCGGTGGAACCATTCTTTTATGGTAGGTGGTTCTGTGGATCGCCATTTAAGGGGAATACACATTTTTGCAGCGTTCACTAAATGCATGGCTAGAGAATGCCTGTATGTCGGTAATCGTGTCTTAGAATGGTGTAGAAGGAACATTTGAGGTTCAAAGTCCAAGGTATAAGTGGTTATATGTGTGATCAGTTCGTGGACTTTCACCCAGAAAGGTTGGATTTTGGTGCAAGACCACCAGATATGTAACAAGGAACCTGTGTCTGCGTTACATCTCCAGCATGTAGAAGGAAGTGTTTGGTTGAATTGGTGTAGAAGTTGTGGTGTTCTATACCACCTGGAGAATAATTTGTATGCGTTTTTTTGGACTTGCACGTTCATCGAACCTTTGTGAATCAAAGTGTAAATGTTTGCCCAATCTTGGTCGTTCAACTGAATGGAGAGATTTCGTTCCCATTGGCGGTTGGTCCAGTGTTTTGTAGGGGTGAGGTCGTTAAACAGGAAGTTATAGTTTTGTGAGATCAGGTGGGTGAGCGTGTTCTCGTTTAAATGTATTTCAGAAAGATATTAATGTAGGGTTGATCAGCGGGTGTTGAGAGTAAGCAGGGGGTAAGAATTGAGGATCGATCCACGGTGTGTGGTGGATGGGTATATGCGAGAGTGATTGTTCTATTTGAATCCAAGCTTTATGTTTAGTGTTAACATTCCAATCAATGATCCTGGCCAGGTGACATGCTTGTTGGTATTTGCGTACGTCAGGGAGCCCTATCCCTCCTAGAAGTTTGGGGTTTGTCAATCTCTTGAAGCTAAGTCGTGGGCGTGTTTTCCCCCAAATGAACGTCGTACAAGCTTTTTGGTATATGGAGAAGAATGAGGGTGGTAGTTTAATTGGGATTGTTTGCAGGAAATATAAAATTCTAGGTAGGATATTCATTTTGATGATTGCGGCTCTGGCGAACCAGGAGAATTGTCCCGATGATCATTTAGTTAAGTCCAGTCGTATTTTTTGGAGGAGAGAGGAGTGGTTTTGAGTGTATAGGTTTGATAGGGAGGTTGGTATTTGAATGCCTAAATATGGGATTGAGTTCCTATTCCAAGTGAATGGGAAGTTATGTTTGCATTGTTGACATAGTTCTGAGGATAGGGATATGTTGAGAGCAGTAGATTTTGAAAAATTAATTTGGAGATTGGAGAGGGTGTGGAAGGTTTGGAAGTCTTTAAGTAGATTTGGGATTGTTGTAAGCGGATCTGTAAGAAATAGGAGGATGTCGTCAGCAAATGCAGCTAATTTATACGTGTGGTGTTTGATTTGAATCCCTTTAATGTCAGGGTTGGCATTAATACGTCTGAGGAAGGGTTCTAGGGTAAGAATAAAGATTAAAGGGGATAGCGGGCATCCCTGTCTAGTGCCATTCGACACGGAGAAGGCATCCGACAGGTGGCCGTTAACTTGGACTTTTGCTGTAGGGTTGAAGTAAAGTGCTGATATGTAGTTTAGCATTATTTGGGGAAGGCCTATGGCTTTGAGGGTCTCCCTCATGTAGTCTCAAGCCACTCTGTCGAATGCCTTCTCCGCATCGATCGAGAGCATGAAACCTTTGTTTTTGGTAGACGTGAGCCAATGATGTATATTGATCGCTTTGAGAGTGTTGTCTCTCGCTTCCCTACCGGGGACAAAGCCCACTTGGTCAAGGTCAATAAGCTGGGGGATCAGTGGTAGGAGTCTGTTGGCTAAAGTTTTTGCATACCATTTAAGGTCAACGTTAAGCAGTGATATGGGTCTGTAGTTGGTGACTAGGGATGGGTCTTTGTCTGATTTGGGGATTACTGCTATGTGAGCTGTGAGGAGGTCTCATGGAGGGTGGACTGGTTGAGCAAAAGAGTTGAATGCTTTTAAGAAATGGGGTGTAAGTAGTTCCGCGTAAGTCTTGTAGTAGCTGGCTGTAAGGCCGTCGGGTCCCGGGCTTTTACCCGCTTTCATTTGTTTTAGTGCGTCAGTGACTTCGGTGTGTGTGAGAGGGGCGTTTAAATCTTGGGATATGGAGTCTGATATGGAACTTGGGCTGTATTGTTTTAGAAATTCAGATATCATTTGGAGACGTGTAGTGATGGTATTGAGAGAGGGGGACGCTAGGTTGTACAGTTTGCTATAGTATTGTACGAATTGGTGAGCGATTTCAGGGGTCTTGGTAATTTTGCGTCCCGAGGGATCAGTGATATGGTGTATCATCTTGTTGGATCGGGAGATTTGTAATGCTCTCGCTAACATTTTACTGGCCTTATTGCCAAATTCATAGAATTTTTTTTTTGAGAGTATGTATTTACATTTTATCTGAGTATCCAGTAGATCAAGTAAGTCTTTTCTAGCCTGTATTAGGTTGTTAAGGGTTGAAAGTGCTTGGGAATGTTTATGCAATCCTTCCAGTTTGCGGATCCTGTCCAATAGGTCTGAGTGTTGTTTCCTTCTTTCTTTATTACGTTTAGCTGCTGCTGCAAGGAAGGTGCCCCTAATTACGCTTTTGTATGCTTCCCAATTAGTAAGGTAGGATGTGTCTTCTTGGTTATTTTCTTGGAAGAAGTGTTGTAGTGTGGATTTTATTTCCGATGTGATGTTGGGATCGGAAAGTAGTGAAGAGTCTAGTCTCCAGATTCGAGAGCGGGGAGTAGAATCAGGGAGTTGTAAAGTCATGGAGATCGGATTATGATCATATATAGTCATGGGTTCGATGGAAGTTCGATAGAGTAAGGGCAGGTCGTTTTGTGTTAAGAAAAGGTAGTCTATCCTAGAGTAGCGGTCGTGTGGCGTAGAGTAGAAGGTATAATCCTTGGTGTCTGGGTTTAGCGTGCGCCAGGTGTCGTGAAGTAATAGTCGTTGGAGTAGAGATTTGATTTCTTTGAGAGCTTTGTATGGCAGTGTCGACGAGTGAGTGGAGGTGTCTTGGATAGGATTTAGGGGAACATTAAAGTCACCTCCCAGTATGAGAGTACCTTCCTGGAAATTCATGAGAGCTGTAGTGGTAGATCTAAAAAATGGGACTTGGTGTTTGTTTGGGGCGTACACGTTCGCCAATGTTATAGTTTTGTTGAGTATTGAACCTTTGACGAATAGAGGGCAATTTTTTGCAAGAAGGATTGATACTCCTTTAGTTTTGTGGTGGGGGTTGGTTGCGTGTATTGCAGTCGGGTAGTGGGCATTGGACAATTTAGGGGTACAGTCAGAGCGGAAATGTGTTTCCTGTAAAAGAACTATGCTCGCCTGGAGTCTGTGCATGGTGAGGAGTATTTTGGAGCATTTTTCTGGGGTATTAAGACCCCTTACATTGAGGGAGACTATTTTAAGACTTGGGGTGTTTGCGTCATTTGTTTGCGGCATCATATTG
The DNA here is from genome assembly GCA_037952925.1 of Lithobates clamitans. Lineage (NCBI taxonomy): Eukaryota > Metazoa > Chordata > Amphibia > Anura > Ranidae > Lithobates > Lithobates clamitans. The sequence goes on along the minus strand of JBBGZY010001322.1, from coordinate 3,073,006 downwards.
AGGTGATTGGAGAGTGTCTTGTTAAGGAGCGTGGGTGTGGGTGGGGGGTGTGTTGGGGGGGAGAAGGACACTGGAGGGGGGGTGGAGGAAAGGGTAGTGGGGTAGAGGTAGAGTAAAAGGGGGGAGGGGTAGACGAAACTGGCAATGTGTGGCGATTAGATCACCGAATCAGGTGTTCTATGCCACTAAAATTATATTCGCCAGTAAAATTCGGTGGGTCTAATTGGTTGTTGGGTGCAAAAGTTGGCTAGAATATTAATACCACGGTGTGGGGGTTGGCTTGTCTGTCGAGGAATCTGGGGGTAAAAAAAGTAAGAATGTGGTAGAGATTTGAAAGGTCTATCTCACCTGCAGCCTTAATATACAAGGAGTGTGGTGGGGAGTTAACAGTGTAAGTTGGGAACTAAAATATGTAGGGCACTGTTAGCAAATAGTGGTGGAGAGCATGTGGGAGGTCAGAGAGACGTTTGTGATGGGGTGAGTATTTTGCGTGGTTGATGATTACCCCACCATAGGAGAACACTGAGGTTCAGTGCATGGAGGTCGGGGTTAGGAGAGGTATAGAGATGATCATTGGGGGAGATGTATTGCCTCCTAATAATGGGTAATTTCTGTCATTATGTATAGACAATGTACCAGCGATAGAATGTAGTATGCTTAACAAATAAGTATTTAAAACATGGTGTCTGATATGGTGATTTGCTGACAGCATATTCTAAAACAGAAACAGGAAAATATGCAAAATAAAACCAAACAACAATCGCATAACTTAATAATGCTTAACTAATGGATCAGCAATGAGTCTGCAGACTGCAATCCCGGATTGGGGATGGGGGGGTGTGTAGTGTGTGATGACCTCATAGAGATAACTGGTCTGGTTTATGGTGTTAGTGTCTGTCTCTGTGGTGTGGGTGGAGCCTGGGGGGGGGGCATGTGTGGTTCCGCAGTTAGTAACCCTGGTAGGTTGATGTGCTATGATTTTAGTGCGCGTATGATAGGACTTTTACACGTCTATCATGGTGAATGCTATCTGGAAGCGGTACAGTGTGTATAGACAGGAGATGGGAAGGTATGCAAGCTGTTGGGCATACCTAAACAGAGGTGTTGTATAGGTGTGGGTGGCGAGGGGGTTTTGTTGGGACTGTAGTGTGAATGGGAGCATTGTTAGTGGAAGGTGTAATGTATTAAGTATCTTGGGGATGAAATAGAATATTTGTGTCATCATCCCCGTTTGTGCGGTCAGGGTGATACGGAGTGGGTGATGCATAAGCATCATTTCCACATTGTGTACTAAGCTCGGGCTGATCCTGGGGGGATATGTTGGGTGGGAGGTGGAGGTGTGCTTGTGGGGCATCTATAGCCCTGACCTCTGGCATCCGGCGCAATCGCTGAGTTAAAAAGTTGCGGTAAGCCATAGAAGTTAACCATTATAAAACTTAGAGTTAAAACGTAACAGTGATAGTAAACTATATGTGGTGAAGGAGGCCAAGGACCTACGTGTCATCCCTTATCGGGAGGTAGAATATCTTATAGAATGGTATACAGGTTGTAGGCATACTAAACAATACCTATAAAACTTGGGTTGATTGCTGGATGAAAGAAGGTTGGTCTGATGGCATTCCGAAGAGGTGTCTGGTAGGTTCTTGAGGTGGGGTTGGTCATGGTGATGTCTCTCGGTGGTCCGGTGAGGGGGAGTGTGTGGGTACGGTGAAGCCGATCGGTATTCTTGGGTATCTTTCCTGTTGAAGTGTAGCGTCGTCGGAGAACAGTCCAAGGGGGATTATGTGATCGGGAACATAGTCCGAGGTTGCGCGTTTATAGCACTGGGGATAGAGGAGGTTGAGGGAGAGTCAATCTTGTCCGTGGGTGGATATGATTTGCGGATGTGGCAGGGATCGGCAATCAAGGTTACCGGTAGTTGAGGTGATTTTCCTATGTCTCGGTTCGTCATGTCTTTTTAGGATCCTCCGGCTTGCTTCATCTGTCACGTTGTATGTCACTCATTGGCAGGGGAGTTGTGGGGGAGAAGGAGCGGTATTGTCATATAGGTACCTTTTGTTCGGATCACCAGCGATCTCTGCGAGCTCTGCGAGGAAGGGGTGCCGTCATGGGGCTGGCTGGTGGGTGGTGTGATCCAGGAGAGGAGCCGGTTCTGGTATTGGAAGGAGAGCGCCGCCTGCGAAAGCTGGTGTTGTGGGCATCCATGGGTTCTTCTCCATGTGAGGATCGGTCTGATTGTATGTTGAATTCAGAGTACCAGTTCGGGACCGGGGTGTAAGGGATATCCAGCGTACGGCAGAAATCATCCAAGTCTTCCAGTACTCTGAGGAGGGCAGAGCGACTCTGGTGTGTAGCTGATAAACCGAAAGGAAACTTCCAGCGATACCTTATCCCTTTTGTTTTCAGGATGTACAATAGAGGGCGCAAATCTTTACGATGGCGCAGCGTTATAGCAGAAAGGTCTTGGTAAATGTGGACGGGTTGTCTATTGTATTCCAAGACAGACTTTTCGTGGGCTTTTCGCAGGAGTTCCTCTTTGATGGAGAAATCATCAATGTGACAGATTATGTCCCTGATTCTCTCCCTTTAGGGCGGAGAGCTCTATGGATGCATTCCATACCGATCTGAGTGTGTTCAGGGCGGTCTAACAGGTGGTTGAAAAGGCCTGTCACAACCGCAGATATTCTGTCTTGTTCCACAGATTCGGGTATTCCTCTTATCCTGAGGTTGTGCCTGCGGCCCCGGTTGTCGAGGTCTTCGACATGTCTTTGAAGGTCCCTAAGCTGTAGTGAGTGGCAATCAACATTATGCTGGACTTTCTGCACTTTTGAGGTTTGCCTCACAGCTTCATCTTCCACCTTTTGTATGCGGCCTGTGATGGCTTGTAGTTCACGGCGCAGGTCCGTGATGGCCGAGAATAAGGTATCTTTTATATCAGCCGCCACTGTTTGCAAATCCTGCAAGCTGGGCTGACGGTGTGACGGTAGCGGTTGGAGTTGCGGGGCATAACTGATATCCGTGGGGGTGAGGGTTATCTCTGAGTGAGATGGAGAGGTGTTTGAGGTGGGAGGGGAGGATGCCATTGTTGTCCGTTGCGTCCGGAAGATCTCCGGGATCGTGTAGCCTGTGTTGTTGGCAGTTCCTCTCGGGGATCGGGATCTGCTCTGTGAAGGTCCACGAGATGATGTTCCCATCGTCGAGAAATGTTTTGGGAGTAGTAGACCCCGTTTGAGGCTCAAGGTAGGCTGAGGTGAGAGAGAGCTAGTGAATCAATTAGCCATCTTCTCTTCAGGCAAGCCACGCCCCCCCGCATTTTTCATTCTTGTCCCAATTTTGGGTGCCCACTACTGTCTATTGATATGTAAAACACGTTTTTCAATCAGCAATTAGTGATCAATAATAACATCTATTAAACATCATCTATTTATTGACCAGAAATCTGTAGAACAATGCTATACCTGGCTCCAGCTGGGCTCCTCCACTTCTTCCTGGCTGGAAGGCCCAGGTTGGACATCGGAAGCCTCAGCTGGGGTGGAAGATAGGGTGGAAGGAAGTGTGGAAGGAAGAGTGGAGAGGGAATCCCTGACTTCAGTGTGGTCTGACAGAAATCGCAGCCTCTCATAGTACCACAGCCTGGGGACATAAATGTCATCTGCTGCAGCTCCGGACCTCTGGGAATTTGTGACCTTTTTACGCTCCCTAAGATAAGTGCTCCTCAGGCCACCAATTTTGGTTTTTAAATAGGGGATGGTTGCTGTGGGGACCACCGGCTTCACCAACTCCAGCAGTTTCTCCAGCGCTGCCTGCCTCTTTTGTTTATTATTGTATTGGGGATGTCTCACCTGCCACAGACAGGGCAGCTCCCTGTACTTGTCTATGAACAGGGGGAGGAAGTTGTGGTCATTGAAGGCATCCATTTTCTCTGCAAGACACAACACAAGACAAACCCTAAGGTCAGGCCAAACTCCCCTAATCTTGTTACAATATAGGCTTCCATTTCGAAAGAGGTATAGGCCCAAGTTTAGATCTTACCTTCGTTATCACGATCGGCGCCTCCGATGCTCCTTCCTCCGCTCACAGATCGTACGTAATACGCACGTGTGTTACGCTTTATACACACTGCGCATGCGTGTAACTCCGCCCCTGATGTTCTTTCTAGTCTATTCCCCGCCCCTTTTCGTTCTGCGCAGTGGGGGAAGAGCACATGGCGGATACACAGCAGGTGTGTGCTAGTTATAGCAACGAGGAGGAGGAGGAAAGCCCAGAGCCTGAAACGTCCCAATCCAGAAGGTGACGATTTAAGGCCTCAAATATGTCCTTTGGGAAGATGTTGGAGATGGTCGACATCTTGAAGAAGGCCGACTATGATGAGAAGTATGGACCTTACCCCAACCCCAATGTCAGAAAGGCCAAGATAATTGCAAAAGTGGTCAAGAGTCTGCACCGGAATTTCGGGGTACGACGATCGAAAGATCAGCTCAGGAAGCGGTGGTCGGACCTGAAATTATGAGAACACGAGCAGTACAGAAAGATCTGGAGAGTGCTGCAAAAAAGTAAGTAGTTGTCCTGTGTTCCTATTCTTTATGTTTCTTACGTTCGTGCTGCTCCATGTGGCTTTTCTTACAAGTGTACATTTTTAAATGGCAACTTTCATGTTCATGGGCACATTATTTGTTCGTATCAAATGTTTTTCTTTCGGCCTATAAAACACCATTGTTTAGGCCATATGCATTTGGCCACAATTTTTACGCCCTACTTGTCTGAAACTAATTTGGTTGTGTAGATGGCTTTGTTACTAGAATGAAATGCAAACTAGATTGTGTGTAAGGAGAGGACACTCAGCAGCTGTTTTCACATCTGGACACTGGAGCACTAGTGTGGGACACAAGAACACCATTTTTATTAGGGGGCCACACAGGTGCTCCAGTGTATACTATAGGGGGGGCTACATCTGTGAAGCTTGTACCAAACAGCTTGAACCAGACTGTGAAGCTTGACAAAGGACACTGAAAATGCTCCATTTTGGAACTCTGCCAAAATAGACAATTGTACCCCACTTCCAAGCAATCTTTCATATTTATAGTTCTGCCATCAAATATCTGTGTGCTAAGTATACCATTTTTGTTTTACATAGGGGAGAAAAGACTCGGAGGACACCCCTCATCCGAGGAGACCAGAGCACCCCCCTCTGGAAGAAGGGGAAATCCCCCCAACCCAAGAAGAGCAGGAGGAGGAAGAAGATGTGGTGGAACTAGTCACCACAACAGGTGAGTGTCTGCGACCACAGGCTCAGGTAAGAGATGTATGGCGGCATATTTTTGATACCTTTTTTTGGGGGGGTTTCTCTCTTTTTAGGTGATCGTGATGTTGTGGATCCAGATCCTTTCACATCAGAAATATATGCATGCATTCGCACCACTTACGGATGCACATTTTCCTTTGATACTGCCTAAATTTGTTGATTGTATTTTATCCCTCAGCTTTTTTTATATTCTTTTTTATATTCTTTTACTATTAATTGATTATTGGTTTCAAATATTATGGAACTTATTGAAGACATAGAATTTCATAAATACGAGACGTTGGACACTCTATATACTATCTTACCCACTGAATTATTTTGCAATTCATCAAAACTCACTCGCCCTGACAGATATACCCTTTGTGGTAATTTCAAGAAACTAGAAAGATTCATCCACACAGCCAATACCCACTGGTGGGATAAATTTTTTCTTAAAAAATATATAAAAGAAAAAATCTCCCCCAGAGGGCTTAGGTTTTTTAAAACTTGTTCTTTTTTAGACACTGCTCACAATACAGAATGGGAAAATCTGGCGGAATTTTGCACTATGAAATGGTTAGGAATTATCATTAGTCAAAGGAATTTGAAATACAGTGAGATGGTACACCAGATACAGATGTTGACATCAGAAATCACCTCCTTTAATCTCAAAATCCCTCCCACTTGGTTAGAGACACTTAAAAAGAATACTAAAACCAAAGAAAATAACCTGCTTAAAACCAAGATTGGAAAATTCCATAGCGATTTAGGTGATTACAGACTTAAGAAAATATTCTCTTGGAAACAAAATAACCAAATACCTGCCTTAATGTCTTTGACACCCTATCCCACCAAACCATTTCCCAATATCAAAGGTGACATTGTCCCTTCTCCATCCTCTCAGGCTACATCTGTTAGAGGTCCATATAATAATTAAAAAACATCTATCTCACATAAAAATAATAATAACAATAATAATAATAATAATAAAAAATCCTCTACCTCAAATAGAGCCCCTACATCTGATTCCAAACTTCGGTCTCACCTATCCAAGTCCCTAACATCACATAAACAGGATACTATCCAGACGAATAAATCATCAGCAGATAAAACAGATGTTTTACCCACTGCCTCTCATTCCTCATTGCTTCCGATTGGTTCATCTTCAGTTCTACCCACTTCTACACCTGTAGAGGGCCAAAATCCTGTATCTACACCATCCACCACTAAGGTGGCAACCCCTCCTTCCTCTATTGATAATAATGTGCTCACACCCTCAGCCTCCAATATATATACCACTCACCCTACCAAATCTAGCCTTTTGTTAGGAGATTTTCAGAGTGGCGAAATAGCTTCACACTCAGATGCCCTAACTTTTTCTTTTTTAGAGAAGGGCCTACATCACAAACAACGTCAAAAAAGAAAACACATAGACGAGGATGCAGAGGAGGACGCAATAAATCCAAAACCCAACACAAAACAACTGAAACGATAAAGCTGTTTAACCTATCTTAACATATATTGTCTTCAGATGAAATTTCTCTACTCAGTAAAGGGCTCACTTTTTCACCCACCATACAACCTAATTCCTTTCTTCTGTTTAAAGACCTCGATAAATTTATCAGGAATCTTACCCTTAAAAGGTTTTTCAATATTCAATCCACTAAGAATAAACCTGTTGAGAGTACCTCCAATATGACTCTCCTCTGATCCTCTGTCCCAATTTAAAGTTGAAGCAGAAACCTTGATTAACTCTGCTTTACTAGATGGTGTTATCACTAAAAACGAGGCCTCCTTTTTACAGAAAGAATTTTACAACACACCTTATTTTTATTATCTGCCCAAGATACATAAAAATTCTTCTCATCCCCCTGGTAGACCTATCGTGGCTTCTATGAATAGCATAACTAGTGGTTTCTCTCAATATGTAGACTAATTTTTACAGCCCCTGGCACAGAATCTTCCATCCTATATCAGAGACTCGATACACCTCATGGAACTTCTGGCACCCTATAGATGGCAAGACAGTTATTCTTGGCTTTCCTTGGACGTAAATTCCCTGTATACGTCCATCCCTCACCAGACAGGCCTAATGGCGGTACAACACTTTCTGTCCCTTGACCCTTTTATTAATGGCAAACAGGCCGTTTTTATCTCTGAAGCTACTTTATTTTGCCTAAATCATAATTATTTTCATTTTAATGATGACTTCTACCTACAGACCCATGGTACAGCCATGGGCACTAATTTTGCCCCTTCCTATGCCAATCTGACCATGGGTCTGTGGGAGGACAAATATATATGGAACAATAACCCTTTTGCTCGACATATTATTTTCTTCGGCAGATATATAGATGACATTATTGTCATCTGGGATGGCCCATCATCTTCAGTAGAGAGTTTCGTTTCCCGCTGTAATGCTAATGATCTTGGTCTATCATTTTTATTTGAACATAATAAGGAGAGTCTTCCCTTTTTAGATCTAGAATTATTTCATGATCAGAATTCCATTTTTACACGTAATTATACCAAACCTACGGCGGGAAACTCTTATCTACATTACAATAGTTGTCACCACCCACAGTGGGTAAATAATATTCCCAAGGGACAATATTGTAGATTAAGACAAAACTGCACTAGGGATTCCGATTATATCACCCAGAGCATTCATCTTAAAAACAAATTTCTTGAAAAGGGGTTTCCTGAAAAATTGGTTGACCAAGCACATGCCATTTACCTTTCTGGAAAAAAGACCAAAATATCCAAAGAGACTGACCATGGCACTGTTCGCTTTATCACCATATATCACAACAAGCACAGAAGGATGGAATCCATACTCCAGAAACATTGGAATATCCTCAAACAGGATCCCTTTCTCAATAATGACCTTGGCGACAAACCAAAGGTCACTTACAGAAGGGCCTCAACATTAAAAGGTTTTAATACCAAAAGTGATAAGTGAATGTGCACAGTCCCGGGGTATGTGCAAGGAAATTTTTTTGGCGAAGTGAGATTTATAAGGTGGTAATCCCCATACATATACCAAATATCCTAGTGATGATCCTAGGAGTGTATACAGGGATAATAGCTTCCCCACCTAAAATATTTTAAAACCCAAATAAACAATGGTAGAAATCGCATGTGTAGTGATAAATTACATGTGTAATAAAAAACTCAAACTTGATGTCAACAATGATTGAAAACAATAAGGTGATATCCGGTGAATCAATATTAGATAAGATGACTCTACTTAAGTATTGGGACTCTACCTAAGTATTGGGAGTAACACAATGATGTGTAGTACTGCTCCTACAACCCTATAAATAGACAAACAAATATGTGGTTAAAAGTCCATCAGGTTAATGAATATAAGGATAACTTTTAGAGTCCACCACCAAATGATGGAATAATTTTGGATTGTTTCATATCACTCTAGGTGCAGGCAGTCCTTTTAAGTGTGTCAAAACAAAAGATGTTGGCCGTATCCTTGCACATAGGTCAATCCTTCCTTAATATGGTGATATTAGCTCAAAGAAAATAGGTGTGCAATGCCCTTACCAGACCCTGGATTAATGTTTTGACACTTCCCAAGATCTGTGATACACAGATCGCCGCACTGTTTGCGTTCCAGATCTCGGATTGACTAACTGTCACGGCTTACAGCCTGTGATACGCAAGCCCCGAACGGTCTGACGTCACCCCACAGTAGAAAGATCACGTGACCGCGGTCGCGGCCAATGTGAGATCAAGGATGACGCATCACCGTCGATTGGAGGTCGAAAGTAAGGCTTGGTTCCTGACCACCTTCAGGGGGATAGGATTGGCTCTCTAAACAACATGTGACCTAGTGGTCACTGATGAGGCCGCCGTACACGGAAGTCATACCCGGCATCAGTGTTAATAGGATTTTTTTGATTGCCAGTTATAATATATATAAGCGCAGTGGATGGGGGGCAAATTCATACCCCAGCAGAAGTCTTTGAGGACGAAACGCGTCGGGTTCTTATGCATTTACCCCTACCATCACCCACTGCGCAACTCTTTTAAAATTTTGGCATTTTTTACTACTTTGAGCCTAGTTTTTACTGCCCAATTTTTGTAATTAATTGCAAAATTTCCTTCTTTTTTAATAAACGTTGTTACGTTTGTGAAAGATTTACACTATGTGGAAGTTTTTTCCCTCTCTTTGCCCACCTACACGATAACGGTTGCTGATGGAACCTCTCTCACCGTCTGAGGATTGAGATAGCCCTGGGACCCCAGTGGAGTCGTACAAAGGTGATACCTCTAGATGACATCTGTCAAACTATATTGAGCTGGAAGCGTGCTATCCGGAGCTACCAGGGGAGATTCTATCCGAGACCATCTCACGGGTTTACAGCCTCACACTGTTTGACGGTACAAGCTCGTTTGACTCACCGCCAAGGGCTTGTGAGTCCACCTTATCTGGTAAGGGCATTGCACACCTATTTTCTTTGAGCCAATATCACCATATTAAGGAAGGATTGACCTATGTGCAAGGATACGGCCAACATTTTTTGTTTTGACACACTTAAAAGGACTGCCTGCACCTAGAGTGATATGAAACAATCCAAAATTATTCCATCATTTGGTGGTGGACTCTAAAAGTTATCCTTATATTCATTAACCTGATGGACTTTTAACCACATATTTGTTTGTCTATTTATAGGGTTGTAGGAGCAGTACTACACATCATTGTGTTACTCCCAATACTTAGGTAGAGTCCCAATACTTAAGTAGAGTCATCTTATCTAATATTGATTCACCGGATATCACCTTATTGTTTTCAATCATTGTTGACATCAAGTTTGAGTTTTTTATTACACATGTAATTTATCACTGCACATGCGATTTCTACCATTGTTTATTTGGGTTTTAAAATATTTTAGGTGGGGAAGCTATTATCCCTGTATACACTCCTAGGATCATCACTAGGATATTTGGTATATGTATGGGGATTACCACCTTATAAATCTCACTTCGCCAAAAAAATTTCCTTGCACATACCCCGGGACTGTGCACATTCACTTATCACTTTTGGTATTAAAACCTTTTCTGATTATATCACCTTTTAGCGCCACACTTTATTATTTTCTCATACATTTACACGGGTCAGGTTGTTGTGTTGGCTGCTGTTTGTAGGAGTTGGCGCAAATCTTTTTTTATAAATCCCCAACATTAAAAAACAAATTAGCACCTAGTAGATTTAAGACCACCAAACCAGAGAACACTCTTTGGTTTATTCCACTCACTGGCATATATAGGTGTAATAAAGCCTTATGTAAGACCTGCGCTTTTGTGAGACATGGCCAACGCAGCTTTTAAACATAAGGATAAAACATACCAGTTGGAAGGTTTCTATAACTGTTCGACTGACTACGTTGTGTATTGTCTCACATGTCCTTGTAAATTACTGTACGTTGGACGCACCATCTGTCCTCTGCGACAACGATTCGGCAAACATCGCCGGTTTATAGAAAAGGGCTGTGACGAACACAGCGTCCCTAGACATTTTCTTGAACACCACCACCAATCCACTGCCGGCCTACAGGTATGGGTAATTGAGTCCATCCCACGCAAATTATCCGAGGCCGAGCGTTTCTCTAAATTATGTGAGCGTGAAACTTTTTGGATTTTCATTTTGGACACCTTAGCGCCTAATGGGTTAAATGAGGAATTAGAGGTCAATACCATTATATAGAATGTATTTGTTATATTACACTAACAACTCAGCGTGTCACCGTCTGTTTTACTTCCTGATTTTGCTATACTGCTATGGTATAACAATACATGTCGTGCATATGTACTGTGAACCTAGTTTTATACAACTTATGGCCCCTCCCCTCTTCCCATCTTTTATCCCCCCCCCCCTTCTCCCCCCCCCTTTTCTTTTATGAATTTTAATCATTTTAAAGCTTTTTATTATACTTGGTATCAGTTCGTTTTTGATAGCTTCGCTATAGCATTAATTTAATTGAGGGCCCCCTACCATAAGACATTTAAGACAATACTTCCATTAATATATATTTTTATACATTTTTTCCATTTTTTGTGTATACATATATATATATATATATATATATATATATATATATATATATATATATATATATATATATATATATATATATATATATATTTCTTTCTTAACCATTACAGATAATTTACTGTCTCATATGACATACCCGTATTTACTTTTTCAGGTAACATTATTTACTCAACATAATATTCCCACGTGTATTACTCAGTATTTATTATTATTATTATCATGCATTTTTTAATCAGTATTTTTCTTTATTATGTTTATAGAATATAATATTCCTACGTTTATCACTCATTATTTATTACTATTATCATGTATTTTTCTACCCTGTTTCCCCGAAAATAAGACCTAGTGTGATTGTCAGTTATGGCTGCAATATAAGCCCTACCCCTCAAATAAGCCCTACCCTGTTTCCCCGAAAATAAGCCCTACCCTGAAAATAAGACCTACAAGGACTTTAACTAGGGCTTATTTGGGGGCTAGGGCTTATATTGCAGCCATCACCAACAATCACGCTAGGTCTTATTTTCGGGGAAACAGGGTACTTGTATTATTATTCCATTATTTTTCTACCAGTATTTTTCTTTATTATTATTTTTGCTAAGATTCCATATATCATGTATTTATTCTTTCATTTCCAATCTTCTCAATTTAATATTTTCATGTCTTCTGATAAATTCTATTAGTTTTATATATTACCACTTTTAAATCAATTTGTAATCCATAGAGAATTTATTCCTCCTATCGTTATTCAATTCTCCCAGATACGCGCCCCCCCTCTCTTTAATTGGTCCAGATTAGTATCTGCCTCTTACATAAAGCTATTTAAGCTTCCTGGTTTGCCGTCCCATACACACTTGATAAAGGAGCACGCATGCCCGTTGCGAGCTTCGCGCATGCTCAGAAACGCGTAGTGGACCCCTGTGAATCTGAACTACCAGAGTGACGTCATCACCCATGTGACCTGTTGGAACGCGCAAGTGACTTTCACCTTACCGCACACACAGCCGGCGTCTCTGAGCGGAGGTCCGCGGCCATCCGCCCGGCATCCATCTAGCCCCACACACTTGGAGTTTTGACGATACCGGGTCTGGTTCTCTATGGAAGCTGTCATTCATCAGCCCCAATGTAAGTGCTCATGTATGCTTTTAATATTTGAATAAAACACTGATACTTAAGAGGCGCTATCTCCTTGAATCTTCCGAGTTGGGTGGTGGGACGATGTGGATGTGTTTCCCATCAATTGCCCCTCCGCAGTTAGGAAAGTCCCACCGCTGGGCAAAGTGGGAGGCCACAGTCTGTCATTCCTGTGGCGTGGAAGGAAACTGTTGAGGAAAACAAAAATAAATTAGTATTTTTGCACAGAAACATGGCAAGCAGATTAGACACAAACATTCTTGGCCAACCTCCAGATAGCATTTACTAAGGGGAATTTTACAACACCAAAGTATAAGGTACACCTATCATATCCCCCCCCCCCCTCTCATGGGCCATTTGTAACATTATAGGGGGTGTGTGAAAATCTTGGACAGGTAACCCTCTCCACTTCATTGAGAGATGAATGCCTAAATACAGGGTATTACTTTGAACAGCCCCTCCTTAGTTACACTATTGGCAGCCCACTGGACAGGTAAGAAGTGTCAGAATACAAAAATATAAATACACACTGTACACATTTGAGGACATTTGGACATTCTGCTATTACCTGTCAAGATAATAATAGGATACAAAAACTTTAAACAGTACCATTGGAAAGTATACAGGCAGGCCCTTGCACTACATGCTTTGGGGAATTCATCCATAAATCTGACCAGTAAAGAGATGGGTATAGTGTGTATGGGTTTGGCAAAGTCAGCAGATAGATGATTGAGGATAGAGAATTGGGATCAGCTGACTTAGCAGTTGGGGGAGGGAGGGTTACTAAAAATGATTTGGGGACACCACAAAAAAAAGCCTCTGCCACTCTGCCTGAATTTAAATCAAAAATAACATTTCTAAACATTTTAGGGGGTGTTTGGGATAAAGCACTACTATGGAGCTTATAAAATACATTGTTAAGTGACTACATGAGGTGAATATAGGGCAGGAGACACCATGCTGGGGAGGTTATTGAAGGGCAATCTGTATGAAGGACTAAAAAAATAATTACAGAAAAATCCAGCATGCATGAGAACAAAGGGGACATTCACAGCATATTACAATCATGGTAATTAGGGAATGAGGGAAGAAATACAATATATTATGAAACATTCAATACAATAAAATGTGATATTAAAGGATAAAAATCTTACCTTCATATACTCCTTCTGCAGGACCTGTATGATGGCAGAACAGGTCTCTGGGATAATGATCCCCAGAGCCTGGGGGGAGATGCCTGTCGAGAACTTGAGGTCCTGCAGGCTTCTCCCTGTCGCCAAGTACCGCAGGGTAGCGACCAACCTCTGCTCCGCAGTGATGGCTTGCCTCATGCAGGTATCCTGCCTGCTGATATAGGGGGTCAGCGACGCCAACAGACGGTGAAACACGGGGTCCGTCATCCTGAGAAAGTTCCTGAAATCATCAGGATTATTCTCACGGATCTCACGGAGCAAAGGCATGTGACAGTACTGGTCATGCTGAAGCAACCAATTCTTGGTCCATGAACTCCTCCCCACCCTGTTCATGGAGTGGACTTGTGTCAAGGTCAGGACCCCAACACCAAGCCCCCACACAGCACGAACTCTATGAGGAGTACGCATACGAAACATGGCTAGAAAACGGTCGGCTGCTCAGAACGAAGTAACAGAACGCACTGAAGAACAGCAAGGCCTGTGAAGAGCGACCTGAAAAACAGTAACGAACGAACAAGAATACAATGACTACTTAAAGTCACGCGGAACTTGCTTGCACGCACTGAAGAGCAGATACAAACCCACAAGCACAAACTGAACCGCAGAAAACGATCTGAAAGCCACGAGTCTGAAAAAGCGCGAATCGTCTCTCACCAAACTTTTACTAACACGAGATTAGCAAAAGGAGCCCAAAGGGTGCCGCGCTTGGTTCTGAACCGGCCTTTTCTAGTCTCGTCGTACGTGGTTGATGTCGCCGCGTTGTTGGCGATCGGAATATCCGACAACTTTGTGCGACCGTGTGTACGCAAAACAAGTTTGAGCCAACATCCGTCGGAAAAAATCCTAGGATTTTGTTGTCGGAATGTCCGAACAAAGTCCGACCGTGTGTACGGGGCATTAGAAATGTATTTCTTATTACCTTTATATGAGACTGCAGCAGAGTGAGACTACTTTATGTGAAAAATGGAAGATCTGGTAACACAAGTGATGATGATGAGCTTATTGCTAGACTTTCCAAAAGATATCTGTAGGGAAGTAAAGAGAACTTCAACTGATAATAGTCCATTCAATACTTGAGACCCTTTTTGGTGAGTTTATCCATTAAAAAGAAGTCTGATAAAAGCTCAATGAATGAAGATGTAAGGTAGGGGGGAATTTGATGATCCTAGGCCTTAGACTTCTCATGTTCATAGGCAGACCTGTCACATAACCTGGGAAAATCAGGAGTCCCTCCATATTTTGGGTGGTCTCCCAGCAGCTTGATTAGATCACTCTGTTTCCAGTGTTCCCTCCAGTCCTGTCACCACCCATTTGCTTCCCCAGCAACTTCCACCCATGTGTGTGATTACAAAAATGCATACAGTGTCACTGGGGTATCAGGTGGGACATATTTTCTGGGTAAAGTTTGGGCTTTAGGAAGAAATGAGTGTCAGAAGGAGTTGGTTACCCAACCACTATGCTGCCTGGGCCCCTGTAGGAGGAATGAGGCCTGAGTGTATACTGCAGGTAAGAATGCTGGAGGCTATGGTGTAAAATACTGGGAGTTATAGTGGGACAGGCTGTGTACTGCAGGGAAGGATGCTGTGAATTTTTTGTTGGAAATGCTGGGAATTGCAGTGGGAAGTTCTATGTTTTGTAATGGGAAATGTTGGGAATTGTGATGGAAAGTTCTTGGGATTGTGGCAGGAAATGCTGGGAATTGTAGTGGGAAGTTCAAGGAATTGTGGTGGGAATGTCCCCAGTTCAGTTGGATTGTATCTGTAAGACTGACACCTATCATTATCAGCAGTTTGATGTTCAAGTGGCTGAATCAATTTACTTGCTTTTTCATAATTATAAATATATACTGTATTATCTTTTACAGTGCCTTCGAAGAATTTCCTGACGAAGGAATAGATTTCAGAGGTTTTTTTAACAACTGCAGAAATATGACAGGTAATTTACTAAAGACTTTATTTTGCCTGAATTATTTTAACCACTTGAAGACAAGAATAAAAAATACAAAAAAGGAAAAAAGACCAAACATTTTGAAAAAACAACAGTTTTTCTTAGTTTCTGTTATAAAAATTAGCAAATACTTTCTTCATAAATTTAGGTGAATGTATTAATTTCTTTGGTAAAAAAAACAACAAAAAATGAGTGTATATTACAGTATATAGTCTGTGATATATATACATATATATACACACATACACATATAGTGACCCGTTTTTGGAAAGTAGACAGTCCGAAGTATTTAGTAAGAAGAATGAGTTTTTTTAAGTCGCATTTTTTGCCATACATGTTTGCAAAATGAAAGTAAGTAAAATTTGATTTTTTTTTCATAAAGTTGTCAACAAGTTAAGTCTCACGCACAGCAAGGGCTTACTGGCAATTACACCCAAAAACACATTTTTCTACACCTCTTGAGTATGGGAATATCATATGTGTGGGACTTTTTTGCTGTTTAGAAGCATATAGAGGCCTAAAATCTAAAGAGCAGCTTCAGGCTTTTAAGAGGCATAAATAATATCTCTGTTTTCATAACTACCTATCATATTTTTTGGAGGCCCTGAAGTGTCAGCACAGGAGAAACACCCACAAAATGACTCAAATTTGCAAAATATGCAGCACATTTATTTATAGGCATGGTTTTTATTTATAGGCAAGTTTTTGGAGAATGAAACACTGATGAGGCTACACTGATGGGCACTGATAGGCTGCACTGATGGGCACCGATAGGCTGCATTGATGGGCACGGATAAGGTGACACTGATGGGCGCTAATAGGCGGCACTGGTGGGCACTGATAGGTGGCATTGGAGGGCACTGAGAGGTGGCACTGATGGGTGGCACTGATGGGCGGCACTGAAGGGCATTGATAGGTGGCATTGAAGGGCACTAATAGGTGGCACTGATAGCTGGCACTGATGGGCACTGCTGGGTGGCACTGATGGGCACTGATGGGTGGTAGTGATGGGCACTGATCAGCACTGGTAGGTGACACTGATAGGCAGCACTGCTAGGTGGTACTGATGAGGCACTGATTGGCACCACTGGTGGGCATTGATAGGTGGCACTTGTGGGCACTGATAGGTGGCATTGATTGCTGGCACTTACTGTGGGAACTGATTGCTGGCACTTACTGTCGGCACTGATTCGTGGCACTGGCAGGTGGCACTGGCAGGCGGTACTGGTGGGCACATATGTGGCTCTTCCTCTTCGGAACCGATGTCTCTTCAAACAGAAGCCGGTGATCGCCTTTTTTTCTCCTCACGCTGTCAGCGTGAGAAGAAAAAAAAAGATTACCGATCCTCTGTTTACATCACGTGATCAGCTTTCATTGGCCCCTTACTCGGGGCTGGCCCCTTATTCAGATCTGTGATCACCCGAGTCTCATTGACTCGGGTGATCACAGGACGCACCGCAGTCCACGCCCCCCTGAAGGGTACCCTTTGCAGCATAGCCCCATAATGGGGCCCACAATTTATGGAGCACCCTCAGGTTTTCAAGGGGCATATATTAGGCATCTAATTTCCTGACTACTTATGTGTTTGGAGGTCCTAAAGCACCAAGACATTAGAAACACTCATAAAATGACCATGTTTTAGAAGCCAAAGACCCCAAGCTATAGCTAGGTATGGTAAGTCCTTTTAAAAAAAAATCTGCCAAGTTTATGGAAAATGCAGAAAGAAAATAGAAAATACATTTTTTTTTTTTGTACAAAGTTGTACATTTAATAGGATATTTTTTCACTCACATCATAGGCATACTCCTCCTGAGTATGGGGATACCACATGTGCAAGACTTTTTCAATGTTTGGACTGATTATTAGACATGTGCAGTTTGTTTCGGTCTGAATATAAATTCAGACAACTTTTTGGTTAAATTTAGTTTCATATGTTTGTTTTCTAAAGAATCCCACATTTTTTGTACGATACAAATTCTGTGTGAAGAATAGCTGGTTGTTAAGGAGTGAGCCAGGAAGCCCGCTGCCGCATCCTTAACAACTGATAACTCAGATTTCCCCTCTAACAGCTGAAATGTAAACAAAAGAATGCTGAAAATGAAAAAATCTGAAAAAAACAGCATGGGGTTCCCAAAACCATACCAGACCCTTCAGGTCTGATATAGATTTTAAGGGAAATCCATTCCAAAATTGAAAAAAAAAAAATCATACCAGACCCTTGTCTGAGCTTGCAGCCTGGCAGGCCAAGAAAGGGAGGGGATAACCAAGTGCCCCCCCCCCCCTCCTGAACCCTGAACCATATTAGGTCACATGCCTTCAACATAGGGGGGGTGCTTTTGGGCAGGGGTGGCTCTGCCCACCCCAAAGCACTTTGTCCTCATGTTGATGGGGACAAGGGCCTTTTCCCCACAACCCTGTCTGCTGGTTGTTGGGGTCTGCGGGCGGGGGGCTTATTGGAATCTGGAAGCCCCCTTTGACAAGGAGGCCCCCAGGACCTGCCCCCCCCCATGTGAATGAGTATGAGGTACATAGTACCTCTACCCATTCACCAAAAAGTGTAAAAGTTAGTAAAGACACAACACGCGTTTTGGACAAGTCCTTTATTAAACATTTTTAAAAAATGTTCTCCAGTGTAGATCCATCGCCAGTGGGAAAACAACATAACAACCTGAGTGCCAAAGAGACACTCAGTGCACAGCTTTGGCCTGGACTAGACATTAAAAACTGACTCCAAAAGGGTGTTGCTGTAAACCACGGCGGAGGTTATCCACTTGTGTAAAAACAAAAGAGGGGGAACGGATTAATAAAACAATGTTAAAAGATCCTACTAACAAAACTGGATGCATTAGGAGCGATTGTAAACCCTTGTTTTTTTGTTTTTTAATAACAAACATATCATACTTACCTCCACTGTGCAGTTTGTTTTGCGCAGAGTGGCCCCGATCCTCCTTTTCTGGGGTCCCCCGGAGGCGCTATCAGTTCCTCCCCGCATCTGTAAACCCCCTAGGAGAAGCGCTCTCCCTGGGGGTACCCGTGCGGGCCTGCTCCAGAGTCCAGCATTTGCGTCCATAGGCACAGAATGCCAGACTCGGCCCCGCCCCCCTGTGCCCGCATCATTGGATTTGATTGACAGCAGTGGGAGCCAATGGCTGTGCTGCTATTAATCTATCCAATCAAGAGCTGAGACAACGGGCAGAGAGGTACAGCCGTCTCCACCAAAAGGTGAAAAAACACGAGGGTTTACAAACCCTTTAAGGGCAAAACTATGTGCCGCTGTCAGTGCAATGTCCCGAACCACACAGAGGATCAGTCCATAACCCAGCATCTGGATTGCTGAGTGTGCTCTTCCTAAATGCTGAGCCACTGCCTAATGTCCCAGTGCCAATAGGTCCAACACACAGATGACACAATTGAGGCATTCAGGTTGCAACAGAATGCGTTTCAAGAAATCTTCCTCTTCTTCTTAATAAGGAATACTGGTTAGGAGATAAAATCAAGAAAAAGGCTCAAATTGCAGTAAGCCTACATTTGGCATTTATTCTTTATTTATTGTAAAATTATTTTTTAATTAATAAATGACAAATATAGGCTTACTGCAATTTGAGGCTTTTCTTTGCTTTTATCTCCTAACCTGTATCCATTATTAAAGGGGTTGTACGATCAGAAGGTTTTTTTATCTCAATGCATTCTAGGCATTAAGATAAAAAGCCTTCTATGTGCAGCAGCCCCCCCTCAGCCCCCCTAATACTTACCTGAACCCCATCTCTATCCAGCGATGTCCACGGGTATCTCAGCCATCCTGAACTCTCCCACCTGACTGGCTGAAATGCAGAAGCGGCGCCATTGGCTCCCGCTGCTGTCAATCAAAGTCAGTTAGCAAATCAAGAAAGAGTGGGGAAGGGGCAGAAGTTATGCTCCATGTCTGAATGGACACACAGAGCTGCGGTTCAGCTCGGGTGCCCCCCATAGCAATCTGCTTGCTGTGGGGGAACTCAACAGGAGGGAGGAGCCAGGAGCACAGAAGAGGGACCCGAGAAAAGGAGGATCAGGGCCGCTCTTTGCAAAACCAACTGCACAGAGCAAGTATGACATGTTTGTTATTTTTATAGAAAAAAAGAGAAAAACAAGACTTTACAATCACTTTAGGAGTGATTTTCCTTGGTCTACAGTATGCTTCTGAACCCTAGTGGGGGGATGGTGTTTTTAGTAGGACAGACCGAGCCATTTAGGCTTTATTTAGGAGCCTAAGTGGATCTCTTTTTGAGATCTCAATCTCTGATAAACTGCTATGCATGAATAGTTCCATCACAGCACTGGATCACTGGAGTGAAAATCTCTCTGCTTTTTAGCATTTTTTTTCACTGGTTCTATTCTGCTGTTTTCAGGACATTTATTTACAAAGTATGCGCTATTTCGTTCAGGTGCACTTTATTGGACTCTAGGCAGTGGCAGAATTACCAGGGTCGCAGCAAACGCACTTGCGACTGGGCCCTTGAGTTCCACCACTGAGTAGAGGGGCCCGCCGCCGCTCGGGAGATAGTACACTGGTCATTCACGGGCACACAGTCCCCGCCCCGCTCCACCCATCCTCTCTGCCCGCACTCACGGGCACACTGCACAGTCACCGCCTGCTCCACCCATCCTCTCTGCCCATTATCTCTCTCCTCACTCACAGGCACACTGCACAGTCCCTGCCTGCTCCGTCCATCCTCTCCGCCCGCACTTACGGGCACACTGCACAATCCTCGCCCGCTCTGCCCATACTCTCCGCCTGCTTCGCCCATCCTCTCCACTTGCACTCACGGGAACACTACACAGTCCCCTCTCGCTCCGCCCATCCTCTCCGCCTGCATTCATGTGTACTCACAGGCCCCGCCCATCCTCTCTTCCCACCCAAGCAAGACCTATTAAGGAGGGGTAACCAAGTGATCTGCGAGTGATCTTCAAGTGAGTGGCACTGATCCCATCCCTCAATATCAACACTTCTACTGATTCCCCCCCTCACCACCACTACTGCCACTGATTCCCACCCTCCCACACCACCACCACTACTACCACTGATATCCCCCCACACCACCACCATTACTTCTATTGATCCCCCCACACCACCACTAGTGCCACTGATTCCCCCTCCCAACACGACCACCACTAATGCCATTGATCTCCCCCCACACCACCAGTAGTGCCACTGATACCCCCAACACCACCACTACTGCCATTGATCCCCCCACACCACCACCACCAGTGCCACTGATCCCATCCCCACCCAACCGCCACTGCTGCCACTAATTCCATCCCCCCACAACTGCCACTCACCCCATGTCTCCCCCACCACTGCCACTTAACCTATCCCCCCACCACCACCACTGCTGCACTGATCCCATCACCGCTGCCACTCACCCCAGGGGCATAACTACAGGGGTCACAATTGCAATGGCATACATGTTGCCCCTGTACATCTGGATTGGGGGGGCATATAAAGGAACAGATCCCCTCCATTTTTCTCCTGCAGCCGCTAAAAGCCTGCTTCTCCTCCTCTCCCTCTCATAGGCATTCAGTGGCTTCAGGAGGAAAATGGAGGGGATTTGTTCCCCCATATGCCACCCCCGCCGCCCCTCCTATCCATGTCCTGCTGCCCCTGGGATCAGTGGGAAGAGCCCTGGCCAGAGGTCAGGGGGGCCCTTCATGGTTTCTTGCACCGGGGTCCTGACGGTTCTAGTTACGCCTCTGACTCTAGGTATATATATACTTGGTGTAAAACAGGAATAGGTGGGTATCAGCACTAAATATAAAATATATGCACAAGATATAATGTATATATCAATGTCAAAAGCAGCCAGCGCAGTTCATTGATCACCGAACAAAAAAATGTAAATATAGTCCAAGAATGCAGCGCTACTGTAAATGAACAGTTCATTCAATGAAGATGTGGAGAAAACGAAGAACCTTTCACCACTTCCAATGTGTCAGGAGAAGAAAAAAATACTCAACACCCAAGTGTGTCTCAATCTGCTTACCAGATATCGATTTGTAATGAGCCTCAAATCAATCAATCACAGGAAGTACAGGTGTCACTCTCCATGCGGTCACACGTGGTCAAAAGGACTCAGTATTCAAACGACAAATAGCAACCATATGAAAGATTTCCAGAGACAGAACTGAAGTCATAGGTTGTCACTCCTCAGCAGTTCAGCAATATCCATAAACATGCAAAGAAAATCAAGGCGGCAAAAAATAGTGAAGCCCATAAGGTAAAAGGAAATTAATTTATTGTAGTTCACTTACAGGTATGTAGAAAATACAGTCATCATTATAAAAGTCAAAATTCTGCGGTTCTCAGCGTGCTTGCATTGGCCAGCCTGACATGTTTCATCTGAATGGATATCATCAGAGACATGGCCAAATGATGCAAACACGCCTAATATATAGCTACCCCAATTTACAGTCACCAGGTGCTAATGCTCACAAGGGAACAAGACACCTGGAGCTGTAAGCAATAAGCGTATGGGCGAGCAGCCGCGCATGCACACTACGGCCGCCTGTCATGAATAAGAACAAGCTACTGAAGACAACTTCCGGGATCATCCCAGAAGTGACGACAGACTCTACGTCAGCGCCATAGGTAAACAGGCAGCTGCGCGTGCGCACACCAGGCACGCAAACTTTTAGGGATATATAGTGACAACATCCGGGAGGCTGACTCAAGGCTTTCGCCGACCCGGAAGTGATGTCACTGGAATGCAGCAATCATCGCTTGTGTCCCAACCAACAGAGCACTGTAATGGAGGATAAATTGAAAGCAACAAATAGTCATGCGCTACAATTAAATCAAGAAATAAATATAAAAGATATATATTATAGGCATCATATATACATATAGAAAAGAGAGGATAAAATGAATATCATGGAGGCTCACACAAATCTATAATCGATGACACCCAACAACACTAAATGTAAATAAAAAAAAATATATGTAGAATGATAAACAGTATGTTAATAAAAAATATATATATAAAAATGGATACAATACGTGTATATATATAAAAAGATGTATATCCTGCGTTTAAAAAAACTTGAAAAAAACTTACAAAAAATGGAGGGGTACCCTTTAGCTATTATTAATAAAACAATTCACGTCCCAATCAATGTAACTTTTGAGATCGTAAATCCAGCAAGTTTCTTGGATGCCTCTCTTTTGGACATACTCCCTCCCCAATGGGGATTGAATCTATCTATAGCAATGAAACTTGTTCCGGATGGGTCTTTCTTATGGCATTCTAAATAGTGTCGAGAAACACTATGTTTCGGAAAGCCCTTTTTAATGTTGGTAATATGCTCGTTAACTCTAACGTTCATTGCACGTATAGTGCAGCCCACGTATTGCAGGCTGCATGGACAAATCAAAGGTACACCACATTCAAGGAAGTGCAAGTAATAAATGTATCATACATCCTGCCCGTCGCATTGGATTTAAAATGACAAATCTTCCTCTTTAATTTTATTGTGGTGGCAAACATTACAATTGTGACATGGGAAGTAGCCTTTGGATTTTTGAAAGAACGAGATTCTGTTGGGAGTATCTAAAATATGAGGTGCCACTTGAAGTTTGAGAGGTGGTACTCCTTTAAAAATGACCTGTGGGCAACCAGGTAGGACAGGACCTAAAACGTTGTCATTTTTTAAAACCCCCCAGTGTTTGGTCATAATCTTTTTTTTTTAAACAATAAATTTTTATTGGTATTTTTCCAAAGTATACAAAATACAAGCAGATTTCTCATTTCTCATTTGTACATATTGTTCGCCATTCAGGAGCTTACTACATTAATAGAGTAAAACAGATTACCTGGTAGGGTTACTAAGAAATATCCTCAATGAAGCATTGTACATTTGTCAAGCCTGTCACCCCTTGTGGGTACACACTGTAAACAGACTTTCTGCTTAAGTTTTCAAAGTTAGCCCTGAGAGGACCTTACTGAGGGTCCCCTCAAATATACTATCACGTAAGTTCCCTGTAAATTTGTCGTTAACCAATAATAATAAACTTAGAATGACTGATTCATCTTAATTAGACTTTCTCATTCTTTTGATAACAGGTAAACCACGTAGTGTTGCTATGCTGTGTGCTTAGTATAATACCATATCATATATGACCATACCCAATAATGGATTGTACCACTAGATCATTGATGGTTGTGTTTCAGTAGTGGAGGATTAGGAATAGTTTTCATACATGTGAGGAGGCATATTTAGAGGAACTCCAAGTTTCCCAATGTTTGTGGAAACTCGGGGTTCTTCTTTCTGTATATGCTAGGATTTTTTCCATAGTGTATTGAGCATTCACTCTTGATATGACTTCTGCAATTTTTGGAGGTGAAGTAGAGCGCCATTCCTTGGCTATTGCTATACGTGCAGCAAACAAAATGTGGGTGACTACCTTTCTCCTCAGAGGAGGATAGTTTTCGATGCCTAAGCTTAGAAGAGCAAGAGCAGGGTTGATGGTACAATCAGAGCTGGTCACCTTTCTAATTAGTGACTGTATTTTTTGCCAGAAAGGTTTTATAGTTGTACAGTTCCAGAATATATGGAGGATATTGCCAATAGCTTGGCAGTTTCTCCAGCAGAGAGGTGTAATACTAGGGTTCATTTTGTTTAATCTGTGCGGAGTAATGTACCATCTATGTAAGAGTTTTTGTGCATTATCCCAGTGATCTACGCATGCTGATGATTTATGATTGTATTTTATCGCTTCATGCCATTGAGGCATAGAAAATTCTTTTTGTAATTCAAATTCCCATTTCATCATGCTTGGGGTTTTGGAGTGTAGGTAGAGGGGGGTGGTGAATTTGTAAAAGAGCGATATACCCTTACGCTTATTAGAAGTCTTGCTTAAGAGGAAGTCCCACAGAATCTGTGGTATAGCTATTTGTCGTATTGGGTTTTTGCTCTTGTAGTGGCGTAATTGGTACTCTCTATATCTATCTATCGCATTTTGATGAGGTGGAGCAGGTGTGGTGAAGTTGTCTCCCGAGGATTTCCATGGTTGGACTGAGAAGTTTGGGATTAGGTATTCGTAGGATGCCAGTGGTACCTTTAGTTTTCTAATTGGGGTGTCTGTTAAGTGTTTATGCACTAAGGAGGACCAGGCATCTATTGTTGCTCGTATAGTTGAGTAAGGTGGGGCGTTTGGTCTGCAATGTATACAGGCTGCTATAGCCAATGCAGGGAGGTCGTGACCTGGTGTTACGGTGCGTTCAATGTCTGACCAGCGGTTGTCTGTTTGGCAGGAGAACCAGTACTTCATTTGGTCCAGTATTGCAGCTTTATAGTAAGTCTGTGCATTAGGTAACCCTACCCCCCCTAGATGTTTAGGTTTATAGAGGTGGGCCAATGCTATTCTGGGTTTTTTACCCCCCCATATGTATTTTTTCAGGCATTTCTCTAGTTGTATAAAAAATTTCTGGGGAATTGGTATGGGTAATGATCTGAAATAATATAGGAGTTTTGGTAAGATTTGCATTTGGTATGCAGCTATCCTCCCCAACCATGTGAGGTGTAGTTTGGTAATTTGATGTAGTTCCTCTTCGATTTTTATTAATAATGGAGGAAAGTTTTGGGAATAGATTTTGGAGGAAGAGGAAGTCAGCTGCACACCAAGATAAGTAATGGAAGGTGGGTCCCAGTTGCAAGGAAAAATATTTTTCAACCTGCTTTTGTTCTCGTTTGATATATGAAGCGAGAGTGCATAGCTTTTGGTTGTATTTACTTTATAAAAGGAGATTTGTCCGAATTTATGTAATAGCGTTTTGACGATGGGTAAAGAAGTGGCTGGGTTTGATAGAGAGAGGATTATGTCGTCAGCAAACAGTCCTATTTTGTGGTTAACAGAACCAACTTTAATGCCTTCTATTTTATCATTAGCTCTAATAGATTCTGCTAGTGGTTCTATGACCAAAGAAAAAATAATTGGGGATAGTGGGCATCCTTGCCGAGTGCCGTTAGTTAGTGCAAAGGGGTCGGATAGCAAGCTAGATGTGAAGACTCTTGCAGATGGGTCTGAATACAGGGACATAATTGCTGAGTGTATCATTCCCGAAAGACCAAACTTGAGTAAGGTCCTGGACAGGTATCCCCAATGGACCCTGTCGAAGGCCTTTTCTGCATCTAATGCTAAAAAGATGCTGGGCTGCTTGCTTAATTCTGATATGCGCAGGAGGTCTAGCATCCTCCTCGTCCCATCTGGTGCCTGTCTGCCCTTTACAAAACCTACCTGGTCCAGTCCTATGAGGGAGGGGGTTATTTCCATAAGTCTGTTTGCTAAAATTTTTGCATAGATCTTTAAATCGGAGTTTAGTAGGGAAATAGGCCTGAAGTTTTGTGGATCCGCTACGTCTTTACCAGGTTTAGGAATAGTGATAATGATGGCTTGGAGCATTTCTTTCGGGAAGGTACCATCAGAGGCTGCTATATTGAATATCTTTACCAGTTCAGGGGCAAGGATGGCAGAGAAAGCCTTGTAATATTCAGCGGAGAACCCGTCT
The DNA here is from genome assembly GCA_037952925.1 of Lithobates clamitans. NCBI lineage: Eukaryota > Metazoa > Chordata > Amphibia > Anura > Ranidae > Lithobates > Lithobates clamitans. The sequence goes on along the minus strand of JBBGZY010001322.1, from coordinate 3,046,846 downwards.
GCTCCTGGCGATTTGTGCATGGGTAGAGAGTGAATTACGTATTCAACCTCTGTGAGTGTGATGGGCGCGTTTATTTTTTGTAGGGAAGTTTTGTCTATTGAGGGAAGGTGAACAGTCTGTAAGAATTCGTCAATCTCTATGTCCGAGGGTTGGTAAGTGAGTGGGTCCGTCTGGAGATTGTATAGGGATTCATAATAGTCCTTAAAGGCGTTGGCGATATCTTTGGGATTGTGATGTAGGGCTTTGGTACTGTGATGTCTGAGATTTTTGAGATTAGAACGTGCCTGTTTTTTTTTAAGCTGGGAGGCTAGGATTTTACCTGCTCTGTTATTTTGGGAGTAGTAGGAGACTTTTAGTTTTTTAAAAAAAGTATCATAGTCCGCTCTAATTTCCTGTCTTACTTCTTCCCGGCAGTTATTAAGGCTTTTGAGTATTTCACTTGAGGAGGTAGCAGGATTCTTGTGTTGCGCTTCCAGATCTGCTATCTTCTCAAGTAGGTTTGTCATGCGCTGCTGTTTCTTTTTCTTTTCCCTAGAGGCTACCTGTATAAGGGCGCCTCTAGCGAATGCTTTGTGTGCACACCAGATGGTCATAGGTGAACAATCTGCATTATTATTGAATTGAAAAAATTCCGTAATTTTTGCTGCAATTTCGTCTCTGATTTTGGGGTGAGATAAGAGAAACGTATTGTTACGCCACAATGGTTTGTGGGAGTGTTTGTTGGCATCCACAATTTCAATAGTCACTGGGGCGTGGTCAGACCATGTGACATTGTGGATGTCAGCTTTCTGGACATTTTGCAGAGTGTACAGGTCAGTGAGGAAAAAATCTATTCTAGAATAGCTCTTATGTACAGCCGAATAAAATGTGTAGTCCCTCTCGTTGGTTCTAAGGCAGCGCCAAGGGTCATAGAGTCTCTCTTCGTGGCACAGCGAATCTAGAGAGGGCCGCCGCTTAGAGGCCATCGAGGACACATCTAATTCTGTGTTCATAATCGAGTTAAAATCACCACATATTATTAAGTTGCCTTTTTGTACCTTTTTAGCCATACTTACAACTTTGCGAATAAACCTTAGAGATCTAACATTAGGTGCATACAGGTTAACTATAGTATATGTGATGTGGTCCAGTTCTGCGACCACGATCAGAAAGCGACCTTGGGGATCTATATGTTCCTGTAAGAGAGAGAAGGTTAGTGTGTCCCTAAATGCAATCATTACTCCATTCTTCTTTGTCGTATTCTTGGCCATAAATACGTGCGGAAACTTGGGATGTGTACATTTTGGGGAGTTGTCACTGGCGAAATGGGTTTCCTGCACACATAGAATGTCACATTTCTCTTCTAAGGTTGACTTCCAAAGGGCCCTCCTTTTGTAGGGGCTGTTCAAGCCTCTCACATTGTATGACATCAGTTTAAGATTCATTCTTGTGGAAAGTTGTGCAGTAGTGCCATCTAGTGGTAGTTCCAGGAATTGGAGTTGAGATCTTGGATATGGTTATAATGCATGGGGTCTGAGAAAGCAATGTCCTCATAGCTTTGTAAATGAACAGTTTAACTGAACAAACTTGAACTGTTGATAAATGATGGGATGTAGGCCGCATGAATTGCGGATAGTAGGTCACGGGAATCATCTCGTAACTAACGAGGGGGGTTCAACAAGGTAAATCCTTGAACAGCCGAACATCGGGTGGTTGATCAGAAAGAACAGCTTCCTAGAGAGCTGCAAAGCACCATAACTAGCCAGATGACAGTTATTAGGGGAGAGTGCTCACTAAAAGAAATAGCATCAAGTAGCATCAACTGAGGCAGGTTGCTACTTGTAGTTCTTAGTTGAACGGTGGTTGTTGCGTCTGTTATATTGTGGGTTAGGGTCCTCAGGTACTGCGTCTGCGGGAAGCAAGCGCCATTTTCGGAGGAGATTCAGGCCCTTTTCTAGCGATGTTATCGCATGCGATTCGTTGTTCATGTCAACCAGGAGTTTAGCAGGGAATCCCCACTTGTAGAGGATCTTATTGTTGCGCAGAATTTTAGTGATAGGCACCAAGTTGTGTCTGGCTGACAGGGTGGCTTGTGACAGGTCTGCATAAAGTGCAATACCAGCATATGGGTCAGGTAGAGAGGGATGCTGTCTTGCGAATCGCATGAGTTGATCCTTAATGTGGTAGAAATGGATTCTTGCTATCACATCTCTAGGTGTTTGTTCAGGCAGGAAGGAAGGTTTTGGCAGTCTGTGTGCCCTGTCAATAGTGATGTCTGCTGGGCTTAGAGAGGGGAGGACAGTCATCATGAGCTTTTGCAGGTAGGTAGTGATCTCTGCGGGTTTGACCGTCTCAGGGACCCCCCTAAACTTGATATTGTTCCTTCTGGCCCGGTCCTCAATATCCGCCATTTTAAGGCGCATGGCTCTGATTTCGTCTTCTACCTCAAAGTGGGCATCTACCAGTTCATTGTGTGCTAGAGTGAACTCCTCCATTTTATTCTCTACATATTCCACTCTATTGCTGACAGCAGATATTTCCCTTTTTGTGTTGCTCATAAACACTGCCATATCAGATTGAAGAGCTCCCCTCAGGGTCTGCAGCATCTCCTTCATTGTAGTGTCAATAATAGGCTGACCTGAGGTGGGGAATGCATCTAGCTGCTCTGCCTGTGTGGAGGATTCCTCCATTTCTTCCCCTGCTGCTCCTGCCTCATCCTCATTCTCCCCTCCTTCCCCAAGCCTCCTTTTTTGCCTAACAGGGCTGCAGAATGGGGAGGATGACAAGGGATTGTCATTAAAGTGTGACTCACCCGAGGATGGCTTTGGATTGCTGTGTGGCTGTGCTGTGGAGGCAGATGAACGGCTCCTGGGGCCGGCTCCATCTTGGAATTTTCGGCCCTCAGCAGGGCGGAAGAAATCAGTCAGTTTTCGGGGTCCCTCTCTCTCCTTCCTTTTGTACATCGTGCCTGCTGTGTGCCCCTTGCTCTCCTCTCTCAGATGGTATGCTTTTTGGCTGTTTTTGGTGTGCTGTGAGCCGCTGATTACACCCGGTGTGTCAGAGCTCTCCTCTCACACGTCCATGAGCTCTGGCTGCCGGCTCCGCCCCCCTGGTCATAATCTTTTTAACATCATAACATAACATCATAATATTGATGTGAATATGTAGTGACCATGGAGAAATTGTAATTTAATTCACTGGGTAACCTTTTGCTATTACTAGTGAACATAGAATTCCTGTCCACGTCCCCCACATCTTTAATCATAGTATCCAGGTCAGTTGCCAAATAGCCTTATCTACAAACCTCTTTCTAAGAGTCATAGCTTGCTAAAAAAAAATCCCTTTTAGGAGTACAATTTCACCATAGGCATATAAATTGCCCCTAGGGTACAGATTTAAGCCATACAGATTTAAGCCTTGTCCGATATACCCGTTCCTATTGGTACTTTTGAAGTAAGTGGACGTATAGAACATACCATCCCTGATCTCAATGTTTAGGTACAAAAAATTAATTTTGCAGGTGCTGATCTCAAACTGTAGTGATATACCCAAAACATTGCCATTAAGTTGTTGCATGAGGGGGCGTGACCGGAAGTTGCCCTGCATGGACGCTTGAACCCTCAGCTTTAAGGCCTAAAAGGGGGGATTTCCAGCTACATTTTATGAGAGGCAGCAGGAGAACCAGATCCTGCAAGCCTAGGGGATCGTCCCAGGCGCCATCCGGATCCGCCGCAACCCTCCACGAGTATTTTAAAACGCCCTCAATGTCCACGGACGGACGGGACAAGATGGCGCCGACGGCTCCTACCTCCTCCACGAGGCAGCCACTACAACAGAGCGCGCCATCGCCTTCACTACCCCAGCGAGCAGCGGACCTGGAGCGGGAGACGGAGGGACAGACGAGCAGGAGATCAGCAGTGGTGAGTCCACCCCCACCTCTCCCAGCACAAGGGAAGCATCAATGCGCACCCCAGGACATTTTACCAGGCCTCCCTGCAGCCTCTTACACGCAGTGCTCAGAGGCCTTCCCGCAGCTGCTGCGCTCGGTGTCAGATCCATACTTTTCCCTGGGAGGAACAGCATTCCCCACACCATCACTACAGCCTAGTGACTTCCCCCCACTGCCAGACCCAGAGGGAATATGGGACCATGGACTCATACCAGAGGAGGATGCACACCCCAACCAGTGTTTGGTCCCCCCCTGACCCCCCACGACAGCAGAGACAAGCCTGCCATAGTGCCTCCAGGCCCACAGAACAAGGGATAAACCAGATAAAATCATACGCCCAGGTGGCAAGCTCGCCGACCCTGACCCCTATGGATGCCCTGGAAGGGGGCCCTCCTTCACATTCACGGAGGCCTTCATGGGGGGACACGAGGGATCCCCAACTCCAGTTTTGGGACTCTCGGAAACCTGCACCCCCCTAAACTCCAAAGGGAATCCTCCCCACCGCACAGCCCACAACACTGCATGGGTTACACCCCACGCTTCCAACAGCCCACCTCATGGCAAGACTGCCTTTAAGCTATTCCTACCAAGGAGGACTTTAAACTTCTCATTGAGGAGGTTAAATCCGCCTGTTGGGCGGAAATCCAAGTGATACATGCCAACCTTAAACATCTATCTGAGAGGGTGGAGATGGCAGAGGAGGAAATTCAAGAGACCAAACTGGGGGTACATCGCACTCAAGTGCAGGGGGCCGACCATCACATAATGCTTCGGAACATGCAACGCCATATCGAAGATTTGGATAATCGGGGGTGCAGAAATAACATCCGAGTCAGGGGCCTACCTGAGTCAGAGGGTCCTGAAGACCTCCACGAAACCCTGCAACTCTTATTTAACTACCTCCTAGGGGACCCCCCAAACAAACCCATTGAAATGGATCGTGCTCACCGCGCCCGACCGGGGGGACCTACTGGAACTTATTGGAGTCTGGGCGGTATGTACTACCCGGGACAACAACGAAATGTTTATTTCTAATTGAAATGTTAATAACCAATTGTCTTTCTCTTTTTTTCCTCTCTTTATTGTCCTTTCTCTCTCCCCTTCCCACACCTCTCTCCTTCCCGGCTCGCCGCTGGTCTGGGACAGTCACCTGGTTGCATCTCATATCCGGATCTCCTCGCTTCCTGGATGTCGTAGAAGACTCACGGCTGGATAAGCTAAGTAATCGGGTGCACACATACACTAATGACCATGGCTAAGCTCATGTCATTTAATGTCCACGGTTTGAATTCAAACAAAAAAAGACATCTTGCGTTGGGGGAGCTCAGGCGATCTGGGGCAGATGTAGCTATGTTGCAGGAAACACATTTTAACAGAGGAGACGCCTTCACTTTTGCATCTAAACAATACCTCCAGGTTTACCAGGCCTTTAGTTCCCGCAAACGTGCGGGTGTGGCCATCCTATTTAAAAGAGGTTCTCCTTTTAAATGTTCTGAGTCCTTAATTGATCCGAGGGGGCATTATATAATTTTAAGGGGACAGTGGCAAATGCAGGCGGTAACTATCTGTAATATCTACGCTCCCAACACCCATCAGATACACTTTCTATCTAGGGTCTTTGCACGCCTGTTTAGGTTACCCAATGAATATTTGATCATTGGTGGAGATTTTAACTTGGTTCACTCGGTAGGTCTAGACCGCCACGTGATTAATCCTAAAGCCCCTCAGACCCGAGCTGTCCGTGACTCTAAATTATTTTGCCAACTAACCAGACGTCATGCCCTATTTGATGCATGGCGGGCTTTGCACCCGGGAGATAGACAATATACTTTCTTCTCTGCCCCTCACCGTATGCATTCCCGTCTAGACTATTTTTTCGTTAACAATGCCACTCTACGTGCTACCAAAATGGCTCAGATCCTACCCATATCCTGGTCTGATCATGCCCCAGTTATTATATCAATAGAAATAGGCATCCCTACCCGCAAACCCAGTAACTGGCAGCTAAACAACTTTCTCCTCCAACATGCCACGTCTAGATTGGAACTAGAGACAACTTTACAGAACTACTTTTTAGAAAATAATACCCCCGAAGTCTCCCTCCCTATTCTCTGGGAGGCCCACAAGGCAGTCCTCAGGGGACGGTGCATCACAATCTCTTCGGCTATGAAGAAAAATGCGATGGCATCCAAAATTCAAGCCGAGAGAGATCTTAAGGCTCTAGAACTCCGATTGCAAGCCTCGCCATCCCTAACTCTCCTTAAAAAAGTGGTTTGCCTCAGAAACACTCTCCGAGACTTAGCGCTGGGACGGGTGGAGAAGGCACTGCTTCGGCTAAAACAAACATATTATGATAAAAGCAACAAAGCCCATACCCTTCTGGCACGTAAATTAACCGAGCGTTCTCACATGTCCACCCCTCACCAAATTAAAGATAAGAAGGGGGCATTTTTATCTCACCCCCAAGACATAGCTCGGGCCTTTGAAGAATTCTACACAACCCTATATAATAACCCTGAAATTCCCCAGGATCCGCTCCCTCCCGATTTGAAGGATCGTATGCGACAATATCTGGAGGATAGCGGACTTCCCAAAATCCAGGGGACGGACCTAATGTCACTTAATGCTCCAATCACAGAGGAAGAACTAACGGCCACTATTAAAATCTTGCCCTCACATAAATCCCCTGGACCAGATGGTCTCCCTTACGAGTACTACAAGGCATTTCTCCCGATTCTCCTGCCCCACATGTGCAGAATGTTTAACGCCTTCTTTCAGAAAACCACTATTCCCGTGGACATACAGAGGTCGTTCCTCACGTTAATCCCCAAACCTGACAAAGATCCTTCAGTATGTGCCAGTTACAGGCCAATCGCACTTCTGATTTAAAAATCTTTACTAAACTTCTCTCGATGCAATTGAACCTGATACTTCCCTCTCTAATACACAAGGATCAGGTGGGATTTGTCCCCCTGCGTCAGGCAGGGGATAACACGAGACAAATTATTGACCTGATAGACGTGGCGAACAGGAATAAGCTGGAGGCGTTAGTTCTCAGCTTGGATGCAGAAAAAGCTTTTGACCGCCTAGGCTGGTCCTTCCTGTTTGCCACATTGAACTGCATGGGATTCCGGGGTCCATTCTTGCAAGCCATTAGACATCTGTACACCAATCCCTCATCCCAGGTAAAAACTCCCTTTGCCCTCTCGCAGGCTTTTCCGATCGCGAATGGAACCCGCCAGGGGTGCCCGCTCTCACCACTACTATTTGCGTTGTGCGTTGAGCCTCTGGCGGTGTCCATTCGAAAAAATCAGAATATACACGGGATCCCGCTGAGAGATAGGGAATTTAAGTTGGCATTGTTTGCCGATGATATCATACTTACCCTGACCCAGCCTAGGATTTCACTTCCCAACTTGCATGCTGAACTCGACCTATATAGATCTTTATCGGGTTACAAGATAAATGCAGCTAAGTCAGACGCTCTACCCATTAATATCCCAACGCAGGAGACCCAACATTTGCAACAATGTTTCCCCTACCATTGGAAAACATCATCCCTGAAATATTTGGGAGTTCAGATAACTCCTTCTTACTCCACCTTATACCGAGCTAATTATCCCCCTCTTTTCAAAACCATAAGGGACCTCCTACAAAAATGGAAGGCTCATCATATCTCCCTATTAGGAAGGATAGCTTCTGTTAAAATGGCTATCTTACCAAAGCTGCTATATCTTTTCCAAACACTTCCCATCCCAATACCACAGGCTGAATTGAGGAAACTCCAGGCAGATCTGATACGTTTTGTCTGGAACTACAAGAGGCATAGAATATCAAAATCGGTCATGACGGCGGCACGATCAGACGGCGGGTTGTCCTTCCCCGACCTAACTAAATACTATCAAGCCACCCAATTGTGAGCCCTAGCCTCCTGGTTCACCCAACGTTCTTATAATAGGTGGCCAGAAATTGAAAAACTTTGGATGGCACCAGTCCGTCCAAATAGTATGCTATGGAATGCAACGGTGAAGGTAGGTTCTACTAAGCTCTTGGGCCCCATGCTCCACCTCAGTTCACTCTGGCGTAAATTATCACGGCTTTATAAACTATGCTCAGAAAGCTCACTTCTCACGTCATTCCTCTACAACCCCAGATTGCCTGCAGGTCTTACACACCAGATGTCTTCTCCATGGGCGACGAGAGATTTATTCCACTTTGGTCATTTGGTGCATCCATGCACGCGTAGATTGCTTTCCTTCACTGACCTCCAGAAAAAATTTGACTTACCACGGCAAGTGTTCTATGGATACTTGCAGATTAGGCACTATGCCCAATCATTTGCCCCGAACTTACAATTCTCAGCCCCAACTCCTTTTGAGGGTCTGATATTGGAGGGTTCGGCTAGATGTGGACTAATTTGCAATATCTACCGGATACTAAATTCCTATAACATCACTGACCAGGGTAAACACGCATATATGCTCCGCTGGGAGAGGTTCTTGGGTGAGGAAATTCCAGAGTCTACATGGAAGACGATCTGGTCTCAGGCGGCTAAGAGTTCACTCTGTACACTGTACAAAGAGAACGCCTATAAAATTCTTTTTTATGGTATATGACACCTGATGTTCTCCACGCCATTTACCCTTCTAGTTCGGACAAATGTTGGCGGTGCCTGAAAGACAAAGGGACCTTATATCACATCTATTGGTCATGTCCCAAAATAGTTCCTTTCTGGACAGAAACGCAATTACTGCTGAATCGCCTGTTGGGCGTGCAGGTTCCTAGAGCCCCGAAATTATTTCTCCTCGGAGTGTCCGGATTACGTATATCTCGAAAATCCAGGAAATTGCTTGGCCATATTCTTACAGCAGCGAGATGTCTGGTAGCCCTCTATTGGAAAAGACAGATCCCACCTACTCAAACAGACCTCTATACCAGAATAAAAGACATAGAGCTAATGGAGAAAATGACAGCCAGACTACAGAATAGATTGGACGCACATGACAAGGTCTGGGAGGATTGGCACAGGCGGGAGGACCCACCCTAGGCCAGCGGCTAAGCCCCCTCCCCCTTCCCCCTTCCCCTTTCTATCCCTCTTTTCTTCTTTCCTCCTTTACCTTCTTTCCTTTTTTACAATGCTAGATTGTATTCAGATTAACAACAATATCTGCTGGTTGACAGTTTTAGAAGATATGGAATGTGTTATACCACTACTGTACTTGGATGATTATATTCTGAAGTTCACTGATTACCAGATTGATTGTCCACCAGTTGCACTTAGTTGCATGCGACACTACTGTCCTATGTATGTATATATCTTTATGTTTAATAAAAATTGTTATTTGAAAAAAAAAAAAGTTGTTGCATGAAATGAGAGAGTGACATCATAACGCCATTCCAGAGGAGGAGGATGTCGTCTATATACCTACCCCAGAAGACCAACTCTGGTCTCCTGCTGGAATAGATGACATCCTCCTCCCACTTAGCCATAAATAAATTTGTCATTCTTGGCACAAATTTGGCACCCATGGCGACTCCACTGTTCTTTTTTATTTATTTATTTTTTCCAAGCATAATACAAAATATAAAAAAATATATAAAACAAACTGCACAACGCAGGTCCTCTAATCAATACATTATATCCTATCCCCTCCCCAACCCCCCCACCTCTCCCACCTCTCACCTCGGTAAATTCTATTTATGTTCTTTTTTGACAGCTTATTCCCTCTAATTTCTGGTGGTCATAACCTCAACATACCACAACTTCTTCTTAAACTCCTGCCAACACACCCACTTATACATAATTCCCTCCCTTTCTTCCTCCCCACTGAATCTCAAACTCTCCATGTTGTGCGTTCCATCAATGGCAATAACCCAATCCAGGATTTTAGGGATTCCTTCCTCAGCCATCTCTTTGGTATACAACTTTTCGCCACATTCAACAGATAGGGTACTAGTGATTCCCTATATTGTTTCACTGGTCCCTCTACTCCATGGAATAGGCACATCCATGGGTCTTTAAGAATGGCGGTACTTCCGGTTCCTCATTTGCCAATAGTATTTTGTATAACCTAGAAATATATTTTTTGCACTTCCAACTGTGCATAGCTGCTCTAGTGGCGTTAATTCATCTCCTGTTCTTATTGGTTGAGGCAAATTCTCGACAAAATGCTTGAACTGGAGGTAGGGCCATTCATTTATCACCATTAAATCCGTGTTTTGTTGTAGCTCAAAAAGTGTATTTATTTTCCCTTTTTTAATTATATTTCTTAATTGTGTATTATCTCTTTTTATCCAATTCCCTCCTATAATCCTTTTCCCAGGTATAAAGTAATCTTTATCTTTCAAAAAAAGTAAGGGTGAATTATAATCCCATTTACCTTGTTTATGGACCAAGTCCCTTATTTTAAGTTCATTCCGTGTCATTTCATGTGTATTGTCTCCTAATACCCTGTATTGTGAGGGGTTCCATATTATACTATTTAACCGTGCACCACACATATTATTTTCTATTTTAACCCATCATTTTTCACTTTTCTCCCTCGCCCACTCCACCACTCGTGACAACACCACTGCATAATATTTTTTAACGTCGGGGACCGCTAGGCCACCTTGTTTTTTCCCCTTCTCAAAACAGTAAATGTGATTCTAGGTTTTTTATTTTGCCAAATAAATCTCATGGGCAGCATTTGAAACTTATATGTAAACTTCGGTAGTAAGACCATCTTAACTGTGTTGATTCGCCCAATCCAGGAGAGGGGACTCAATGCTATTTTTTTACTTTGTTTTTTATTTAGTCTAATAAGGGAATATAATTTATTTTATATATTTTCTTTAGGGAAGACGCCAGCTTTACTCCTAAGTATTTTAATCCCTCCCTCCTCCATGGGAACTGGAAATCCTTTTGCAGACTCTGCTCATCTTGTTTGGTTACATTTATGCTTAAGATCTCAGATTTATTGAGGTTAATTTTAAAGTTTGAAATTTCTCCATATTGTTTTAGTATTTTAAGTAGATTTGGTATTGTTATCCTAGGATTGGATATGTAGAACAACAAATCATCGGTAGGGATATGTAGAACAACAGCGAACAATTTGGGGTGTTCGCGGCAAATTCAAATGCAGCGGAACACCCTTTAAAAGGTATGGGAGAAATCAAAAGTGCTAATTTTAAAGGCTTATATGCATGGTATTGTCATAAAAAAGTTTTTGTGGACCTGGGTCCTGCCCCAGGGAACATGTATCAATGCAAAAAAAAGTTTTTAAAACGGACGTTTTTCTGGAGCAGTGACTTTAATAATGCTTAAAGTGAAACAATAAAAGTGTAATATCCCTTTAAATTTCGTACCTGGGGGGTGTCTATAGTATGCCTGTAAAGGGGCGCATGTTTCCCGTGTTTAGAACAGTCTGACAGCAAAATGACATTTCAAAGGAAAAAAGTCATTTAAAACTACTCGCGGCTATTAATGCATTGCCGGTCTGACAATACACATAAAAGTTCATTGATAAAAACGGCATGGGAATTCCCTACAGGGGAACCCTGAACCAAAATTAAAAAAAAAATGATGTGGGGGTCCCCCTAAATTCCATACCAGGCCCTTCAGATCTGGTATGGATATTAAGGGGAACCCCACGCCAAAATTATAAAAAAAACGGTGTGGGGTCCCCCCAAAAATCCATACCAGACCCTTATCTGAGCACGCAACCTGGCAGGCTGCAGGAAAAGAGGGGGGACGAGAGAGCGCCCCCCCCCGAACCGTACCAGGCCGTGTTGATGAGGACAAGGGCCTCATCCCCACAACCCTGGCCGGTGGTTGTGGGGGTCTGCGGGCGGGGGGCTTATCAGAATCTGGAAGCCCCCTTTAACAAGAGGACCCCCAGATCCCGGCCCTCCCCCCTGTGTGAAATGGTAAGGGGGTACAAAAGTACCCCTACCATTTCACTAAAAAAGTGTCAAAAATGTTAAAAATTGACAAGAGACAGTTTTTGACAATTCCTTTATTTAAATGCTTCTTCTTTTTTCTTTCTTCTATCTTCCTTCATCTTCTTCTTCTTCTGGTTCTTCTGGCTCTTCTGGTTCTTCCTCCGGTGTTCTCGTCCAGCATCTCCTCCGCGGTGTCTTCTTCCCTTCTTCTCCTGGGGCCGCTCTGCATCCATGGCATGGGGGAGGCTCCCGCTCTTCTCTTCATCTTCTTCTCTTCTTCATCTTCTTCTCCGGGCCGCTCCGCACCCATGCTGGCATGGAGGGAGGCTCCCGCTGTGTGACGCTTCTTCTCTTCTGACGGTTCTTAAATAATGGAGGGTGGGGCCACCCGGTGACCACGCCCCCCTCTGACGCACGGTGATTTGACGGGACTTCCCTGTGGCATCACGGGGAATGATGGCCCCGCCCCCCGTTATTTAAGAACCGTCAGAAGAGGAGAAGCGTCACACAGCGGGAGCCTCCCTCCCTGCCAGCATGGGTGCGGAGCGGCCCGGAGAAGAAGACGAAGAAGAGAAGAAGATGAAGAAGAGAAGAAGATGAAGAAAAGAAGAAGTACAAAACAGTACGAAAAGTAACGCATTTCGAAGGAGGGGGATAACTCCCCATTTATATAATACTTTGATCCGCTGGATCATTCTTGGGCCCAATCCCATAGAGTTCAATGTTTTTATCATGAGTCCCCAGTCTACCCTGTCAAAGGCTTTTTCAGCATCTATCAACAGGAATAGACCTGGGGACCCATTGTTTTGAATTTTTTTGGAGGAGGAGCAAGGTTCGCACTCCATTGTCCCTCCCCTCCCACCCTGGGGCAAACCCAACCTGATCCGGGTGAACTAGATCTTTCATCAGGTCTTTCATCCTTGTTGCCAAAACTTTTGCATATAATTTCGTGTCAGTGTTTAGCAGTGAAATTGGTCTGTAGTTTGAACACAGTGTTCCGTCTTTCCCCTCCTTCAAGATGACTGTTATTGATGCCGACAGGGCCTCTCTGATCATTTCATATTCTACCCCCAGTCCGTTCATGTATTGACAAAGTCTTGGTATCAAAATCTCTTTATACTTTTTTAGGTAGAAAGTAGGGAACCCATCAGGTCCAGGACTTTTACCCAGGGCAGATTCTTGTAATGCTTTTTTAATCTCCTCCTCAGTTATGGGTTTATCTAACATATCCCTGTCGCTCTCAGATATTTGGGGGAGCCCCGCTCTTTCTAAAAACTCTTCTGTTTTAGCTATTCTATCTTTGTCCTGTTGCCCCTTGTTTACTGAATATAGTGCCCCATAGTAGCACTTGAACACCTCTGCTATCTCCTTTGTCCTATAGACCATTCCCCCCTGCTTATTTTGAATCTTTTCTATATAATTTATCGATTCTTTCTTTTTTAGCATCCTGGCTAGGTGTTTACTCGGTTTATTTCCCCATTGATATCTATCTTTTAATATTCTGTTAAATATCCTTTTTGTTTCTTGTGTCATGAGATCTTTTAACTCATCCCTCTTTATCATCAATAAATGAAATGTCTCCTGATGTTGTCCATTAAAATTTTTATGTACTTGCTCTAATCTGTGTATTTCATCTATTAATAATTTCATGTTTTTGGTTCTCTCTTTCTTTTTCCCGGCCCCTATAGAGATAAGAATACCCCTGATATAGGCCTTGTGGGCCTCCCAAATTAACACAAAGTGTTAATAAGTATATTCGAGGGAGTGGGAGTAAGCCAGTGTTCAGACACCAGGTGGTCCAAGGAGACCATTGAGTGTTGGAGGCTTGGATTTGTCCTGAGTAGGATGTCATCATGTCAGGGTACTCACCAGGGCCGAGATGCTGAGAGCGGCTCCCCTTGCAGCTGAGTGCGCTATACCCCTGGAGGTGGCACAGAGGGTATCGGGCACAGAGAGGCACGGGTCGCCAGGCACTAGTAGGAGCCTGCGTGTTGAACTTCTGTCTGGAAGTAGTCCGTGCAGGGTACACCCGGACGGTGATCAGCAGAGGAATCAGACTGGGGCTCCAACACCTTGGGCCTGAAGTAGATAACTGGAACAAGTATGTGGAGAAGCCAGGGGGTCAAACACAGCAAGCCGGTAGGAAGGAAGTCCGTTTAAACAAGCCAAGGTCATACACAGGAATCAATCAATAGGAGAGTCCAAGACAGGCCGGGGGTCAAACACTGGAGCAGGCAGTAGCGAAGTCTTTAAAGAGAAGCCGGGGGTCAAACACTGGAGCAGACTGAAGAGGAATCCGTTTAAGCAAGCCGAGGTCAAGGTGCAGGAGAAGTTCAAGGATGGTCAAGGAAATCCGGGTCACAACAGGCAGGAGTCAATAGCAGAACAAGGAACAGGAACACAGAAGCTGAAATGACAAACCAGCAATAAGCCAGAGAGCTGGGCTGCCTTTTATAGGGCTAATAGGGGAACCCACGTGTGCGGCTAAGATGCGTATGTGCGTACGTGCTTACGCCGTTTTGCCGTTTAGCCGTCCGCTAACTTGCACGTCTATGTGCGCCGTTACGCCGTGACGCGGTCTGCTGAATTGCGTACCCGCGTACGCCTATTAGCCATTCTGCCACGCAGGCGTACAGGGAAATGCCGGTACTGGCAAACAAAGTTTCTGTTATTCCTCTGACACATCATTTGTTCATATGTGCAACGTAGATTGGTTAAGTCTATTACCTCAGCAATTGTTGGAGATGTGTGGTCTTTCCAGTGTCTAGTTAGTGTTAGCCTTGCCGCTAGAAGTATATTTATAATGGTGTGTTGAAGTTTAGGAGGGTATTCCTTGAAGCCTATAGATAGGATTGCCAATGCTGGGTTTGGTGTTGCTTTGGTTTGAGTAATGTCAGAGATAATACTAAAGATCTCCAACCAGTATTGGAGAATTTTAGGGCAGTGCCAGAGAACCTGTAGTAAGTCACCCCGTAATCCGCATTGTCTCCAACATCTATCACTGCTATTCGGATTGAATTTGGAGATTTTAGCAGGGGTGATGTACCATCTCAATGTTATCTTAACAGTTATTTCCCACAGTGTGGAACATCTGGTGGCTCTCTGGGTGGCTTTACATGCCCTCTGCCACTGTAGTGGGGAGAAGGTTTGTTGTAAATCTGTTTCCCATTGTAAGTGGGAGGTAGATTTAGTGAAAGTGGTCTTCTGTTGGAAGATATTGTAAAAAAGGGTGATACCTTTTTTCAGTGGTATACTAGATGTTAGAAAGGCCCATGCTGAAGTCGATATAGTTTGATGAATGCGTGTTAGGTTTTTAAGGCAGTGTTTAATTTTCAGATATTTGTATAAGTCATTTTGAGGTAGGTGGAACTCTTTTTGAATAGAAAGAAAGGATTTGAGAGTGCCTGTGTCATATAGGTTATGGAGATGTGTTATTCCTTTTTTAGTCCAGGATGTGAGGGAAAACTGGGCTATGAGGTGATGTAGTGCTAGTAGAGGGACTTCTAGAATTGTATTTGGTTTATATTGTTGGGTGTGTTGGAGTAGTCTCGTCCACGTTTTAATTGAGGCTATCATGGTTGGAGAGAAGCGGGACGGGATTTTCGCTCCCAGTTGATTGCTGTATAGCCATAGTTTTATGGGGTTATGTGGACTATACTCCGTCTCAATAGATCCCCATAGTGTGGACGGAGGTGACAAGAACCACTCTTTTAGTTTGGTCAATACCGAGGCTGAATAGTAGTCCTGAAAATCTATGTATCCTACACTGCCGGACATTCTACGTTTGATCAGTTTGGCATGGGAGCACCTGGATCTTTTTCCATTCCAAACAAACTTTGATAGCAAGGATTGGAGGGACCTAAAGTAGCTGGTTGGGATTGGTATAGGGAGAGATCTAAAGAGATATAGTATTTGTGGAAGTTGAATCATTTTAAATGCTGCGAGTTTTCCCCACCAGGAAAATTCAAATTTGGCCGTTTTTTGAAGACTATTTTGAATTTTGGACCACAGGAAATGTAATTATGTTGGAAAAGGGATTTGGTGGATCTTGTGAGTTGAATGCCTAAGTGACGCTGGATTCTGCCCATGTGTAAGGGAATTGATTTTGTAAGAGGATTCTGGTTACCGCATCCATGCCGAGATCTAATATTTGTGATTTTGTTGCATTCGACTTGTAGTAGGATATATTGCTAAACCAGTTTAGGGTTTTTTGGACTTCAGGGAGGGAAGAGGCTGGTTGTGTTAGGATTAAAATTACATCGTCCGCAAATAGACAAATTGTATGTGTTTGATCACCAATGTTAATGCCAGTTATTTTGGGATTGGATCTAATGTGCTCAACTAAAGGTTCTATTATAAGGTTGAAGATTAGGGGAGATAGTGGGCAGCCCTGCTTTGTGCCGTTTGTAATGTTGAACGGAGTGGATAGAAGGTTGGACGTGTACACTCGTGCCGATGGGTTTGCATAAAGGGCAAGTATTGCCTGGAGGATTCTGCCCTGAAAACCAAATTTTTGTAGTGTTAGGGATAGATAACTCAAGTTGACTCTATCGAACGCCTTCTCTGCGTCCAAAGATAGGAGCAGAGAAGGCGTTCCAGTTGAGTTTGTATGGTGAATAATGCTGATCAGTCTTCTGGTTGCATCAGAAGTCTGCCGGCCTTTAGTGAATCCTGTTTGATCCCTGTGTATAAGTGATGGCATAATGTCCATGAGTCTATTGGCTATCATTTTGGCATATATCTTGAGGTCGAGATTTAAAATAAAGATATGGGCTGAAAGTTTTGGGGAGAGGTGGGTTCTTTCTCCGGTTTTGGTAAAGTTATTACTAGGGCAGATAACATTTCTTCTGGAAAATATAAGGATAATGCTGCATGATTGTATAGATCACATTGGTGAGGGGCCAGGATGGAATGGAAGGATTTAAAATATTCTCCAGTGAAGCCGTCTGGGCCCAAAGATTTAGAATTTGGAAGATGTTCAATAGTTTTTTTGAATTTCCTCTACTGTAAATGGTAAATTTAGTTTCATGAGGTGATCAGATGTTAAGGGTGGAAGCTGGATGTGGTCAAGAAATGATTTGATCTCTATTTGATCCGGTTGGTGGGTGTTACCGACTACTTTAAGATTGTAAAGTTCACTGTAGTAAGTACTGAATGCATCCGCTATCGATTGAGGATTTAGAAGTTTGTCATGTGTGTTTTGGTGAAATAGATGTGTTATTCTAGATTTTATTTGGTGTCCTTTAATTTTATTTGCCATAGCTTTCCCCGCCTTATTGTTGGTTACATAAGATCTAGTTTTGAGTTTTCGTTGGGTCTTTTCAAAACTTTCGAGTAGCAGTGCCCTAAGTTCGTGTCTTAGTTTAAAAATCTGGGATTGCAATGCTGGTGATGGATGGGATTTGTTTTTTTGATCTGCAGCTGCAATAGATGCAGTCAAGTCTTGTATTTTCTGCATTTTTTGTTTTTTGAGGGTGGAACCCAATTGCATGAAGAAGCTCCTTATAAAGGATTTGTGAGCGTTTCACAAAACCGCCGGGTCAGCCACAGATCCCACATTTTTTGGGATAAGAAGGTAGCGTTGGACTAATTTTAGAGGAGGAAATTGTTCACTCTCCATAAATAGGATTGTGGTTTGAAATTTTTGTTAGTTATTTGAACACTAATAGGCGTGTGGTCTGACCAGGTGATGTTGTGGATGCGGGAGGTGTGGATATTTTGTAGTAGCCACTTATCTGCAAATAACAGGTCTATGCGAGAGTAGGTATTGTAACGCGGGGAAAGGAATGTGTAATGCCTCTCAGCCGCATGACAGCACCTCCAAACATCATACAAGTCATTAGTTGTTAGGAAAGAGTTCAGAGGGGATGCAAATCTTTTGGGACCTGAGGATGAGTCCATGTCATTGTCCGGTACTAAATTGAAGTTCCCGCAGATCAGCAAGTGCCCTTGCTGCACACTTTTGATTCTTTTTAGTGTGGCCTTGAGGAATGGCATTTGCCTCTGATTAGGAGCATATACAGTTGCAATGGTATACACAGTATTATCTATAGTGCACAATAGGATGGCGTATCTTCCTTCTGGATCCAGGATACAGTCCTGTAGCTGGAAGTTGACAGTGTCTCTAATAGCTATTAGAACTCAACTTTGTTTCTTAGAGTAGCATGCTTTGTAGATGTGAGGAAACGATTTGTGTTGGCAATAGGGGGTTTTATCTTGGGCAAAGTGCGTTTCTTGTACGCATATGATATCACTGTTGTGGGTTAATGCGGTTTTCCATAAAGATGCTCGTTTGGCTGGATGGTTCAAGCCTTTCGCATTTATAGATAATATTTTGATATCCATATTTATGGTGAGGTGGGTATTGTGTTCTGTAGTAAAGACTTACGTTTCCATGTTCAGGTGGCTGTCTGCTTGTGGTTGAGCTGGGTTGGGTGTCCGATGGCTGGTCCTTGGAGATCCTGGTATCAATAGATGATCCAGTGTCGCACAAGGTTACTGTTTGTTATCAACAAAACATATAATACAGTTATTTCTTGAGATATTGAAAGCAACGAGGCTGAGGTAACGTCCTGCCTGAGAGCTATAGGGTCAATGATGTAAACCAGGTAATTGTTATGAAGCGGTGGATATACAACAAAAAAAGAAAAGGTAAAAGTAAAGAAAAAAGGAATTTTGACAACTTCGGCAAAATAAGAGAAAGGTCAGTGCTCAATTTCAATAACTGACCAGGAGTGGAGGCAATGTTCAATGGAATCAACAAATCAAGTGTAACTTAGCAGGTAATCGGACAAGGGATTTAGGTTGCTGGTGTGGTTGGTTGCCATGGGATACATCACTTATCCGTGGATCTTCGGAATTCCCTTTGTTGACGTCCTGGTGGCTGTGGGCCAGAATTGTATGAGGTCTCATTCCCAGGGAGTTCAGGGATGATTTCCCACGTATGTAGGAGTCAGAAGCCTTCCTTAGGACTGTATACAGTGTGTGTTGTCCCATTTTTGGTGATCACCACGGTGGCCGGATGGCACCATTTGTAGGAGATCTTGTGATTGTTAAGCGCCTTCATAACGGTTTTAATTTGCCGCCTCAAGTTAAGGGTGTACTGGGATAGATCTGCATTGAGGTGTATTCCCTTGTAGGGTGCTGGGAGATCAGGAACAGATCTAGCTTTTGCTAGGAGCTTTTCTTTGGTAGGGAAAAAGTGGATTTTCATCAGAATGTCCCTAGGTACTGATGCATCTAGATGTTTTGGTTTAGGTATGCGATGTATGCGATCAATAATGCGTTCAATCTGCGATACCTCAGGGATCAATTTGTCAAACATGTCTGCCGCATATTTATGTAAGTTTGTAGGGAGAATTGTTTCAGGAACGCCCCTAATTTTGATATTATTTCTTCTTGAGCGGTCCTCGAGGTCTGCGAGTTTTGCTTTTATTTGATCGTTGTCATCAGCTTGATCTTTGTATGCATTTATAAGGTCATTCACTGTTAGGGTACATTCATCCATTTTATGTTCAATGTGTTGTACCCTCTCCCCCATGCCTTGCATTTATGCTGTAAATTTGTGGATTAGAGTAGATAGATTGAACATGAGGGATGATTGAAGAGATATCCTTCATTACTGTATCCAGCACCGGTTGTCCAGATGTTGGAAAGCTTGCAATGTATGATTGTGTATTTAGGCCTGCAGCGTCTGTGTGGTGATTACTACTCACTGCGCCTGAGGCCTGTGTGACAGGATCCAACCTCATCCTTGCTTTGGCAGGGCTGTTGGTGAGCGGGCTGTGTGATGGTGAGTCCCGGGATGATAGTGGTCTCACTTCGGCATCCCAATCTCCAGGGTTCTTGTCAGGAAAATCAGTGTAAAAGGATGAGGCCTGAGCAGCCGCACTGCCGTCGCCATCTTGCCACTTCTCCCCGTCAGATGCCGGCATTGTGAAGAAGTCCGTGAGCTTCTTTGGCTGTCTTTCTTCTTTTCGTTTACGGGACAGCATGGAGGCAGGTTCCTACCATTGTTCGGAGCTCCGTGTGGGCTCCGGTGGTGCTGTATCCCTCTGGCTAAGTCGATAAATCCCCAGTCACTGACAGAGCTAACGGCTTAAGCTTCCATTGCAGTCGCGCGCAAGCCACGCCCCCCCACTCCAATGCTTTATGATCTACCATTATGTGGTCGATTCTGGTGTACGTCCCGTGTACAGGGGAGTAAAAAGTATAGTCTAGCGTTTTAGGATGCATGATCCTCCAAACATCTAATATCTGGTGTTGATACAATCTCTGTTTAATCATTTTTAATGATATATTTCTAGTCCCCTGCACACGGGACATACTATCCATTCCAGGTTCCAAGCAAAAATTCAGATCTCCGGCCATTATTGCCTTTTTTAAAATCCATCAACTTCCCCATAGCCTCTTTGAAATATTTTATTGGGTTCTTATTGGGGGCATAGATGTCCGCCAAGGTGCATTCCAATTCTCCTAGGCTACCTCTCAAAAAGAGGTATCTACCTTCAGGGTCAGTCATCCTTTCCTCTAATTTAAACTGTACCCCTGCCGCAAATCCAATTGCCACCCCTTTAGCTCTCTTTGTTGATGAATCGGCGTAATACCATGTCGGGAAGTCTTTAGAAAATAATTTAACATTTGTGTCCAGCAGGAGATGAGTCTCCTGCAGGAACACTACATCTGCACCATAGCGTTTTAATTCTTTCAAAATGTTATGACGCTTCGTGGGTGTGTTCAATCCGCGAACATTGTATGTCAAAAACGTAATTGTTATCTTCTATTAACGAATACTGTACTTATTTGAGAGGTATCTCTCCCCCCCACCCCCCACCCCTCACCTCCCTCCTCCCTCCTCCCAATCTCTCCCTTTCCCCTCCCAACCCCACCCCCCACCCCCCCACCTTCCCTAGGCCCCCTCTGGCCTCTAAACCATAGATGGATTTGAACTTAATTTCCACCAATGGTTTTTTTCCTTGAGGTGTTGCTCTGACCCTGTCCCCTACTCCCATTCCCCCCCCCCGGGTGCGGAGGGGGATATGGGCCAGAGATACACTGGTGACCCTAATGCCGCGTACACACGAGCGGACTTTCCGGCATACTTGGTCCGGCAGACCATGTGTAGGCGCCGGCGGACTTTTCCGGCGGACTTTTTCCCCAAAGTCCGCCGGACCAAGATTTAAAACATGTTTTAAATTTATCTGACGGACTCAGTTTCGGGTGGAAAGTCTGCTTGTCTGTGTGCTGGTCCGACGGAAAGTCCGCTCGTGTGTATGCTGGTCCGACGGACCAGATACGACGCGAGGGCAGGGTATTGCATCTCGCGCTAGCTGCAATAGGAAAAACAAATTTTCCTATTGCGGCGAGCGCGGGGCATACCAGGCCCTTAGGTCTGGTATGGATTATAAAGGGGAACCCCCTACGCCGAAAAAACAAAGTGGGGTCCCCCCTGAAATCCATACCAGACCCCGATCCGAGCACGCAGCCTGGCCGGTCAGGAAAGGGGGTGGGGACGAGCGAGAGCCCCCCCTCCTAAACCGTACCAGGCCGCATGCCCTCAACATGGGGGTTGCTTTGGGGGAGGGGGGCGCCCTGCGGGGCCCCCCACCCCAAAGCACCTTGTCCCCATGTTGATGAGGACAAGGGCCTCTTCCTGACAACCCTGGCCGTTGGTTGTCGGGGTCTGCGGGCGGGGGGCTTATCGGAATCCGGGAGCCCCCTTTAATAAGAGGGCCCCCAGATCCCGGCCCCCCACCCTATGTGAATGAGTATGGGGTACATGGTACACTTACCCATTCACCTAGGGAAAAAGTGTCAATAATAAAACACACTACACAGGTTTTTAAAATAATTTATTAAACAGCTCCGGGGGGGGTCTTCCTCTGGCTTCGGGGGTCCCTCCGGTTCCTCTTCTCCCGGCGTCTGGTTGGTTCTTCTCCGCTCTCTTCTCCCGGTGTTCTAGTTCTTCGGCCGGCTCCTGTGCTGTCTTCAGGTAGCTCTCTTGCCAGCAGAGGTCCGGACTTCTGGGCTTCTGGGCTTCTTCCCTTTTCTCATCACCCAGTGACCACGCCCCCTAAAACGTCACAGTCCCAGCATGCCCAGGGACTGTGACATCATTAGGGGGCGGGGTCTTCGCCTATATAAGTCACAATGGAGCCCTCAGAGAGCAGTCCAGCCGGAGAGAGCATCGTGTCAACATCTGGAGAAGAGAAGAGGGAAGAAGCCAAGAAGCCCAGAAGCCCAGAAGCCCGGACCTCTGCTGGCAAGAGAGCTACCTGAAGACAGCAGAGGAGCCGGCCGAAGAACTGGAACACCGGGAGAAGAGAGCGGAGAAGAACCAACCGGGCGCCGGGAGAAGAGGAACCGGAGGGACCCCCGAAGCCGGAGGAAGACCCCCCGGAGCTGTTTAATAAATTATTTTAAAAACCTGTGTAGTGTGTTTTATTATTGACACTTTTTCCCTAGGTGGATGGGTAGGGGTACCATGTACCCCATACTCATTCACATAGGGTGGGGGGGCCGGGATCTGGGGGCCCTCTTATTAAAGGGGGCTCCCGGATTCCGATAAGCCCCCCGCCCGCAGACCCCGACAACCAACGGCCAGGGTTGTCGGGAAGAGGCCCTTGTCCTCATCAACATGGGGACAAGGTGCTGTGGGGTGGGGGGCCCCGCAGGGCGCCTCCTCCCCCAAAGCACCCCCCATGTTGAGGGCATGCGGCCTGGTACGGTTTAGGAGGGGGGCGCTCGCTCGTCCCCACCCCCTTTCCTGACCGGCCAGGCTGCGTGCTCGGATCGGGGTCTGGTATGGATTTTAGGGGGGACCCCACTTCGTTTTTTCGGCGTAGGGGGTTCCCCTTTATAATCCATACCAGACCTAAGGCCCTGGTATGCACCGCTACGGGGCTCGCAAGGTGTCAAGCTTGCCGATAAAAGCAGCAAGATTGATTTCCTTTTCTAGTCCCGTCGCACATGAGTCACGTTCAAAATGAACGGACTTGTCTGTGTGTGGGCAAGTCCGTTCATTCTGAAAGTCCGCCGTAACTCCAGCAAAAGTCCGTTGGAAAGACGGGCGGACTTAGCCCGCCGGAAAGTCCGGTCGTGTGTGGGCAAGTCCGTCCATTTTAAAGTCCAGCGCACATGGCGGACAAAGTCCGTCGGAAAGTGTGCCGGACCAAGTAGGCTGGAAAGTCCGATCGTGTGTACGCGGCATAAGATTGCCAATCTCGAACCCCCCTCCTCCACCTTCCCTTGAATTTTCTAATCTCAGTAACATCTCCGACATCTCTAGTTTTGTTGGAATTTGAGCACCTGCACTTTGTTTGTCCATTCTGCTTGTCTCAAGTTCACTCTCAGTACTTATATTTTCTCTAGAGAGGTTGGAGGTCTCTCCTTTCTTTTTAACAGGTTCTTTTTTCTTATCTTGTTTTACCTGCTGTTGTTGTTTTCCAAGTCCTGGTCTCTTAGGGCTTGTCTCCTTTGTCAGATATTGCTTGATCGTACTAGTGTTTACTTTTTCCTTAGGGGTTTTGGGATCACTTCCCTTTGTGGTTCTGCCATTCATACTGTTTTTTTTATATGTAATTTTACGTTTCCCGAGTTTGATATAGAAGGACACGTATATACTGGCCAGGAGGGTACTGCGGAACAGATATATGCTAGTATCTACAGATATATCCAGATATATGCAAATATACCGGTATACTGTCTTTTGTAGGTATATGCTGATATTGCAAATGTTTGCCAAGAAATGCTGATATATACAGTTTTATGTCGGTATATGTGTATACCCACAGATACATACAGGCATTGCAGATATTTACTGATATATGCACGTATAAGCTGTGAGTGACGCGTCCAGTGCTATTCAAGATGTAAACAGGTATATGCAGATATATGTTGGTATATGCAAGTAACTGCTGGTATTTTGCAGATATATGCAGGAATATGCAGGTATAGACTGTACCAAATTCTGACACTGTTCAAGATGTATGCTGGTACATGCAGGTATATGCTGAGCTACACAGGCATATTCTGGTATTTGCAGGTATATGCGAATGTCTATTGGTGTATACAAATGTATGCTGGTGCATGCATATATATACGGGCATATGCAGGCATTTGTAGAGATTTGAGTTTTCAAGCAAGGGTACCAGCAAATTTGAAATACCATCAAGCAAGCATGCATATGTAGGTCAAATCCATGTGTGTGGCCTGAAGCTTGTAGTAAAAGGTCACTGATTTACACTAACTCACAGGCTAACAATTATAGAGGCAAGCTAGTATATAAGCAGATTTGTTGTAATAAAATCAATGTCCATATAATCATCCAATACACAGATGTACAGGCCCAGGAAACACAGGGGAGCAGGAATGCATTGGTTTGTGCAGGTATATCCGGGTGTGTCCAGGTATATGCTGGTATATGGAGTTATTTGCTGTAGCAGGTTTTAACACAGTTCAGACTATAAGGTATATGCTGGTATATGCAGTTATTTGCTGTAGCAGGTTTTAGCACAGTTCACACTATAGCTCAATTGCAATAGTGGAAGAGACATCACTTCTCCAGGGGTTTTCGACAGCCAGGAAGTAAGGTACTTCTCAGTTCAGAGGCCGTAGGTGCTGGCAATTGCTAATAGCAATGAACTGGAATGGATTCTGGACAGCCGCACTCTTAAAATTAGCCTTTTTTATTTAGAAAGATTCGCAACAAAATCAAAAGTAACAGCAGACAAAGAAGAACTGACATTTCACACTAACGTTAGTGCTTACTCATAGCTGAATCAATTGCAATAGTACCTTATTGTATCCACTGCCTCTGTTCCGTCCTGCTTTTCCACCTGCTGCTAGCTCCAAACGAGTACTCAGCCGTCTGCAGGGGTTCCTTTGGATCCTGGCACTTCTGGAAATCTTCAGTACAGCTGCTCCCTAGCTTCTCACGCTGCCTCTTATCCGACCGGGGCATCTGTTTTAGCCAACACTGAACCAAGGTCGCACTCCAGTCAGCAAACACCAGCGGGAGGTAGCTAGAGGTAACGGGGGGACGGGTAGGAGGGGAGGCCGTGGATCTCAATCTGGCAAGTTTACGGGGGAGAACTCGGAGCGTTCTTCATTTGTGGAGACATTGCTGCCTCTCACTTAGCAGGTCTACCTTGTCTTTCCCCGTGACTCCTCTGTTCTGGAGGTAGTGGTTCCCTCCGAACCAGAAGTAGTTGTGGGTCATGGAGAACCTCAGTAGATCAAAAATAAATTTCTTTTGAGTATGAATCAAACTGGTGTCTCTTTGTAATAACATGTCAACGGCCTCAAGACCATCTGAGTGAGAAATGATGGTGTAAAGTGAGGCCACATCAGCGGTGGCCATAATTAAACCATCAGTCACCTCAAGAGTATTCCAATTCTGGATAACTTGTGAAGAATCCTTGATGTAGGAAGGAGTTTGGGAAATCAAGGGTTGTACAAAGCCATCAACATACTTTCCGATATGGGATGTAATCAAATCCAACCCACTATTGATTGGCCTCCCAGGTGAGTTCACGGGGTCCTTATGCACCTTCGGTAGAAAGTACATAATCGTTTTTTTGGGGGGCCAAAGGTATCAGAAAAGCTTTCTCTTTTTTGTCAAGCAATTTCTGGGAAAAACCTACATCTATGAGCTTTGTAAGCTCATTTTTGTATTTATAAATCAGATCATGATTTAATGGAACATAAGTGTCAGTGTCTGAAAGAATTTTGTTCATCTCCAAAATGTAGGCAGGTTTGTCCAACACTACTATACCACCCCCCTTATCGGCTGGGCAAATGATAAGATCACTCCTCTTTTTAAGGGAATCAAGACCATCACGGAAACAAAAATTATTTTGGTCCCTTTTTACTTTAAGTTTATCAGTATCCTTCAGAACCAGCTCTTTAAAAACTGAAACTGAAGGAGTAACAAAACTAGGTGGATTAAAAAGAGAGGCGTTAGCCAGACCTGAGTGTCTAACACCATCTTCATCAGACCTAGGGACTGAAATGGGCTGTGACAGGAAATGTCTCTTGATATTAATTTTTCTGATAAATTTTTTGTGATAAATTTTTGCACATCCATAAATGTTCCAAACTTACTCAGAGGCTTATCGGGTGCAGATTTAAAACCATGGGCAAGCACAAATTTTTCATTATCTGAAAGTGCACTGGTACTAAGATTGAAGATCCTAGCATCCTCTGTGTCTTTTTTGGTCGGTTCCGCCTCCCCCCTCTGGTGCCTCTCTTGGATCCTCACCTCTTTTGTTTTTTTGGGGGGCCAGGCAAAAAGAAGTTGAAGAGGGGACAGAGTGGGGTGGGGGGCCCTCAATAGGATGTTGGACTCTCCTAGGGGGATAGTAGCCTGGACTCTCCCATCCAGACTGTCTATACCCAGAATGTGAATTTCTAGGAGAAGGAGCAGAGGGATGTTGAACCATATATCGATAATAGTGAAATCTCACGCACAGTGTCTTGTGGAAAAAATGCAAAAAGTATATAATGAATAGATAACTAACCCGTACTGTAATCATAGACATGTGCAAAATGCAGCAACACTATGCATGCAGGGACCAGGCAGAAATAAATAATCCTCATACACGCATAATGCTATTATGACATGTGCAAAACTAAGCCTAAAGTGCTGGTGTGCCAATGTGCAACCCACAAGAGTATATAGAATCTTATATATATTCATAAATATGTGCAAAAAAACAACATCATTGCAAGGATCATACAAAAAATTCCTCATGCATATGTAATGCTACAATGACGTGTGCAAAATTAAATATAAAGTGCAAATGAGCAAACGTGCAAACCAAAAAAAAATGTATTATAAATTGTGTACAAAACACATAGTGCAAATTGGTGTGTGGCATATATCTATAAATCACATCGCAAATGATATCGCCATAATAAAATACAGCCCAAAAAATGTCTTAAACACACCAAACGTGTGTGCCAGTGAGAACAAAAAAGTAAAACATTCAGTGGTGGTACTCCTTTAAAAAATCCAATGTGCAAAAAACAACCAGTGGGGTGCCGAAAGAGAGAGGGTGTATGTCCTCTTCGTGCATTAAACACACAAAAGTGAGTAATGGCCCCTTACCTTGCAGTAATGGGAAAACCGCATAGAAAGCAAATATTGGAGGAGGTGGTCTCTCTTTGGGGTCCCTGGACCGGAGCCGGTGGTCCCTGTGCTTTAATCCCTCAGTACCAGCAGAGCAAACACATGAAAGAACAGAGGGGTACCAGATAGTGTAGTAATTCAAGCAAAGCAGTATTTTATTGAAAGTTTAAAAAGCATGTACTCACATGAAGTAAATGCACATCGTATCTATCTCCTACGAGCGGCGAGCTCGTCAATCACAGTCTGTGTCAGTGCCTATCCCGTCCCAATGAATTTTCTTAAGACTATCAAATTTATTTTTATATTCCTCCGATTCTTTATAAGGAAGTCATTTGTCTTTGACATCAGAGATGTCCTCATCAATTATGTTTAGCTTGCGTCTCTTTCTGGCTATTAAAAACCTTAAGAGATCCAAACCAACATCATTAAAGTATTTATACCACCCAGGAAGGTCAGCCTCATCCTACTGGAGGGTAATATCAAATCGTAAACTTCTCTGAACCATATTTTCATCAAGGTATTTTTCCAAAAAAGCTATATCCCAGTAACCATGAACCTCTGCGGTCATGAGGATTTTTAACCTAATAAATAAACCCCCAATGTCGAGGTTTTGTTGGATTTCAATATTATCAAAGATGTCTTTTAAATTAAAGGAACGTGAATTTCTAAAATCAAAAACATCCATATTAAAATGTCAGATCTCTCTGAAAAAGTAGCAGATACCAAAAATCAAAGAAACAGGAATAGGTGGGTATCAGCACTAAATATAAAATATATGCACAAGATATAATGTATATATCAATGTCAGAAGCAGCCAGCACAGTTCATTGATCACCGAACAAAAAATGTAATATAGTCCAAGAATGCAGCGCTACTGTAAATGAACAGTTCATTCAATGAAGATGTGGAGAAAACGAAGAACCTTTCACCACTTCCAATGTGTCAGGAGAAGAAAAAAACACTCAACACCCAAGTGTGTCTCAATCTGCTTACCAGATATCGATTTGTAATGAGTCTCAAATCAATCAATCACAGGAAGTACAGGTGTCACTCTCCATGCGGTCACATGTGGTCAAAAGGACTCATTATTCAAACGACAAATAACAACCATATGAAAGATTTCCAGAGACAGCACTGAAGTCATAGGTTGTCACTCCTCGGCAGTTCAGCAATATCCATAAACATGCAAAGAAAATCAAGGCGGCAAAAAATAGTGAAGCCCGTAAGGTAAAAGGAAATTAATTTATTGTAGTTCACTTACAGGTATGTAGAAAGATGATAAAAGATCATGATAAAAGACAAAATTCTGCGGTTCTCAGCGTGCTTGCATTGGCCAGCCTGATATGTTTCATCTGAATGGATATCATCAGAGGCATGGCCAAATGATGCAAACACGCCTAATATATAGCTACCCCAATTTACAATCACCAGGTGCTAATGCTCACAAGGGAACAAGACACCTGGAGCTGTAAGCAATGAGCGTATGGACGAGCAGCCGCGCATGCGCACTACGGCCACCCGTCACGAATAAGAACAAGCTACTAAAGACAACTTCCGGGATCATCCCAGAAGTGACGACAGACGCTACGTCAGTGCCATAGGTAAACAGGCAGCTGCTGGGATTATATTTATAAACAGAAGCACTTGCGGTAATATTGTGATTATTGTGTCTAATCTGCATATGTGAAGTACTTTGTTTCATTTGATTTATCAGTTTTTATATAATAGTTATATGCAAAGGAGATTCCTAAGGGGGTAAGCACACTTATTCTGTAGTGTATACTATAGTAAATCAACCCAAATGTGTATGCAGAAAATTAATTCTTATGAATTATTGATAAGGTTCTGTTAGAGAGTTTGGAAAGAGAAAATAAAGAGAAAACCATTCAGTGGAGACACCATTTCCCAAATCCTTTCAAAGATTTCCTCTCACCTACTTCAGGCACAATGCATTTGCACATGGTTAAGGATGTTAGATTCCATTGACACAAAAGCAACCCTCTGTCATACTGGCTATTCTACTACAATTTTGTTTCTTTACATGCCAGAATTAGTATATCCTCGATCTCACAGGCCCCAATGCCATGGCCATGTTATCACCTCCCACTCCTCCTGACTAGGGATGAGCTTCGAGTTCGAGTCAAACCCATGTTCGACTGAAATATCGCCTGTTCGACCATTCGTCGAATTGCGAACGTTATGGGCCGTTTGCGCCAAATTCGAGTGGCTCGTCACGGCCCATAATTCACTGCTGCATCGCAGTGCATTGCTGGCTGATGATTGGTCAAGCATGCACTATGACCCACATTCTTGGCCAATCACAGCGCCGTCTGTACAGAGAGCCGTAATTGGCCAGGGTGGCTTTGCCCAATTATGGCTCAAGGGGTTTAGTACACGCCCCACACTATATAAGGCCACCTGGCGGCCTTGTGTAGTGTGTTGCGGCGGCGTAGAGATAGACAGAGAGACAGTGTCATTTGATTTAAGTTAGATAGAGTAGGCAGGTTGAGTCAGTTAGCTGCACTTACAGTGTATTGTGTATATATATATATATGCATCCCAGGTGTTTTGTATATATATATATATATATATATATATATATATATATATATACTGTATTCAGTTTAGCTAGATCAGTTCCTGTTATTCTCTTCCTACTGACAGGCAGGCAGGTGTTTTTACAGTATTTACAGCTACCTGGAGAAAATTGCTGGTGTTCTTCTAAACCTATTAGTACCACAGGCAAGCAGCTACAGTATTTACAGTTAGTGTACTGGGTCCTCTGCACAGTGTGCACCTAAAGCTACCTGAAGACAATTGCTGTTGTTCTGATCCTATTAATACCACAGCAGGCAGCTGCAGTATTTACAGTTAGTGTACTGTGTCCTCTGCACAGTGTGCACCTAAAGCTACCTGAAGAAAATTGCTGGTGTTCCTCTGATCCTATTAGTACCACAGGCGGGCAGCTGCAGTATTTACATGTTAGTGTAGTGCGTCCTCTGCACAGTGTGCACCTAAAGCTACCTAAAGAAAATTTATGGTGTTCTTTTGATCCTATTCGTACCACAGGCAGGCAGCTACAGTATTTATAGTTAGTGTACTGTGTCCTCTGCACAGTGTGCACCTAAAGCTACCTGAAGACAATTGCTGTTGTTCTAATCCTATTAATGCCACAGCAGGCAGCTGCAGTATTTACAGTTAGTGTACAGCGTCCTCTGCACAGTGTGCACCTAAAGCTACCTGAAGAAAATTGGTGGTGTTCTTCTGATCCTATTAGTACCACAGGCAGGCAGGTACAGTATTTACAGTTAGTGTACTGCATCCTCTGCACAGTGTGCACCTAAAGCTGCCTGAAGACAATTGCTGGTGTTCTCACACTAATAATGCTACAGGCAGGCAGTTGATTCTGCTAGCTGCATTATCAGTATATATATGCATCCCAGCTTTGTGCAGCTACATCTCACTGCAGGCCATTAGTATGTCTGGAAGGCCAATAAGGAGAGGCAGACAGTCACAAGCCAATAAAAGAGGGCAAGCAGGCTCTGTGTCTAGAGGCAACAGTGCTGGTCGTGGAGACGGTGCATCCTCATCAGCACGTGGCCATGGGACACGCTTGGCTTTTTTTTCAGCAGCTGGCCGTGTTGAACCGCAACATGCAGAAGACTTGGTAGAGTGGATGACCAAGCCGTCCTCATCCTTCTCATCCTCTCTCACACAGGCTCAGGGTACTTTGTTTGGCAAAGCAGCTGCCAGCGCGGCCTCTTCACTCAGCTCAATGGCATCAGTCACTCATTCCCTAGCCCCACCATGTCCTCCTGAGAAGTCCCCTGAACTGTTTGACCACAGTGTTGGGTACATGCTCCAGGAGGATGCCCAGAATTTTGAAGGCTCAGATGATGGTATCCAGCTAGAGGAAGGGCCAGAGAGAGGTGCCCAAGAAGGACAGCAATCTGGCAGTCATGTTCCCCCAGCTGCAGCATACTGCCAGTTTTGCTCCAGTGATGAGGAGGGAGGGGATGATGAGGTCACTGACTCCACATGGGTGCCTGATAGTAGAGAGGAGGAGGAGGCACATTACCAATGAGGCAGGATGCCCTCTAGGGGCCAGCTTAAGGGCAGCACACCGCAATGCTCCGCATGTGCAGGGTACTGCTGTCTCTGCATTCCATTCCAAAAGTTCTTTGGTGTGGGCCTTTTTTGAGATGCGTGCATCAGATCCCACTACTGCTATTTGCAACATATGTCTCAAGCCTATCTCGCGTGGCCAAAACCTCAGATTGTACCAGGCACATTTCCCTGCCCCGGCTGCTGCACCGTCATAAGAAGTTCGCTCCCAGCCATCCACATGCCCAGCGGTTGAATGCTAGCTTGGCTAAATTGCTAGCACTTCAACTGCTGCCTTTTCAGTTGGTATACTCTGCCCCCTTCCGTGAGTTTGTGGAATGTGCGGTTCCTCAGTGGCAGGTACCCAAACGCCACTTTTTCTTACAGAAGGCGATTTCGGCTCTCTACCAGCATGTGGAAGGCATGTGCAGTAGTGTTGGAGGTTGTTCCGCCACCACCCCTCCAAAATTCTACTAGTGGTGATTCTGCCACACCTCTCTCCTCCACCCCCTCCTCTTCTTCTTCCTCCATGGCCTCCTTCTGAGCTGATCTGTCCTCGGAACCAGCGGTGCTCCGTAGGCATTCAAGGGGCTACATAAGCACGCAGGCAAAAAGATGCCATGCAGTGCTTGAGCTGGGGTGCTTGGGGGACAGGAGCCACACTGGGGCAGAGATTCTGTCAGCTCTGCAGGGGCAGGTTCGGAGGTTGTTGATGCCACGCTAGCTTAAGGCAGGTATGGTGGTTTGTGACAATGGCACCAACCTCCTCTCTGACAGGGACAACTGACCTATGTGCCCTGTTTGGCTCACATCCTTAACTTGGTGCTGCAGCGGTTCTTGGGCAGGTACCCAGGCTTGCAGGATGTCCCGAGGCTGACCTCCAAAAGGAATTTAACCTGCCTAAGAACCGCCTAATCTGTGACATGCCCACCAGGTGGAGCTCAACTTTGGCCATGCTGCAGCATCTGCACACACAGCAGAGGGCCATCAATGAGTACCTATGCGACTATGGCACCAGGACAGGGTCAGAGGACCTTGTTTTTTTTTCCCCACGCCAGTGGGCTATGATCAGGGATGCATGAACTGTCCTGTCACTATTTGAGGAGGCCACGAGGATGGTGAGCAGTGACAGTGCATGCATTAATGACACTGTCCCTCTTGTCCACCTGTTGGAGCACACGCTGCGTGGAAAAATGGACAGGGCACTTGAGGCAGAACAGAGGGAGGAAGAGGAGGACTTCCTTACTTCTCAAGGCCCCCTTTATCCAGACAGTGTTCCTGCATGCCCGTCGATCACACAGGAAGAGGAGGAGGAGGATTGTGTCAGCATGGAGGTGGAGCCTGGCACTTAGCATCAGCAGCAGTCTTCAAGGGATAATTTACAGTCCAAAGAAACCCATGGACTTGTACGTGGCTGGGAGAAGGTGGCTGCGAATCATGTCATCCTTAGTGACCCAGAGGACTTTGGACTGAATGCCTCAGCAAATCTACGCTGCATGACCTCCCTGATCCTGCAAAGCCTGCGGAAGGATCCTCATATTCGTGGTATCAAAGGCAGGGATGATTACTGGCTGACAACCCTCCTTGATCCACTTTACAAGGGTAAGGTTGCGGACCTTATCTTGCCGTTGCAGAGGGAGCAGAGGATAAAAAATCTTCGGGAGGCTTTGCAGAAAGGTTTGTGCAACACGTTTCCAGAGCCTGGGAGGTTAAAATTTCCTGGTCCTCCTGGACAACGCGTTGCTGAGGCTTCGTTCAATAACAGAAGGAGCGGTGGAGAAGGTGGCCGATACGTTCAGCTGACCTTCATAAAAATGAACCAGTCTTGGATCACCAGCTACTGAGCACCTGATGCTGATGTAACCGATTGATTTTTTTTTTTTAATATGAGATCCCTTCAAGACTGCCTATGCTGATGCTGAGTTACTATCCTGTTATGCTGAGTGACAATCCTCTTCCTCCTCAATTTTCATGCTGATATCTTGTAAGAACATTTTTGGTTCTGGGCACCGCCACCAGTGGCCAAGGCCCAATTTTTCTGCTCCATTTAACAGGGGCGTGTAATTACAATTTTTGATGCAATACTTTGCAGCAGGGCTCATTCCTGCACTCCAACTAGAGTATCTGTGAGGGGTTGCAGTGTTGTGGCACCAGCACCAGTGCCCAGTGCCCAAATTTTCAGCCCCTGTTTACCAGGGGCATATAATTACAATTTTTGATGCAATACTTTGCAGCAGGGTTCATTCCTGCGCTCCAACTATAGCATCTGTGAGGGGTTGCAGTGTTGTGGCACCAGTGCCTAAGGCCCAATTTTTTTGCCCCTGTTCAACAGGGACATGTAATTACAATTATTGATCTAATATTTCACAGCAGGGCCCATTCCTGCACCCACCAAGAGTAACTGTGAGGGCTTACAGTGTTGTTTCAACACCTCCACCACCACCACCACCAAAGGCCCAATTTTTCTGCCCCTGTTCAATAGGTGCATGTAATTACAATTCTTGATATAATATTTCACATCAGGGCCCGTTCTAGCGCCCACCAAGAGTAACTGTGAAGACTTACAGTGTTGTGGCACCACCACCACAGGCCCAATTTTTCTACCACTGTTCAACAATGGCATGTAATTACAATTCTTGATCTAATATTTCACAGCAGGGCCCCTTCCTGCGCCCACCAAGAGTAACTGTGAGGGCTTACGGTGTTGTGGCAACACCAACATTGAAGGCCCCAATTTCTGCAGAGTATATAGGGCAGGACCATACTTTCAAACATCCAACTTACAAATGACTCCTACTTGCAAACGGAAGGAGACAACAGGAAATGAGATGAAATCTACCCCTAGGAAGGGAAATTCTCTCCTGTAAGAGTTAATATGGGAAAAACGTGTCACCTCTTCACTGATGCTTCATCACCAATCCTTGTTTCACTAAAAACCCCAACCCCCCGGTGCCCGAGGTGGTTGGCGTTTGTCCGGCAATCGGAGGGGAGGGGGAGGCCATCCATTCGTGGCCCCCTCCCCGCGATCACTCCCAGCCAATGAGATCATTCCTCTGCTGCTGTATGCTAAACAGCAGCAGAGGAAATGATGTCATCTCCCCTTGGCTTGGTATTTTCCGTTCCGGCGCAGAGGAGAGAAGACTTCAATGTGAGTGCACAACACTACACACACAGTAGAACATGCCAGGCACACATTACACCCCCCTTTACCCCCTGATCACCCCCCTAATCACACCCCCGTCACACTGACACCAAGCAGTTTTAATTTTTTTTTCTGATTACTGCATTGGTGTCAGTTTGTGACAGTTAGCGTGGTAGGGCAGTTAGTGTTAGCCCCCTTTAGGTCTAGGGTACCCCCCTAACCCCCCCTAATAAAGTTTTAACCCCTTGATCACCCCCCGTCGCCAGTGTCACTAAGCGATAATTTTTCTGATCGCTGTATTAGTGTCACTGGTTACGCTAGTTGGGAGGTAAATATTTAGGTTCGCTGTCAGCGTTTTATAGCATCAGGGACCCCCATATACTACCTAATAAAGGTTTTAACCCCTTGATTGCCCCCTAGTTAACCCTTTCACCACTGATCATCGTATAACCGTTACGGGTGACGCTGGTTAGTTAGTTTATTCTTTATAGTGTCAGGGCACCCGCCGTTTATTACCGAATAAAGGTTTAGCCCCCTGATCGCCTGGTGGTGATATGCATCACCCCAGGCAGCGTCAGGTTAGCACCAGTACGGCTAACACCCACGCACGCAGCATACGCCTCCCTTAGCCCGGGTTCACACTATATCGGGCTGCGGATCGCACAGGAGCGCTGTGCGTCCCTATTCCCCGTTTCAGGGCCGATTCTATGCCTGAATCGGCCCTGAAACTGAGCCAAAGACGCACAGCGTTTTTGTGCAGTGCGCTCCGCAGCCGCCCCAGAGATATGTTAACCGACTTCATAGGGAGCCAGTCACATTCTCCTGCTATGCGAATTAGATGTGCGGTAACGCACATCTAATTCGCATAGGTGTGAACCCGGGCTCAGTGGTATAGTATCTGAATGGATCAATATCTGATCCGATCAGATCTATACTAGCGTCCCCAGCAATTTTGGGCTCCCAAAAACGCAGTGTTAGCGGGATCAGCCCAGATACCTGCTAGCACCTGCATTTTGCCCCTTGGCCCAGCCCAGCCCACCCAAGTGCAGTATCGATCGATCACTGTCCCTTACAAAACACTAAACGCATAACTGCAGCGTTCGCAGAGTCAGGCCTGATCCCTGCGATCGCTAACAGTTTTTTTGGTAGCATTTTGGTGAACTGGCAAGCACCAGCCCCAGGCAGCGTCAGGTTAGCGCCAGTACCGCTAACACCCACGCACGCACCGTACACCTCCCTTAGTGGTATAGTATCTGAACGGATCAATAGTCAGGCCTGATCTCTGATCTCTCAGTTTTTCCGGTAGCGTTTTGGTGAACTGGCAAGCACCAGCGGCCTAGTTCACCCCGGTCATAGTCAAACCAGCACTGCAGTAACACTTGGTGACGTGGCGAGTCCCATAAGTGCAGTTCAAGCTGGTGAGGTGGCAAGCACAAGTAGTGTCCCACTGCCACCAAGAAGAAGACAAACACAGGCCGTCGTGCCCATAAAAATGCCCTTCCTGCTGCATTCGCCAATCCTAATTGGGAACCCACCACTTCTGCAGCACCCGTAATTCCCCCATTCACATCCCCAACCAAATGCAGTCGGCTGCATGAGAGGCATTTTCTTTATGTCCTCCCGAGTACCCCTACCCAACGAACCCCCCCAAAAAAGATGTCGTGTCTGCAGCAATCGCAGATATAGTCGTGACACCCGCTATTATTGTCCCTCCTGTCCTGACAATCCTGGTCTTTGCATTGGTGAATGTTTTGAATGCTACCATTCACTAGTTGAGTATTAGCGTAGGGTACAGCACTGCGCAGACTAGGACACACTTTCACAGGATCTCCTAAAATGCCATCGCATTTTGAGAGACCCGAACCTGGAACCGGTTACAGTTATAAAAGTTACAGTTACAAAAAAAGTGTAAAAAAAAAAAGAAAACACAAAAAAATATATAAAATAAAAAAAAATAGTTGTCGTTTCATTGTTCTCTCTATCTCTATTCTCTCTCTATTGTTCTGCTCTTTTTTACTGTATTCTATTCTGTAATGTTTTATTGTTATTATGTTTTATCATTTTTGTTTTTCAGGTATGCAATTTTTTATACTTTTTACTGTTTACTGTGTTTTATTGTTAACCATTTTTTTGTCTTCAGGTACGCAATTCACGACTAGGCATGTGCAAAAATGAAAAAATTTGTTTCGTTTCGTTTTAATTCGTTATTTAATTAATTTAGTTTAGTTAGATTCGTTAAATTCATTAAATTTGTTTTTCAAATCAGTTTTGTTTTCGACCAAATTCGAAAATCGTTCGAATTCGAAAATATTTCAACCGGATTTGATATTATTTCAACCGCATTCGAAAATATTTCAACAGCATTCGAAATTATTTCAACTGTATTAGAAATTATTTCAATCGTATTCGATAATATTTCAATCACATTCGAAAATATTTCTACTGAATTTGATAATATTTCAACCGCATTCGAAATTATTTCAACTTTATTCAAAATTATTTCAATCGGCTTCGATAATATTTCAACCGCATTCGAAAATATGTCAACAGCATTCGAAATTATTTCAACTGTATTAGAAATTATTTCAATCGCATTCGAAAATATTTCTATTTTCGAATTTGATAATATTTAGATAATATTCAGATAATATTCCTCTTCAGCAAACCAGAAGAACGCTGCATGGTTTCGCGTCACCATGGCAGTAAAAGCTGTGAGAGGGATTGAGCGCACCCCAGACTGCATCCGTCATTGGTAAATAAAAATGATTACATTCTCTTTCTCTCTCTCTCTCTGTCTTCCAGAGGCGTATCTAGTGAAAATGGCACCTATGGCAAGCACTGAAACTGCGCCCCTGTCAAAAAAAAAAAAACAGCTAAAAAAACTACAAGTCTTTAACCACTTCAGCCCCGGAAGAATTTACCCCCTTCCTGACCAGAGCACTTTTTGCGATTCGGCACTGCATCGCTTTAACTGACAATTGCGCGGTTATTCGACGTGGCTCCCAAACAAAATTGAAGTCCTTTTTTTCCCATAAATAGAGCTTTCTTTTGGTGGTATTTGATCACCCCTGTGGTTTTTATTTTTTGCGCTATAAACAAAATAAGAGCGACAATTTTGAAAAAAACGCATTATTTTTTAGATTTTGCTATAATAAATATCCCCCAAAAATATATAAAAAAACATTTTTTTTCCTCAGTTTAGGCCGATACGTATTCTTCTACATATTTTTGGTAAAAAAAAATTCGCAATAAGCGTTTATTGATTGCTTTGTGCAAAAGTTATAGCGTTTACAAAAAAAAAATAATAATAAATATATATATATATATATATATATATATATATATATATATATATATATATATATATATATATATATATATATATATATATATATAATTTTTTATTCTATTTTGTTCTATTGTTACTCTATTCTATTCTATTCTATTCTATATTGTTTTATTCTATTCTGTACTATTTTTTTTCTAATATACATATATATATATATATATATATATATATATATATATATATATATATATATATATATATATAATATTTATATATATATATATAAAACCATCTTTTGAAATTCGAAATTCATATAGAATGAATTCAAATTCGAATAGAAAAGAAAATAGACTAGAAAAACAATAGAACAGAATAGAATAAAATATAATATATATATTAGATTATTTTCTGTTCTATTGTTTTTCTATTCTAATCTTTTCTATTCGAATTTTAAATTCATATGAATATATATATTAGTTATTTATTGATATATAACCATCTATTGGATGGTTCGAAATTCATATAGAATGAATTCAAATTTGAATAGAAAAGATTAGAATAGAAAAAAAATAGAACAAAATATAATATATATACACATTATATTTTAGTCAATTCTGTTCTATTGTTTTTTTAGTCTATTTTCTATTTCTAGTCTAATCTTTTCTATTCAAATTCAGAGAAAATTGAGTACTGTCCGTGATACTATTTTCTCTGTCACAATTGCACTAATACGGCTACAATCAAATCAACTATTCAAATTCAAATTCATTCTATATGAAATTCGAATTTCGGAAAATGGTTATATATATATATATATATATATATATATATATATATATATATATATATATATATATATATATATATATATAAAGTATTTATATATATAACCATCTTTTGAAATTCGAAATTCATATAGAATGAATTCAAATTCGAATAGAAAAGATTAGAATAGAAAAACAATAGAACAGAAAATAATCTAATATATATATATTATATTTTATTCTAATGGTTATATATATATATATATATATATATATATATATATAATTTTTTTTTCCTGATGTGTTCTATTGTTTTTCTATGATATTCTTTTATTCTTTTCTATTATTTTCTAATCTATTCTAATCTTTTATATTCAAATTCGATTTCATTCTATATGAAATTCGAATTTCAGAAAATGGTTATTTATATATATATATATATATATATATATTTTTTTTTTTTTTTTTTTTTTCCCGATCTGATCTATTGTTTTTCTATGATATTATTTTCTATTCTATTTAAATTCAATTTAATTCTATATGAAATTCGAATTTCGGAAAATGGTTTTATATATATATATATATATATATATAAATGTATATATATATATATATATATCAGATATTTATTTATATCTAACCATCTATTGAAATTCGAAATTCATATAGAATGAATTCAAATTCGAATAGAAAAGATTAGAATAGAAAAAAAACTAGAACACAATAGAATAAAATATAATATATATATACACATTATATTTTACTCAATTCTGTTCTATTGTTTTTCTAGTCTAGTCTAGTCTAGTCTAATCTTTTCTATTCGAATTCATTCTATATGAAATTCGAATTTCGGAAAATGGATATATATATATATATATATATATATATATATATATATATATATAAATAACCATTTTCCGAAATTCGAATTTCATATAGAATGAATTTGAATATATATATATATATATATATATATATATATATATATATATATAAATTGTTATTTTCCAATCTATTTTCGAATTCGAATTTATACTATTCGAAATTCGAATTTCAGAAGATGGTCATATTCTGTTGTATTTTATTAAATTTTATTAAATTCTGTTCTATTCTTTTATGTTTATTCTATTGTTTTATTATTTAATATTCTATTTTATTGTATTTTTTTTTAGAAATCAATTTATATTTTTTCTAATTCGATTCGAATTTGTTTTCGAATTTGAGTCGAATAGATTTCGAATTTGTTTTCGAATCGAATATATTTCGAATTTGATTTGAATTTCGGCCATGGGTTTTCGATTCGAAACATTTCGGATTCGTTTAAATTCGTTAGTATTGTAATTCGGTATTTCGGATGCATCCGAATGTCCGAATAATGAAAATTTCATCCGAATTTCGATTCGGAACTAAACGAAATGCACATGTCTATTCACGACTTTGAGTGGTTATACCAGAATGATGCCTGCAGGTTTAGGTATCATCTTGGTATCATTCTTTTCAGCCAGCGGTCGGCTTTCATGTAAAAGCAATCCTAGCAGCTAATTAGCCTCTAGACTGCTTTTACAAGCAGTGGGAGGGAATGCACCCCCTCCCCCACCATCTTCCGTGTTTTTCTCTGGCTCTCCTGTCTCAACAGGGAACCTGAGAATGCAGCCGGTGATTCAGTCAGCTGACCATAGAGCTTATCAGAGACCAGAGTGGCTCCAAACATCTCTATGGCCTAAGAAACCGGAAGCTACGAGCATTTTATGACTTAGATTTCGCCAAATGTAAACAGCGCCATTGGGAAATTGGGAAAGCATTTTATCACACTGATCTTGGTGTGGTCAGATGCTTTGAGGGCAGAGGAGAGATCTAGGGTCTAATAGACCCCAATTTTTTCAAAAAAGAGTACCTGTCACTACCTATTGCTATCATAGGGGGTATTTACATTCCCTGAGATAACAATAAAAATGATTTAAAAAAAATGAAAGGAACAGTTTAAAAATAAGATAAAAAAGCAAAAAAATAATAAAGGGAAAAAAAAAAAAAAAAGCACCCCTGTCCCCCCTGCTCTCGCGCTAAGGCGAACGCAAGCGTCGGTCTGGCGTCAAATGTAAACAGCAATTGCACCATGCGTGTGAGGTATCACCGCAAAGGTCAGATCGAGGGCAGTAATTTTAGCAGTAGACCTCCTCTGTAAATCTATAGTGGTAACCTGTAAAGGCTTTTAAAGGCTTTTAAAAATGTATTAATTTTGTTGCCACTGTTTGTGCGCAATTTTAAAGCATGTCTTGTTTGGTATCCATGTACTCTGCCCTAAGATCATCTTTTTTATTTCATCAAACATTTGGGCAATATAGTGTGTTTTAGTGCATTTAAATTTAAAAAAGTGTGTTTTTTCCCCAAAAAATGTGTTTGAAAAATCGCTGCGCAAATACTGTGTGAAAAAAAAAATTAAACACCCACCATTTTAATCTGTAGGGCATTTGCTTTAAAAAAATATATAATGTTTGGGAGTTCAAAGTAATTTTCTTGCAAAAAAAAATCATTTTAATAATTTTTAAAAAATACTTACCATGCCTCTCAGCAAATAGCTTGGGGTGTCTACTTTACAAAATGGGGTCATTTGGGGGGGGGGGGGGTTGTGCCATCTTGGCATTTTATGGCCTTCAAAACTGTGATAGGTTGTGAGGAGTGAAATCAAAAATTTACACCCTTAGAAATCCTGAAGGCGGTGATTGGTTTTTGGGGCCCCATACGTGGCTAGGCTCCCAAAAAGTCCCACACATGTGGTATCTCCGTACTCAGGAGAAGTGGCTGAATGTATTTTGGGGTGCAATTCCACATATGCCCATGGCCTGTTTGAGCAATATATCATTTAGTGACAACTTTTTGTATTTTTTTTTTGTCATTATTCAATCACTTGAGACAAAAAAATTAATATTCAATGGGTTCAACATGCCTCTTAGCAATTTCCTGGGGGTGTCTACTTTCCAAAATGGGGTCATTTGTGGGGGTTTGTACTGCCCTGCCATTTTAGCACCTCAAGAAATGACATAGGCAGTCATAAACTAAAAGCTGTGTAAATTCCAGAAAATGTACCCTAGTTTGTAGACGCTATAACTTTTGCGTAAACCAATAAATATACGCTTATCGACATTTTCTTTACCAAAGACATGTGGCCGAATACATTTTGGCCTAAATGTATGACTAAAATTGAGTTTATTGGATTTTTTTTATAACAAAAAGTAGAAAATATCTTTTTTTTTCAAAATTTTCAGTCTTTTTCCGTTTATAGCACAAAAAAGAAAAACCACAGAGGTGATCAAATAACATCAAAAGAAAGCTCTATTTGTGGGAAGAAAAGGACGCAAATTTCGTTTGGGTACAGCAGTGCATGACCGCGCAATTAGCAGTTAAAGCGACGCAGTGCCAAATTGTAAAAAGGGCTCTGGTCAGGAAGGGGGTAAATCCTTCCGGGGCTGAAGTGGTTAACAACAAACCTAAAGTCCCTATCTTGTTTGCACCGCCTGTATACTGCTGTTCAGAGTATATAGGGCCTGGGGGCCCCACGCCTTTCCTTTTTTAAATTTGGGTGCGGGGTTCCCCTTACTAATCCATACAAGACCCAAAGGGCCTGGTAATGGGCTGTGGTGGGGGGGTACCCATGCCTTTTCTCTCACTGATTTTCATTCATATTGCCAGGACCCGACATTACATTAAAGCTGCAAGCAGTTTTAAATTACGTTTACTCCTTTAAAAATGTCATTTTGTGCAGGGACTGTTCTAAGCACGGGCCCCCAGGTACGATATTTAAAGGAATATTTCACTTTTTTTTTTCACTTTAAGCATCATTAAAATCACTGCTCCCGAAAAAACGGCCGTTTTTAAAACTTTTTTTTGCATTGATACATGTCCCCTGGGGCAGGACCTGGGTCCCCAAACCCTTTTTAGGACAATAACTTGCATATTAGCCTTTAAAATTAGCACTTTTGATTTTGAACGTTCGAGTCCCATAGACTTTAATGGGGTTCTAAATTTCACGTGAACTTTCGGTCCGTTCGCAGGTTCTGGTGCGAACCGAACCGGGGGGGTGTTCGGCTCATCCCTACACCTGACTATTCGTGAAACAAAGAGAGAAAATATAGGAACCAAAAGGTTCCAAACTCGCGCAAACCAGTAACCAAAAAACAAAAAAACCACAAGAGCTGTGTGTTGTAAAGTGTAAAAAACACCTATAACGTGAGAAACAAAGGAACCGCACGCTTATATCATAAATTACATATCATAAATCACCATAGTGAATAAACAAATAAATCTTCATTTAAAATATAAACACTGTGAAGTCCATGGATAGATTCCACACGTAAATAAACGTCCTCAGGGCGCATGCGTGGCTTCTAGACATGGCGGACGTGTGAGACTGGAGCTCCGTTCCCCGTTGCCTCTCCGAGACTATCGCTGACGGATCCATAGCTCCTTTTTACATGGGAGTTCTGAAGCCCCGGACCTACACACAGGGCGTAACGAAGGATTTTGAGTCCGAAACAGGTACTCTTTTTGATGTAAAGGGATGGTGAACCCGCGCAGTGGAAGTAAAGGTTTGTTTGGTGAGGTTTTGGAACTGCTGCCTCCCAACAAGCAGTCACCCTAAATGGGGACAGCTGAGATTTATTGAAAATGGTGGAGGGGTTTGGCGCTGTTCCTTTTAGTTGAACAATTCCCTATCTACGTGTGGGTCACTAGGTGCAAATTAAATATAGATTCCCAGGTGTACCGTGCATGTGTCAGATTGGTAATATACTAAAATATTGATAAATTGTACAATCATAAGTGATACATAAACTTTAAATATATAAATTAGATATCAAATCCCATATATGGTAATGCTGATAAGTATTCCAAACAACCTACAGTGCAAAGGGAAGGGGGGGGGAAGGAGGGGGGGGGGTTTGGGAGTGGGGGAGGGGAGTGTCGGGAAGGAGGAAAGGGAGAGGTGTGGGAGATCTGCTCCTGTTGGAGGAGGTAAACAATATCAGGATCCCTCCTAATAAAGTGCAAGCGTGCTGGTGAATTTCAAAGGAAGTCCTTATATGTGATACACTGGTTGTCAGGTTCTTAGCATATATCTTGTGCAGTTTCTTGTGATGTTGTGATAATAACCTTCAATTTTTTTCAATTTTTATCCTTGCTCTGAAAGTGCAGCCACTCACCAGATCATTTCACCCCTGTGGGGGTATCAGGCAGTTACAGTTTTGCGCCACTGTACGGCGTTCGCTGGTGGGCTCAGGATCGTGGTATATCTCTTTTTGATGTCACTCCCACTCCCACACAAGGTTCACCCCCCCCCTGACAGCAGAAGTCCTAGATGCCAAACTACACTCCCTGCTCCAAGCCCTCACACACAGCATTTCACAAGAAGTGGGGAAGCTTGCAAAAGAGCTCAGAGGGGAAATAGGCCAACTGGGAGAGCGCACAGACACCCTGATGTCTAAATTTGATGAACTAGTGCAATATGTACAAGTGCTCGAGGAGGATAATGCTACCATAAAGCAAACAATCACCCAGCTGCAATCCCAACAGGAAGACCTGGAAAATAGGGAACGCAGACAAAACTTGAGGATCAGAGGCATCCCTGAAGCAGTGGACGATAAGGGCCTCAGGCCCTACCTCCTAAGCCTGTTCAATGCTGTGGTCCCTAATATTCCTGACATAGACTGGCGAAGGGATAGAGCTCACAGATCTCTTGCTCCTAAACCCCCAGCTAGAGCTAACCCCAGAGACGTGAATGTCAGATTTAATTATTATGACAGTAAAGAAACACTCACTATTGCCACCCGCAACCAATCCAGGGTAGAGTTTAAGGGGTCTAGGATCCAGATCTTTAGTGATCTCTCACCCATTACTCTGGCAAGAAGGAGAAATCTTCGCCCACTGACGATACATCTCCAATCCCACAAAGTCCTATACCGATGGGGATTCCCCTTCCGCCTCTCTGCATCCCGAGAAGGTATACAATACTCCCTGCGAGACCTCCAGGAAAGTTACGCCTTTCTATGCAACCTGGGCCTGCCACCTCTCCCAGATGAAGATCCTATGCCGCTTTCTGCTACTCCGAAACCGCCGACAGCCCCGAGTCACATCTGGACCCCAATACG
Organism: Lithobates clamitans; assembly: GCA_037952925.1. NCBI lineage: Eukaryota > Metazoa > Chordata > Amphibia > Anura > Ranidae > Lithobates > Lithobates clamitans. The sequence continues at coordinate 3,002,426 of JBBGZY010001322.1, read as the reverse complement.
GCAGAAGTCGTCCAAGTCCAACTTCACACCCCAGAGGCGCCCTGCTTCAAGATTCCCAACCTGAGTAACCTTCAACATGGTTACGGCTCTGAACTTTATTTTTACTTGGCCCCCCTATAGTTTTTGATTATATCCTTTATACATCGGAGGACGGTGGTGGACCTTCATTCCCATTTTTGGATGTCCTCATGCTGCCCTTCCTAGCCCAAGGCTTAGTCCTGGGTTTCCTGGAGGCATTCGGCCTCCCAGGTTTCTGTCTGGATGATGTTCGTTTTTTTTTCCTTTTTTTTCCATATCTTTTCTCCTTGTTATTTTTTTCCTTTTGTTTCATTTTTCTCAGGTCTTTTTTTTCTGACCTGAGGTTGATACACCTCATAGACCTAATATGTTTATGTTACAATGCTGTTTCTGTTTTACATGTTGTTATGCTACCTTATAACCACTATGTTACCTTGGCACCATGGAATCTTCCACCCAATGTTTACCCTGTAATATATCAAATGCTTTTTCAACAGGTTAAGATGACATGGCACTAAAGTTCCTCACATGTAATGTTAAAGGTTTAAACTCTATTAAAAAGAGATGGCTGGCTTAAAGCTTCTAGAGCAGATGTAATTTAAACTTAAAGTTTAAAGCTTCTAGAGCAGATGTAATTTTATTCCAGGAGACCCACTTCTGCCCTGGGGGATCCCTTAAATTTGCCAGCAAAAAATTCCCAACATCCTTCCTGGCTTCAGACCCATCTGTAAAAGCAGGAGTGGCTATCTTAATTTATTGATCATGCCCCTTACGCGTCAAATCTTCTTACCTGGACCTCCAGGGCAGATTTATTGTCTTGGATTGCTCATTCCTCACTCAATCTCTTACCATTGTAAACGTTTATGCCCCTAATTCTGGTCAAATCCAGTTTCTCTCTGCCATGTTTGATATTCTAGACAAATTTTCTCAACCCTTTATGGTTATTGGTGGAGATTTTAATGTGACTATGTCTCCCAGCAAAGATAAACATGTATATTTTTATTCACACCCCCACAAGCTTTATTCCATGTTGGACCATTTCTTTATCTCTTCACCCCTTCTGACATCTACAGTCTCCTTTGAAATCAAGCCCATAACCTTGTCAGATCACTCCTATGTATCTCTTGACATTGCCCTCTCCTCTGCCTCCGCAGAATCTGTCACTGGCGACTCAATGAGACCTTACTCCGTATCCCAGAAACTAAAATTCACCTTTCTAATGGCTTAACTGACTGGCTGACTTCCAACTTAACACAAACACGGTCTCGGAGCCCGCCCTCCACCCTGTGGGAAGCACACAAGGCTGTCTTCCGGGGACATTGCATTGCTACACGTTTAAAGAAAGACGCAGCATTTCAACACTCATCAATTCCGTCCAGACTCCGCAAGGCTGAAAAACTCCTGCTGTCTTCCCCCACGGTGGCCAAGCTCCAAGCCATTGTTTCCCTACGAAGCCAACTCAGATCATTAAAAATGAGCAAGATTGATAAATCCCTTTTGTGGTCCAAACAAAAATTTTACAAATACTCAAACAAACCCCACAGAATGCTGGTGAATAAGTTGAAACCCCATCCCTTCCATTCCTCCCCAGATTACCTCAGACAAGCAAATGGGACCCCTACCTATTGCCCCCTCACTATGTCCAAAGTCTTTGGAGACTTCTACTGCCACTTGTACAATTTTCTGGAAACAGATCCTAACTACAACTTTACACAAGAGAGATTTAACTCTTTCTTTGTTTCTGTACAACTACCCAAACTTTCTTCTGAACACCTCTCATCCCTGAACGCTGATGTTACCCCCGAAGAATTAGCTGACGTTGTTAAACATCTCCCTACCCAAAAATCCCCCGGCCCAGATGGCTTGCTATATTCCTATTACAAGACTTTCCTACCAATTTTAAGCCCACACTTGATATTACTATACAAGTCCCTATTTAATGGTACCTTACCCCACCTACAATTCGTTCACGTCCATATTTCCGTAATCCCAAAACCCAAAGATCCCTCCATCCCTGACAATTATAGGCCCATCGCATTGCTTAACTCTGACTACAAGATATTTACAAAGATTCTAGCTAATTGACTATCCCTCTTAGTACCCAGACTCATACATAAAAACTAGGGATGAGCCGAACATCTACCGGTTCGCAGCAGAACATGCGAAAAGGCAAAAATTTGTTTGATCACGCAAACACCGTTAAAGTCTATGGGACACGAACATGAATAATCAATAGTGATAATTTTAAAGGCTTATATGCAAGTTATTGTCATAAAAAGTTTTTGGGGACCTGGGTCCTGTCCCAGGGGATATGTATCAATGCAACAAAAAATTTTAAAAACGGCAGTTTTTTCGGGAGCAGTGATTTTAATAATGCTTAAGGTGAAACAATAAAAGTGAAATATTCCTTTAAATTTCGTACCTGGGGTGTAAATAGTATGCCTGTAAAGTGGCACATGTTTCCCGTTTTTATAATAGTCAGAGAGCAAAATTATATTTCTAAAGGAAAAAATATCATTTAAAAGTACTTGCGGCTATAATGAATTGTCGGTCCCAGCAATACACATAAAAGTTCATTATTAAAAACAGCATGGGATTCCCCCACAGTCCATTACCAGGCCCTTTGGGTCTGGTATGAATATTAAGGTGAACCCTGAACCAAAATTTAAAAAAAATGCGTGGGGGTCCCCCCGAAATCCATACTAGGCCCTTCAGGTCTGGTATGGATATTTAGGGGAACCCCATGCCAAAATTTAAAAAAAATGCCGTGGGGGTCCCCCTCAGAATCCATACCAGACTCTTCAGGTCTGGTATGAATTTTAAGGGGAACCCCGTGCCAAAATCTTTTAAAAAATGGCCTGGGGTCCCCCAAAAATCCATACCAGACCCTTATCTGAGCACGCAACCTGGCAGGCCGAAGGGAAAAGAGGGAGGACAAGAGAGTGCCCACCCCTCCTGAACCGTATCAGGCCACATGCCTTCAACATGGGGAGAATGTCCCCATGTTGATGGTGACAAGGGCCTCATCCCCACAACCCTTGCCCGGTGGTTGTGAGGTCTGCGGGCGGGGGGGGCTTATCGGAATCTGGAAGCCCCCTTTAACAAGGGGACCCCCAGATCCCGGCCCCCCTGTGTGAATTGGTAATGGGGTACAAGTACCCCCACCATTTCACAAAAAAAAGTGTCAAAATGTTAAAAAAGACAATAGCCGGTTTTTGACAATTCCTTTATTAATGTCTTCTTCTTTCCCTGCTTCTTCTGGTCTTCCTTCGGTTTTCTTCTGCTTCTGGTTCTTCCCCCGCTTCTTCCTCTATCTTCCTGTTTCTTCCTCCAGTGTTCTCCTCCGGCATTTTCCTCCGGTCTTCGTCTTTCAGATGATCCGCCTCAATGGGGGTTCCTGCTGTGTGATGCTTCTGTTCTTGTGACAGCTTCAATATAACTGAGGGCGGGGCCAACCGGGGTCACCTAGTTACGTAACCGGGTGGCCCCGTCCCCTTCTGACACCACAGGGGAACATATAGGGAAGTCCCCGTGTGTCAGAGGGGGCGGGGTCATCGGGTGGCCCCGCCCTCAGTTATATAAGAGCTGTCACAAGAACAGAAGCTTCACCCTACGCCATTTTAAAAAAAAATTGGCACAGGGTTCCCCTTAAAATCAATACCAGACCTGAAGGGCCTGGTATGGAATTTGGGGGGACCCCCACGCATTTTTTAAAAAATTTTGGTTAGGATTTCCCCTTAATATTCATACCAGACCCAAAGGGCCTGGTAATGGACTGTGGGGGAATCCCATGCCGTTTTTATCATTAACTTTTTTGTGTATTGCTGGGACCGACAATTCATTATAGCCGCAAGTACTTTTAAATGATATTTTTTGCTTTAGAAATGTAATTTTGCTCTCAGACTGTTGTAAACACGGGAAACATGCGCCACTTTACAGGCATACTATTCACACCCCAGGTATGAAATTTAAAGGAATATTTCACTTTTATTGTTTCACTTTAAGCATTATTAAAATCACTGCTCCCAAAAAAATGGCTGTTTTTAAAACTTTATTTTGCATTGATACATGTCCCCTGGGGAAGGACCCAGGTCCCCAAACACTTTTTATGACAATACCATGCATATAAGCCTTTAAAATTATCACTTTTGATTTCTCCCATAGACTTTTAAAGGGTGTTCGGCGGCTTTCGAATTTGCCGCAAACACCCTAAATTGTTCGCTATTCGGCGAACGCGCAAACAGCCAATGTTCGAGTCGAACTCATGTTCGACCCGAACATAAAGCTCATCCCTAGTCAGTATGGCACAACAACAGGCTCAGGCTGGCTCGGCTTTTTTTCCCCACACCAATGGCTGCTGATAAAGGATGCATTCACTGTACTGTTACCATTTGAGGAGGCCACAAGGATGGTGAGCCGTGACAATGCAGTATCAGTGACACAATCCTTCTTGTGTTCCTGCTGGAGCATAGCATGGCATTATGGACAGGCCACTCAAGGCAGAGCAGTGGGAGGAAGAGGAGGACTTCCTCTCCTCTCAAGGCCCACTTTAACCACAAAACACACAAGAGCAGAGTGAGGGGAGGAGGATTCTGGCAGTTTTGGAGGCATTAAAGCAGAGGAAGACATACTTTACGTCAAACATTGAGCCCGGGTTCACACTAGAATGCGCTGCGGACCGCACAGGAGCGCTGTGCATCCCTGTTCACCGTTTCAGGGACGAATCAGGGCCGATTCAATGCCTGAATTCGACCCTGAAACGCAGCCAAAGACGCACAGCGTTTTTGTGCAGTGCGCACCGCAACCGCCCCGGAGATATGTGAACCGGCTCCATGGGGAGCAGGTCACATTCTCCTGCTATGCGAATTAGATGTGCGGAAACGCACATCTAATTCGCATAGGTGTGAACCCGGGCTAAGAGATTATTTTCGGTCCCCAGAAACATTTGGAGTAGTACGTGGTTGGGAGGAGGCTGTTCCAGATACTGTAATCATTAGTGACCATAAAGACTCTGCTTCTCATGCCTCCACAAACTTGAAGAACATGGGCTCCCCTATTCTTCAAAGACTGCGAAAAGACCCAATAATTTGTGGCATCAAGGATAAGGATCATTTGTTGGCAACCCTCCTTGACCACTGTTACATGGAGAGAGTCTCCAAACTCATCCTGCCCTCGCAGAGGGAGCACAAGATAAAAAATATTTTGAGGACACCTTAACCACTTGCCAACCAGCCGCCTCTGGAGCAGAGGGAGAGAGGGGAGCCTGGAGCAGAGTGAGAAGGGGGGAGCCTGGAGCGGTATGAGATGGGGGTGCCTGGAACAGAGTGAGATGAGGGAAGCCTGGAGCAGAGGGAGAGGGGGAAGCCTGGAGCGGAGGGAGACTGGGGGAGCTTGGAGCGGACTGAGAGGGGGGAGCCCATCTCTTGTGTCATGCAAACACTCTGCCCATCTCTTGGGCCATGCCTTCAGTCTCTACCCATCTATTTGGCCATGCCCGGAGTCTCTGCTCATCTCTTGTGCCATGCCTGCACTCTATGCCCACCTTTTGGGCCATGCCTGCAGTCTCTGCCCATCTCTTGGGCCATGCCTAAAGTCTCTGCCCATCTTGTTTGCCATGCCTGCACTCTCTGCCCATCTCTTGTGCCATGCCTGCACTCTCTGCCCATCTCTTGTGCCATTCCTGCAGTCTCTGCCCATCTCTTGTGCTGTGTATGCAGTTTCTGATCATCTCTTGTATCATGTATGCAGTCTCTGACCATCTCTTGTGCCATGACTGTGGTCTCTGCCCATCTCTTGTGCCATGACTGCAGTCTCTGCCCATCTAGTGTGCCATGTATGTGGTCTCTGCCCATCTCTTGTGCCATGTATGCGGTCTCTGCCCATCTCTTGTACCATGACTGCAGTCTCTGCCCATCTCTTGTGCCATGACTGCAGTCTCTGACCATCTCTTGTGCCATGTGGGGTGGGGGTTTGCATTGTAGATCAGAGGGGGGTGGCAGGAGTATGGTTGGTGGGGCGCACCATAATGCACCTTCGCTTAAATAGACAAAAATCCTTGCACCGGCCATGTATGTATTGTATGGGTATTGGCTATTGATTATTTAATTGTAAGCACATATAACGTCCTAATAATTTGTAGGTATTTTTGACGTTTATCACCAAGTAACTAGTAATTTTTATTTTTTTTTAAATTGTGTTTTTATTAAAAGATATCAGATTACAAAAGGAAAGGAAACATCAAACATTGATCATAGCGTAATACATACAATCAGTTTGTGAAACATATAACATAAGTCTAAGTCTTAAGGGTAGGGCTATAATGCTACCAATTTAACAAGAGCTCGCTATGGTAAATGCATGGGTTAGGAGGGGGAGATAAGGTAGGGAGGGGGGGGGAGACCCGGGGAAAGGGTGGCGTAGACTAAACAATATTTCACACAATAAGAATTATTGCTCACCAAGTCTAAACTTAGAGGGGTCTCAGGAGTGCCTACACCAGTCAAAGGCACCCCATGGGAATCCCACCTAGGGAGGGGGGAGGGGGAGCACCCTGGAATCCTTAAAAAGTGTATGTCAGCAGAGTTAAAGAGTTGAAGCATTCAATTTATACTATTAAGTAGGAGTTATAATGCTGGGAGACAATAGAGTAGCACCAGGGTTAAGCTCTGAGTGATTCCACAGGTCTCAAACCTTCAAAAAATTGAGGGAGTGTGTCATGAATAGTTGCTGTAAGGTGTTCCATTCTGAGGATCTGTTCCAATATTGTAATACCTGTGAAAGGGTGAGTGGAGAGGGAGACAACCATCTCGAGGGTATAGCCTGTTTTGCAGCGAGGATAATAAAACTAGCCAGTTTCTGAGTATGCTTGGAGATGCCGGGAAACGGCAGGCCTAGAAGAAATTGAATCGGATCTAATGGGAGGTCAGCTTCAAAATGGTTTTGTAAGCGAGTATGAATAGAGGACCAAAAGGGTTGAATAGTGGGACATTCCCAGAATATATGGAAGGGAGAGCCAATGTCCCCTCGGCATCTCCAACACATCCGGGCATGGGATCATATCTGTGCAAAATCTCTGGGGTTCTGTACCAAAACAGCAGTATTTTATAGGTCGTCTCCCTTTGTTCCACACATCGTGAAGATTTAAAGGGAGTTTCCCATATCTTTTGCCATTGAGGGACAGATATAGGTCTCTTGACAATCTGGGACCATTTTTGCATGTAGGCGTGGTATGTGTCAGTAAGTGAGGAAGCTTTATAGAAGTATCTATAGATGTCTCAGATAAGGTGGGTTTGGTACGGGCCCTGAGAGCAAAGGAGTTCAAAAGGAGTGGGCTTGTCTAGGGTGAGAGTGGGCGATTTAGAATGGAAGTAGTGTTTGATTTGAAGATAGGAGTAAAATAGTTCTTTAGGGATCTGATGTTTTCGTTGCAATTCATCATAAGGCAGGATCAAATCAATCAAAAGTGCTAATTTTAAAGGCTTATATGCAAGTTATTGTCATAAAAAGTGTTTGGGGACCTGGGTCCTGCCCCAGGGGACATGGATCAATGCAAAAAAAAGTTTTAAGCAGTGATTTTAATAATGCTTAAAGTCAAACAATAGAAGTGTAATATCCCTTTAAATTTCATAGCTGGGGGGTGTCTATAGTATGCCTGTAAAGGGGAGCATGTTTCCTGTGTTTAGAACAGTCTGACAACAAAATGACATTTCGAAGGAAAAAAAGTCATTTAAAACTACTCGCGGCTATTGCATTGCCGGTCCGACAATACACATAGAAGTTCATTGATAAAAATGGCATGGGAATTCACCACAGGGGAACCCCGAACCAAAATTTAAAAAAAAATGACGTGGGGGTCCCCCTAAATTCCATACCAGACCCTTCAGGTCTGGTACAGATTTTAAGGGGAACCCCGCGCCAAAAAAAAAAAAAAAAAAACGGCATGGGATCCCCCCAAAAATCCATACCAGACCCTTATCCGAGCACGCAACCTGGCAGGCCACAGGAAAAGAGGGGGAATGAGAGAGCGCCCCCCCTGAACTGTACCAGGCCACATGCCCTCAACATTGGGAGGGTGCTTTGGGGTAGCCCCCCAAAACACCTTGTCCCCATGTTGATGAGGACAAGGGCCTCATCCCCACAACCCTGGCCAGTGGTTATGGGGCTTATCGGAATCTGGAAGCCCCCTTTAACAAGGGGACCCCCAGATCCCTGCCCCCCTGCTGTGTGAAATGGTAAGGAGGTACAAAAGTACCTCTACCATTTCACTAAAAAACTGTCAAAAATGTTAAAAATGACAAGAGACAGTTTTTGACAAATCCTTTATTTAAATGCTTCTTCTTTCTTCTATCTTCCTTCATCTTCTTCTTCTTCTTCTGGTTCTTCTGGCTCTTCTGGTTCTTCCTCCGGCATTCTCGTCCAGCATCTCCTCCGCGGCGTCTTCTATCTTCTTCTCCTCGGGCCGCTCCGCACCCATGGCATGGGGGGAGGCTCCCGCTCTTCTCTTCATCTTCTTCATCTTCTTCTTCATCCTCTTCTTTTCTTCTCTTCTTCTCTTCTTCATTTTCTTCTCTGGGCCGCTCCGCATCCATGCTGGCATGGAGGGAGGCTCCCGCTGTATGACGGCATCTCCTTGTCTGACGGTTCTTAAATAACGGGGGGCGGGGCCACCCGGTGACCCCGCCCCCTCTGACGTACGGTGACTTGACGGGACTTCCCTGTGACGTCACGGGGAATGCCACAGGGAAGTCTCGTCGTGTCCCGTGCGTCAGAGGGGCGGGGTCACCAGGTAGCCCCGCCCCCCGTTATTTAAGAACCGTCAGACGAGGAGACGCCGTCACACAGCGGGAGCCTCCCTCCATGCCAGCATGGATGCGGAGTGGCCCAGAGAAGAAAATGAAGAAGAGAAGAAGAGAAGAAAAGAAGAAGATGAAGAAGAAGATGAAGAAGAGAAGAAGATGAAGAGAAGAGCGGGAGCCTCCCCCCATTCCATGGGTGTGGAGCGGTCAGAGAAGAAGAAGATAGAAGACGCCGCGGAGGAGATGCTGGACGAGAACGCTGGAGGAAGAACCAGAAGAGCCAGAAGAACCAGAAGAAGATGAAGGAAGATAGAAGAAAGAAGAAAGAAGAAGTATTTAAATAAAGGAATTGTCAAAAACTGTCTCTTGTCATTTTTAACATTTTTGACAGTTTTTTAGTGAATTGGTAGAGGTACTTTTGTACCCCCTTACCTGTTCACACGGGGGGGGCGGGATCTGGGGGTCCCCTTGTTAAAGGTTGCCTCCAGATTCCGATAAGCCCCCCACCCGCAGACCCCCACAACCACCGGCCAGGGTTGTCCAGATGAGGCCCTTGTCCTCATCAACATGGTGACAAGGTGTTTTGGGGGCTACCCCAAAGCACCCTCCCAATGTTGAGGGCATGTGGCCTGGTACGGTTCAGGAGGGGGGGCGCTCTCTCGTCCCCCCTCTTTTCCTGCAGCCTGCCAGGTTGTGTGCTCGGATAAGGGTCTGGTATGGATTTTTGGGGGGACCCCACACGTTTTTTTGGTTTTTTTTGGCTCGGGGTTCCCCTTAAAATCCATACCAGACCCTTCAGGTCTGGTATGGAATTTAGGGGGACACCCACATCATTTTTTTTTAAATTTTGGCAGGGGTTCCCCTTAATATCCATACCAGACCTGAAGGGCCTGGTATGGAATTTAGGGGGACCCCCACGTCTTTTTTTTTTAAATTTTGGTTCAGGGTTCCCCTGTGGGGAATTCCCATGCCGTTTTTAACAATGAACTTCTATGTGTATTGTCGGACCGGCAATGCAATAGTCGCGAGTAGTTTTAAATGGCTTTTTTCCTTCGAAATGTCATTTTGCTGTCAGACTGTTCTAAACACGGGAAACATGTGCCCCTTTACAGGCATACTATAGACACCCCCCAGCTACGAAATTTAAAGGGATATTACACTTTTTTTTTTTTACTTTAAGCATTATTAAAATCACTGCTCCTGAAAAAACAGCCGTTTTTAAAACTTTTTTTTGCATTGATCCATGTCCCCTGGGGCAGGACCCAGGTCCCCAAACACTTTTTATGACAATAACTTGCATATAAGCCTTTAAAATTAGCACTTTTGATTTTTCCCATAGACTTTCAAAGGGTTTTAAAGGCATTCGAATTTGCCGCGAACACCCCAAATTGTTCGCTGTTCGGCGAACTTGCGAACAGCCAATGTTCGAGTCGAACTCGAAGCTCATCCCTAGTAAGTGGGTGTACAAGGTTTTGGAACTGGAAGATTCCAGCTTGTGTCCATGGAAGCATTCGGGTATAGGATAGACTATCTGATATATCAGGTTTGAATAGCACATTTAACAGAGGTGGACATGGGGATGAGAGGGAAAATTTTTGAGAGCATTCCTTCCATATTGAAAGAGTAAATATCATCGGGTGCAAGCTAAGGTTCCTAAGCTGAGTTATGGAGGTTTTAAAATCTGTCCAAATCATAGAACAGGGGTGGACCGGACTAGTAATGCTCTTTTTAATTTCCGACCAGGTGCTGGATGCCATTCTGGACGACCAAACAATGATTGGTTTTAGATGAGTCGCAAAATAATATTTAATGAGGTCTGGGGCTCCCAACCCACCTCTGGACCTAGGGGATAATACGACTGAGCTAGCTATATGGTGTGCCTTATAGTGACAGATAAAGTTAAGGAAAGGCCTCTGGGTAGCTTTGAGCTGCGGCATTGGGATGGGGATCGGTAAAGTTTAGATAAAGGAGTCTTGGCAGAATAGACATCTTCAGGACATTGATGGGACCCAAGAGGGAGATTGAATAGGTATCCCACTGCCGCAAGAGTTGGTCAATTTCACGGAAGAGAGGGGGGAAGTTGGTCTGGTAGAGTGTTGAATATGAGGAGGTTAGATTGATCCCTAGATATTTAAGGGAATTCGGGCACCAGTGATAGGAGTAGTTCTGTTGTAGGACAATAAGATCTGAGGGTGGAATTAGTATTGGTAGGGCTTCTGTTTTGCTTGTGTTGATTTTAAATCCTGAGAGAGAGCTAAATTCCTTAAGCAGGGCATGTAGGTTTGGGAGGGAAGTGTTAGGTTTAGTTAAGGTCATTAGAATATCGTCCGCGAACAAGGACAATTTGTGCTCATATTGTCGTAGAGAGACTCCACGGATATCTGGGTGGGTGTGAATGGCTGCAGCCAGGGGTTCCAGACAGAGAATAAAAAGGAGAGGGGAGAGGGGATAGTGGACATCCCTGCCTTGTACCATTACTTAAGGGAAAGGGTGGTAATAGGTGAGAGGATAAATCGACTTGGAAGGAGGATTGAGAGTATAGGGACTGTAATGCAGCTATGAAAGGGCCTTTAAAACCATAGTAGGAGAGTATGGCAAACATAAAAGACCAACTGAGCCTATCAAAGGCCTTTTGTGTGTCGAGGCTCAGTATCAGAACTGGGCGGGATGTTTTGTTTAACAGGTCTATGAGGTGAATGGTCCGTCTAGTGTTGTCGCCTGCGTGTCTGGCAGTCACAAAGCCTACCTGGTCTTTGTGTATTAGTCTAGGTCAGTGATGGCGAACCTATGGCACGCGTGCCACAGCTGGCACGCCGAGCCCTCTCTGTGGGCACTCAGCGCGCCGCCAGGATAGGGGAGGAAACCCCCCAACAAGGTAGCCTCTTGCACTGGCGGTGCAGGCACGGAGGAGTCGGCTCGCTTCCTATCATCAGTGCGATCGATCAGGCAGTGATGTAAGCAAAACCCTCCCTGCATGCACTGAGGGCAGCCCAGTGGGAAGGACAGGGAGTGTCTGCCTCTGTAAGCAGTGCAGTGATACAGAGGAAGAGAATAATGACTCCTCCCTTCCTGGACTTTTAGGCCAATAGAAGAGCGGCTTCCTGTGCAGGGGCTCGGGCGGAGGGCGCTAAAGCATGACAATGTGGAGGACTCTGTCTGCACATACACAGTAAGGACAGTGCTATGGGGGAAACGGAGGGGGCGCAGAGGACACTGCGTGTATGTGGTGGGTATGTGAAGGGGCCAGAGGATACTGCTTTAGGAAGGGCCATCCCCATAGCAGTGTCCTCTATTTGCCTTCACATCACCCCCGATACATGTATTCTGAGCACAACGCATGTCTGATCCCTGTATTCTGAGCACAATGCATCTCTGATCCCTGTATTCTGAGCACAACGCATCTCTGCATTCTGAGCACAAGGCATGTCTGATCCCTGTATTCTGAGCACAACGCATGTCTGATCCCTGTATTCTGAGCACAACGCATCTCTGATCCCTGTATTCTGAGAATATATCATAAAACAATTTATTAAAATCACAATATCCACTCACATAAAAGAAAGAGGAGTAGTATTCAGGAGCATGATCAGGGCTGAGGAGCCCTGATCATGCTCCTGAATACTACTCCTCTTTCTTTCATGTGAGTGGATATTGTGATTTTAATAAATTGTTTTATGATATATTCTCAGAGGCGCCCCTATTCCTTGTTTTTCCTCAGCTTATTGGAACTCGCTTTTGGTTTCTTGGTGGCTGCCCTGACTGACGTAGCGACTTTACATTACTAGTGTACATATATGTACATACATTTTCTTCTCCATCCATGCCCCTGGACAATTGGGTACTACGCTCTGAGGTATCTGCGCATTGCACCTTTTTACTTGTTTATTGATCACTGTATTCTGAGCACAATGCATCTCTGATCCCTGTATTCTGAGCACAATGCATGTCTGATCCCTGTATTCTGAGCACAATGCATCTCTGATCCCTGTATACTGAGCACAATGCATCTCTGATCCCTGTATTCTGAGCACAACGCATCTCTGATCCCTGTTTTCTGAGCACAATGCATCTCTGATCCCTGTATTCTGAGCACAATGCATCTCTGATCCCTGTATACTGAGAACAAGGCATATCTGATCCCTGTATTCTGAGCACAACGCATCTCTGATCCCTGTTTTCTGAGCACAATGCATCTCTGATCCCTGTATTCTGAGCACAATGCATGTCTGATCCCTGTATTCTGAGCACAACACATCTCTGATCCCTGTATTCTGAGCACAATACATCTTTGATCCCTGTATTCTGAGCACAATACATCTCTGATCCCTGCATTCTGAGCACAACACATCTCTGATCCCTGTATTCTGAGCACAATACATCTTTGATCCCTGTACTCTGAGCACAACGCATCTCTGATCCCTGTATTCTGAGCACAACGCATCTCTGATCCCTGTATTCTGAGCACAATACATCTCTGATCCCTGTATTCTGAGCACAACACATCTCTGATCCCTGTATTCTGAGTTCAATACATCTCTGATCCCTGTATTCTGAGCACAATACATTTCTGATCCCTGTATTCTGAGCACAACACATCTCTGATCCCTGTATTCTGAGCGTAACGCACTTCTTTGAAAAAGCAGAAAAGGTGTTTTTTCTGGGCATAATCGTACATTTTGGGTCTCTTGGGGGTCATTTAGAGGGATGATCAGTTCCATCCTCTGTATAGAGCCGCTAGTAGGTTTAATTGCATGTTGGCACTTTGAAATAAATAAGTTGGTTTTGTGTCGCTGTTTGGGCACTCGGGCTCAAAAAGGTTCACCATCACTGGTCTAGGTATTAAATGGGATAATCGGTTAGCTAGGAAACAAGTAATTTTTAGACATCTGTCTTCCCACATTTTAGTACTGATCAATCTAAGATGCAATATATACAGTACTAATGCAATAAGAATATTGCTGGAAGATCTTCCTAACCATTGTGCTATTAATATTACTAACAGGAATTGTGCCTATTGTTGTCATCACTCACAAAACTGAAGGGAATGTTCATAAGATGGAGAAGATCTTCCAAAGGATGGGAATAAACAAGATTTACAAGCTGGAAAATTACACAGAAGAAGATCATTTTAGAGATCGTGAAAAACATAAAGAGATTCTAAAATTCATTTATGGTGCCATAGAAGAAGTCAAATTTCTAATGAAAGGACGTGTGGATCCGAAGCAAGAAAGAATTGAACGGAAACAATTCCTGCTAAAATATATTCATGAACAAGACATGGAGGAGAGAAGAGAGAAGGCTAAACAAGTGCTATGTCTTCATATGAGAGACTTGTAGTTTATTATGTCTTCTAGGAATGGCGACATTGCCATATAGCAAGTTGTTAGGTTGATGTTACCCACAAATATTTTCATGTCAACAGAAAAGAGTTTTATTTCTCCAAATGCTTTTCTCCTTATCTGAGAGTGTGAAGTATTAATACATTCACCCTTCGTTAGCAGCAAGATAACAATTTGGATATTTAACAAAGTGTGATTTTACCAAGTGCTTCTGATGAGTTCCCAACTGCTTGGTAATTGATGTTGGTACAAGTTAATTTTTCTTTATTTTGAACTTTACTTTTAAATTTTTTTTTTCCCTCTAGTTTTGTTGAGGGCACGTGGCCTGGTACGGTTCAGGAGGGGGGGCGCTCTCTTGTCCCCCCTCTTTTTCTGCGGCCTGCTAGGTTACGTGCTTGGATAAGGGTCTGGTGTGGATTTTTGGGGGAACCCCACGCCATTTTTTTTTTATTTTGTCACGGAGTTCCCCTTAAAATCCATACCAGACCTGAAGGGTCTGGTATGGATTTGTGGGGGGAACCTCATGTCATTTTCTTATTTTAATTTTTATACACATTTTTTTATACACAGTACTAATGCAATAAGAATATTGCTGGAAGATCTTCCTAACTATTGTGCTATTAATATTACTAACAGGAATTGTGCCTATTGTTGTCATCACTCACAAAACTGAAGGGAATGTTCATAAGATGGAGAAGATCTTCCAAAGGATGGGAATAAACAAGATTTACAAGCTGGAAAATTACACAGAAGAAGATCATTTTAGAGATCGTGAAAAACATGAAGAGATTCTAAAATTAATTTATGGTGCCATAGAAGAAGTCAAATTTCGAATGAAAGGACGCGTGGATCCGAAGCAAGAAAGAATTGAACGAAAACCATTCCTGCTAAAATATATTCATGAACAAGACATGGAGGAGAGAAGAGAGAAGTCTAAACAAGTGCTATGTCTTCATATGAGAGACTTGTAGTTTATTATGTCTTCTAGGAATGGCGACATTGCCATATAGCAAGTTGTTAGGTTGATGTTACTCACACAATTTTCATGTCAACAGAAAAGAGTTTTATTTCTACAAATGCTTTTCTCCTTATCTGAGAGTGTGAAGTATTAATACATTAACCCTTCGTTAGCAGCAAGATAACAATTTGGATATTTAACAAAGTGTGATTTTACCAAGTGCTTCTGATGAGTTCCCAACTGCTTGGTAATTGATGTTGGTACAAGTTAATTTTTCTTTATTTTGAACTTTACTTTTAAATTTTTTTTTCCCTCTAGTTTTGTTCTGTCACCTTTTAAACAGCACTTATTTTCTTCCCTTCCTTCATTTTGCTAATAGACATGAGTGGTTAGCTGTTCATTGGTGTTATACAGTATACCTATCTGTTCAACTGTCTTTGAGCTTACTCGAATTTGGGATTGTGAACCAAGTAGAGATCTCGTACACCTTTTTTTTCCAAATTCTGACTTTCCTATGTACCAATATACAATTCATATACTTCTATGCAGAAAATAAAAAGCTTTCTATAGATTCTAGGACAGGCCTCCATTTCTATCTATAGTATGCCTGTAAAGTAGCACATGTTTCCCGTGTTTATAACAGTCTGAGAGCAAAATGACATTTCTAAAAAAGGAAGGAAAAGGAAAAAAAGTCATTTAAAGGGCTAGCGCTAGTGCCGGCTATTAATGAATTGTCGGTCCCGACAATACACATAAAAGTCATTGAAAGACCCTTTAACAAAGGGAGTCCCCTTTGTTAAAGGGGGCTTCCAGATTCTGATAAGCCCCCCACCCGCAGACCCTCACAACCACCGGGCAAGGGTTGTGGGGATGAGGCCCTCATCCCCATCAACATGGGGACATCCTCCCCATGTTGAGGGCACGTGGCCTGGTACGGTTCAGGAGGGGGGGCGCTCTCTCGTCCCCCCTCTTTTTCTGCGGCCTGCTAGGTTACGTGCTTGGATAAGGGTCTGGTGTGGATTTTTGGGAGAACCCCACGCCATTTCTTTTTAATTTTGTCACGGAGTTCCCCTTAAAATCCATACCAGACCTGAAGGGTCTGGTATGGATTTGTGGGGGGAACCCCATGTCATTTTCTTATTTTGATTTTGGCTCGGAGTTCCCCTTAATATCCATACCAGACCTGAAGGGCCTGGTAATGGAATTTTGGGGGACCCCCACGCATTTTTTTTTTATTTTTCAATAACTTTCAATGACTTTTATTTGTATTGTCTGGACCGACAATTCATTAATAGCAGGCACTAACACTAGCACTTTTAAATTACTTTTCTTCCTTTAGAAATGTAATTTTGCACTCGGTCTATTATAAACATGGGAAACATGCGCTACTTTACAGGCATACTATAGGCACCCCCCAGGTACGAAATTTAAAGGAATATTTCACTTTTATTGTTTCACTTTAAGCATTATTAAAATCACTGCTCCCGAAACAATGGCCATTTTTTAAACTTTTTTTGCATTGATACATGTCCCCTGGGGCAGGACCCGGGTCCCCAAACACTTCTTATGACAATACCATGCATATTAGCCTTTAAAATTTGCACTTTTCATTTCTCCCATAGACTTTTAAAGGGTGTTCCGCGGCTTTCGAATTTGCCACACCCCAAATTGTTCACTATTCGGTGAACGGGCGAACAGCCAATGTTCGAGTCAAACTCATGTTCGACTCAAACAGACAGCCCATCCCTAATGGTCACCTTTTATACACCTAAAATTAACTAGTTGCGCTTTCAGTGCCATTAATTGTTAATGGAACCCCAAACACGTAAGCAAACTTGGAACATGCCAACATGCCTCATGAGCTACTTTGCTGCTTTTGTTGAGCATTGGGCAGTCCTTTGAAATCAATGGGCTGTCCTATGCATGTTACGGGAAAAATGCACCAGAAAATGTGTGCTCCCGCTACACTAGTTGTAATTGGGGCCTGAAAGTGAAATTGGTGTGTTCACTCCCCCCCTCCTCCTTAACTAAACTGGATTACCAGAACATTGACTGCTGGATGTCTCCCTCCCATGTAGTTGTATAAAGGTGGCCATATACTATGCAATCCTATTTTACAATCTCTGTACGATTTATAAAACTATCTAATAGGGGAACCCACCTAAACAAACTGTTCAATTTGTATCAAATCAGACAGGCCCTTGCACTACATAGCTGGTTATAGATCTAAAGGAGATTTTACAATTAGATTTTATGGTGTATGGCTACCTTAAAGTGGTTGTTAAGCCACCATATTACCTTTATAGCATCCCATCTGTTATATAACGCTGTGTGTCCCAGAGTCTGTGCTGTATAAAAAAGTTGCCGATTTGTACCTTTATATCAGAGCATCTCCCGTATCCCACGTGACTCCTCAGCTACACCCCCCAGTTAACAGCTATAGCAGGGGGGGCCGAGAACTCCCACTGATGTCAGCCGGGTAAGAGAGGAGCAGAGAGCCGAGGAGTCACATGAGTGCCAGGAGACGCTCTGAGATAAGGTACAAATTGGCATCTTTTTTATATAGCACAGATACTGGGACACATAACGTTATATAACAGATGGGATTGTATAAAGATAATATGGTTATGATAGGAGTACCAGGGAAGGATCGTGGAGTGGACAGAGCTGACCGGTAGGGAGGGGAGGGGGGAGAGGATGGGAGAGAGTATAGAGGAGAGCTGCAGATGATGGAGGTATGTAAACTGACCACGGTGTCAGGGCTTAGCAGCCATGATATACTGTGGTCAGTTTACAGGGGGAGGACATAACCAGGCAGGATCAGCCAGGTATTTTAGGTGATAGAAGGGTCCAAATTACACAGCACAAGCACTGTGCTCTATAACATGCTTTAAGGGAACAGGATCTATTTTTTTTGTTTGTTTAGAGTAACAAACACTTTTAAGAAAAAAGTAGGAAAGTGGGTAGAAATAAAAAAAAAAACAGGCAGTATATTAACGAGGGAGGTGTTGTCCAGAGTAAAACACGCCCTATTGTGTGATGCATTAACGCAGTGCGCAATGGGATATGAAGTTCTTGGAAGGTCACATTATGATACAGGAAGTCTGGGTTCAGGATGCATTTTTTTACATTTTGAACTAAGAGGTGAAAATTTCAAAGCTGCCATGGACTAGGTAAGTGAGAGATAAGCATATTGGGATAGCTTGGGCAGAAAGGACATTAACAGCTAACAGCAACTCCAGCAGTCTCCACTCGATAGGCACATGGCAGGATTTGCCAGGAAGGGCAGACAAGCCCCCAGGTGATGATCTTCCCTTGGCAACCAGAAGACCCCGCTGTTCCCTACTCCAGAGTATTTATGCTTTCTCCCAGAATCCTCTAGGCAGACCCTCCTAGAGATTGGCTAAGGGCTACATAAATATTAAGCTGCTAAATAATATGCTCCCACTATTACCCAGAGCTTCTCCAGGTGAACAGGGAGAAACAAACAGCCCCTGGAACACAGGCCAGACCAAACTAATCAAACCAAGCTCCACTATTTACATAAAGAAAACATTCTCAGTAAATACTGCATAAAACAGGAGTGAAATTTAATTCACAAAAGGAAAAAAAATACATGTAGTAAATAAGTAGTGATCCCGGCATGCAATATTTAAGGAACTGGCAGGCGCCAACATCCTTAATGGGCGGCTGCTGCATCCTTAACAACCGATGAGTCATCAGCTGTCAGCGGGATTACCCACTGACAGCTAAATGTAAAAAAAAGTCCAAACACACACACAACAAACCAAGTTTAGCGCTGTCCCCACTAAACCTATTCCTACAGTGAACAGTCTGTATGTATATTCCTCGCTTAAGGTGTTGCAGCTCTCCCAAAAGTCCACTGGGTGGTAGACATGATTCTGAAAATATATAAAAACAAGAGAGAGCACACGCCAGCCCTAGTGTGTTATCGTTTAATAGATGAAGATACGTTTATAAAAACGAGGGTTGCACTCACAAACATCCAGCGTTAAATGGCATAAACAGCTCCATAATAGCTTCCTTTCCTGGTCTGTAGGGATCAGTTAGCTCACAGCAACTAGCAGTATGGTAAAGTATTACAGTAAGCACAGACCGCCTACTTCCTTGTAACACACACCGCCCAAAGCACTCGCACGGACCAGCTGACGCTGCGTGATGTCCCTCGCGGCCAGGGAGGGGATGCACAGTGATGCAGCTGACTCCTCTCGTAAGCTTCATGCAATTGCTAGGACAACATGTTTCGGAGGCATGGCCTCCCTCTTAAGGTAATGCCCTCATCTCCTCTAGTGATAATATATGCTCAAACCCCCCCCGCCCCTCCTATCTATGGACCAATGGCATCATAACAGACCAGGAGCACGGAGTACACAGCAAGAGGTATCTACAAGATGGAGGGGTTATATAGCAAAAGCATCCTAAAATGGTGTTTAGTACAAATAAACATAAAGAATTAGCACTATCTTTAATGTAAATCTAAATAAAAAGAATTCTTGTCATATGTAATTAAAACTTATTTAAAAAGTACGTCAGAGGGGATGGGGTCACCTGGTTACCATTTCACACAGGGGAGCGGAATCTGGGGGTTCCCTTGTTAAAGGGGGCTTCCAGATCTTGATAAGCCCCCGCCCCTAGACCCCACAACCACCGGCCAAGGGTTGTGGGGATGAGGCCCTTGTCCTCATCAACATGGGGACAAGGTGATTTGGCGAGCTACCTCAAAGCACCCTCCCAAAGTTGAGGGCATGTGGCCTGGTACGGTTCAGGAGGGGGGGCGCTCTCTCGTCCCCTCCTGCCCTGCCAGGTTGCGTGCTCGGATAAGGGTCTGGTATGGATTTTTGGGGGGACCCAACGCCATTTCTTTTTTAATTTTGGCGCGAGGTTCCCCTTAAAATCCATACCAGACCTGAAGAACTTAGTATGGAATTTAGGGGGGCCCCACGCCATTTTTTTTTTTTGGTTCGGGGTTCCCCTGTGGGGAATCCCCATGCCGTTTTTATCAATGAACTTTTATGTGTATTGCCGGACCGGCAATTCATTAATAGCCGCGAGTAGTTTTAAATGACTTTTTTTCCTTTGATATGTCTTTTCGCTGTCAGACTGTTGTAAACACGGGAAACATGCGCCCCTTTACAGGCATACTATAGACACCCCCCAGCTACGAAATTTAAGGGAATATTACACTTTTATTGATTCACTTTAAGCATTATTGAAATCACTGCTCCTGAAAAAACTGCCGTTTTTAAAACTTTTTTTGCATTGATACATGTCCCCTGGGGCAGGACCCAGGTCCCCAAACACTTTTTATGACAATAACTTGCATATAAGCCTTTAAAATTAGCACTTTTGATTATTCATGTTCGAGTCCCATAGACTTTAACGGTGTTTGCACAAATTTTTTTTCTGTTCGCATGTATTGGTGCGAACCGAACAGGGGGGTGTTTGGCTCATCCCTAGTAGTGGGTAGCAGCACAAAGGTTCGCCAATTGAAATCCTTACCACACCACCCACCCGGATCCCAAATGCTCTCCCCGTGCCCGCATGGCCCCCCCGGGGCACTCCAGTCTCCTCCTACACTCCAAAGACACGCCGGCAGGCTAACCAGCCTCCTTCCAAACCGGCCCCAGTATATGAATGTGAACCAGGGACCCCAGACCGCAAGCTCCCCGAGGGCAGGGACCAATGCAAACGCACAATGCACATGCAAAGCACTGCGCAAACCGACAGCACCACATGTACCCCATACTCATTCACATGGGGGGTGGGATCTGGGGGCCCTCTTGTTAAAGGGGACTTCCAGATTCCGATAAGCCCCCCACCCACAGACCCTGACAACCAAAGGCCAGGGTTGTCGGGAAGAGTCCCTTGTCCCCATTGCGCCCCCCGCCCTGAAGCACCTACCACCATATTGAGGGCATGCGGCCTGGTACGGTTCAGGAGGGGGGGGGGCGCTCGCTCGTCCCCACCCCCTTTCCTGACCGTCCGGGCTGCGTGCTCGGATAAGGGTTTGGTATGGATCTTGGGGGGACCCCCACGCCGTTTTTTCGGTGAAGGGGAGTTCCCCTTAAAATCCATACCAGAACGAAGGTCTTGGTAGCATCCGAAGGGGGCACCCCACGCCAATTTTTTTTTACTTTCCCCTTAATCCTCAGCACACAAGTTGCACCGCAAGTCGGATCATGATGATCCAACTTCTGGTGCGACTTCTATTCAAATCAATGGGCCCCCATAGGGAACCACTGATTTTGAATAGAGGAGAGAAACTCCGAACAAGGCTTAACGCTCTTTTTACAGCGTTAACCTCATTTAACACCTTTTATCGGTGTCTGACATTTCCAGTACTGCTCTTGAACGTGATTTTATGGCGTTTAGAAAACAGCCCATAAACTCCACTGCTGATTAATGTCCAAAAACCTCCATGTGTGCATGGACACATAGGATAACATAGAGTGGAGTTTATGGGCTTTTAAAAAAAACGCCCAAACTCCAAAAAACGTCCGTTTATGAGATCCAGTGTGCATGGAGCCTTAGCTGTCAGCGGGGATGCAGTAAGATACCACTTTGTGAATGGAACCCATAGTGCATAGTGGGGTTGATCTGGAGGGTGGAACTAGTAAGCCAAGATGTTCAGGTAAGAAGGTTAGGGGCTCACAAAAAAAAGATTTTAGCAACCCAACATGTTTGCCAAGTTGGGTGATGATGTGGGGTGGCAATCTCAGAGGTGGCAGCCTTAGATGTCACTGCTACCCCTAACAATCAGGAGAGCAGCCCATTTTGTGGGGGTGGTGAGGGTAATGCAGTACGGCCCAGAAAGTTGGAGGTAATAGGGGGTTTTATAATCAGAAGGTCTGATATTATCATTTTCACCAGATGCATCAACCAAGAGGTTTTCTGACTCCCTGATGCCAGGGTTTGGCATGTTGTGGACCAGGTAGACAAATTATTGGGAAAAGCTGGGCATGACCCAGGCTGTATTGGTTCATGTTTGGATCAATGATAGAATACATGGAAGATGAAGGATCCTCAAAAATCTATTTAAACAACTAGGCTGCCAAGTTGAAGGGAAGGACCTCCAAGGTAGTATTCACTAAAATATTGCCTGTGCCATATGCAACACAGGAAAGACAGGGAGAGATTAGAGAACTGAATGCATGGTTAAAGACCTGGTGTAATAGAGACCCCAACTAGAAATAATGCTCTGCTGGACCTGTCAATCATAAACCATGCAGAGCTTATTACTGATGTTGATATAAAGGAACATTGAATTCAAATGTGTCTTCCAAAATTAGGGTGTTTCGGTTAGCTCTGGTGAACATGGCTCTGATGAAGAGGGCACTTGCCCTTGAAATGCGTAAGCCACACCCTTGTGGATGGGAATCATTTGAACTTCTGTACTGGATTGATTTTATATCCCTGAAGTTTTATACATTTGTGAGTACATTGGAGTTTCATTTTTTTTATAATAAATCGTTATTATAGCAATTGTTATTACTAGGTTGGTGCACCCCCTCTCTTTGTCTTTGTTATAGCTATATGGTCTAAAGATTTCCATTATCTTTCTCATGAATGTTTTTGTTCTCTGATGAGATTGGAAGAGGAGTACTACTCATGATCGCTTCATTGTTTTTCGTTTGCGGAAAAAGAACAAACTCCCAAAAATTATTCAAATATAATAATAATAATAATCATAAAAAGGCTAGATCTGACCATGTATGTCATATACCTGGTGGAGATCGAGCTGTAGAGGGGGCTTCTCTTGCACCTCTTGTCCAACACCCCTGGTAGTGATGACAGAAGGTGTGGGGAAATCAGAGTGGCAAGAGGGCAGGTATAACAGGCAGTGTCAGCTGAGGTTTGCAGGAAACAGATGACCGTGGATCACCAGGCAGGAATCAGGAACTGTAACACGGTGAAGCATGATCAGTGGGCAGGAGTGTAGCCGGGACAAATGCCAAAAGGTCATCAACAGTCGGGCACCGAAGGCACAGGAACATCAGACAGAAGCAGAGTTAGGATACAGGCCAGAGTCGGTACACAGTCGGGCAGCAGGGCACAGAAGTACAAGACAGGAGCAGAATCAGTGTACAGGCTGAGGTAACAATATGCTCACATGCATGCGCATATTCCCAATTCTTTGTGGGCGCACGATAATACGTTTGCACATGCACACCAATGCCTGTTCTGTATTGAGCTCTTACTCATAATTACAGGCATGAACATGTAATGGCCTTCTGGTTCCAATTGAGCTTCTCTTACAATGTTGGTCATTTACAACATAACTTAGAGCTGGTGACTAGGGACAAGAAGAGAGACAGGTACCCTATTGGTATAGCCCCACTGAACCTTTGAGGTGCTCAACAATTAGAATAATCAAGGTAAGAGAAGTCCCTGGTAAGAATTCATCAATAAACTTACTAAAGATAAAATCTCACTCCTGCGATGGTGGAGGTGAGAAGTGTAACGAAACCCTGTTGCACACTCCGCTTGAGTGCTTTCGTCATATACCGCTTCCTTCCAGTCTGAATATAGATATCAGATCTTCCCTACCACTTGCAACCACAAAATAGGCAGTACTCACTTTGGTTGCTGACTAAGAACTGTTTATTGAAACACAGATACACAGGTAATACTCGGGACAATCTCCCCTTCGCATTCCGGGCGGGGTAGACCATCCAATCAGCAGGGCGAGCTGTTGGAGGAATTTGCCCCCTCCCCATTCACAGCTAATCTACATACACATCCCATAATACTCAAGGAAGACAGACACACTAGAACAATGAAATACAGCCACTACCCAAATGACCCAACACAGAGCACACCATAATATGAGACAATATACTATATATATATATATATATATATATATATATATATATATATATATATATATATATATATATATATACAACATTCCAGTGGGGTTGTACAGTGAGTCTCATTAGTACAGGTCAGACTAAGGTTCTCAGGGTGAGTTAGACATAGGAGGTGCATGTGGAGCTGAAACAACGGTTTCCCAACCTCCCCAAAGGATCCTGGGTTCCACAGGCCCCCCCACCCAAAGTGACTCCCATTACATCTCTCCCCCTTTCGGAAGCAGACTAACACAGGAGGAGACTCCAGATGGGTATACTCCGAAGTTAGTATATAGTTCCAGTCCCCCATTTCCGGTAGCCACATAGTACCCCAAATACATTGTCCCAAACAAAGCATTACTCACCCAGCCAACCTCTGCCTCTCTCAGAGAACATACCCGCCACTGGGGAGAAGTGCAGACTGGCTCTTCTCCCTGGAGTCCTGTCAGCCACTGAAAAGTATACAAGGTGGCTGAGCTTACTTCATAATGCTGTTGGGGATCTGGGCTGACTGCGCAACATCCCTGGAGTATACAGGTGAATACTGCATATTTTGTTAGTTCAGGGCAGAGGCCAGAAGCACTCTGCTCTGATGCCAGCTCTTCTGCTGGGTCGGTGGCATCATTCTGGGGTGCCATCTGCTGCTGGGAAGGGTAGCCGGCTGCTCTATCTCCCTTACCCTCATCTGGTGGCTGGGATGACATGTCTCTGCTACTGTCTCCCAGGTGCACAGATTTTTGTTGGGGAGGAAAGATCGCTTCCTCCGCCCTGGCCAACTGTTGGGACGGGACCTCTCCCTTCTCCCCCTGGATCTTAAACTGCTGCTGGGAAGTGACCATCTCCTTCTAACCCTGTGCCTCCGGAACTGCCGCAGGTGTGGGGCAGAGGACTTGGACCCTCAGTCCAGTTGTCAGCGCTTCAGCTGCAGAGGTTTCTGGTAACCCCACAGATGTTGCTGGCAGAAAATCCCATGTCTCTGTCAGTATTGTGGGAGAAAGGCCAACTGCCTCTTCTCTCAAGAAGGTTGAAGCTGCTGTTGGTGCTGGGCATAGGTTAGAAGAGCTCTGCCCTGTCGTCAGCACTTCAGCTTTGGAGACGGCAACCTTCCAGAGTTTCTACAGCCGATTCTCTGGCATGCTGCTGAACGTGTTCTAGCAGGTTTCTGTATGCCCTTTCTAGATACTGTTCCTTCCTTAGCAAATGGTCCAGATAAGGTTTAAGTTTTGAGACCCCTGCAAGACTGAGTATAGCCTCTCTATAATCTCGCAGGTCCTCAAGGGTAGGTTCCTCTTCATCTCCAAACACAAAATGATCGGCAAGGCTCTCCCACAGTAATCCAGGGCCACCAAAGTCATATCCCTCCAGAGAGCATTCTATTGTTTCCCATAAATTTCACTGCTCTGCGTGCCATTGCAAACCCCGATACCAATTGTCCAGCTCTATCTCCTGCTGGACCAGCCTGTCCAACTCAGTCACCCATTGCTCCTGGGGCCGCTCTCCCAGGAATGCCATCCATAACTCCCATTGGTCATTGGCTCATTGCTCTGGGGTTGGAAAGCACTTGCCTGTTGCATACCAGCAACCTGGAGGGCTCCAATCCAGAGTCCTACCCAAATCTGCTGCCTGAGCTCCAGGTATTCATCTGCAGACACAGTCCTGGAGTATGCTTAAAGGATGATTCACATTAGCCCCTGGAACTCTGATGCCAGATCCATATCTCTGCTGGGGTGACTAAAGTCTGCTATCCTGATCTTGGATCCTGGTGGAGGTTCGGATGTCCCAGACTGGAGAAAGCATCCAATGGCTTGCCACCAATACAACAGGGCAGAGGTCACCAGCGCTCTGCTCCAATGCCAGCTCTTCTGCTGGGTTGGTGGCATAATTCTGGGGTGCCATCTGCTGCTGGGAAGGGGAGCCTGCTGGTCCATCTCCCTTACCCTCATCTGGCTGCTGGGATGACATGTCTCTGGTACTGTCTCCCAGGTGCACGGATCTTTGCTGGGGAGGAAAGGCTGCTTCCTCCACCCTGGCTGACTGTTGGGGAGGGACAACAAACACCTCCTCTACCTTATTCTCCTGGATCCTGATCTGCTGCTGGAGAGTGGCCACCACCTTCTCACCCTGAGCTTCCAGGACTGCCACAGATGTGGGGCAGAGGTCTTGGACCCTCTGTTCGGTGGCCAGCCCTTAGCTGGAGAAGTCTCTTGTAACTACACAGATGTTGGTGCTGGGCAGAGCTCAGTGAAGTTCAGTCCTGATACCTGCTCTTCTGCTGGAGGTTCGCTAGGTTGTTTTTCCTTAGCAGACAAGTCTATTAAATCCCCATTCCCTGGAACTGGTGTCTGGGGATAGAGGTTCACCATCTCCTGTGTCAGTGGAACCCAGAAGATGTTATCAGTGCTGGGCAGAGGTTAGCAAAGCTCTGCCCTGTTGTCAGCACTTTAGCTTTGGAGATGGCTATCTCCGGAGTTTCCACTGCCGATTCTCTAGCATGCTGCTGAATGTGTTCAAGCAGTTTCCTGTTTGCCCTTTCCAGATGCTGTTCCTTCCTTAGCAAATAGTCCAGATCAGGTTTAGGCTCTGAGACCCCTGCAAGGCCGAGCATAGCCTGCATTCTCACAGGTCCTCAAGGGTAGGTTCCCCTTAATCGCCAAACACAAAATGATCTGTAATGCCGTGTACACACGGCCGGACTTTTCAAACAAACTTGTCCGTCGGACAATTTGACCACGTGGGCTTCATCGGACCTGCAGTGGACCTTTTCTGTCGAAAATGTGACAGACTTTAGATTTAGAACATGTTTCAAATCTTTCCTTTTGTCTGTATGCCAGTCCGACGGATGAAAACTGACGCTAGGGCAGCTATTGGCTACTGGCTATGAACTTCCTTATTCTAGTCCGGTCGTACGTCATAACAGTTGAATCCATCGGATTTTGGTGTGATTGTGTGTAGACAAGTCCGATTTGACGGAAGTCTGTTGAAAGTCCGTTGAAAGTCCGTCGGAAAGTCTGACGTGATTCAGTCTGTCGAAAGTCCGGTGGTGTGTACACGGCATAAGGCTCTCCCACAGCAATCCAGGGTCGCCAAAGTCATTAACCTTAAACTACATAGAGGGTTCTTTACTGTAAAAGCGGCAAGGATGTGGAATTTCCTTCCAGAGGTGGTGGTCTCAGCGGTGGGCATCGATAGTTTCAAGAAACTATTAGATAAGCACCTAAATGACCGCAACATACAGGGATATACAATGTAATACTGACATATAATCAGTCACATAGGTTGGACTTGATGGACTTGTGTCTTTTTTAAACCTCACCTACTATGAAACTATGTAACTATGTAACTATCTCTTGCTAGACCAGTCTGTCCAACTCAGTCACCCATTGCTCCTGTGGCCGCTCTCCCAGTAATGCCATCCACCATGCCTGCTGGTCACTGGCCTGTTGCTCTGGGGTTGGATAGCACTTGCCCTGTTGCATACCAGTGACCTGGAAGGCTCCAATCCAGAGTCCTACCCGAATATGCTTCCTGAGCTCCAGGTATTTATCCTCAGACACAGTCCTGGAGTAGGGATGAGCCGAACACCCCCCTGTTCGGTTCGCACCAGAACATGCGAACAGGAAAAAAATTCGTTCGAACACGCGAACGCCGTTAAAGTCTATGGGACACGAACATGAATAATCAAAAGTGCTAATTTTAAAGGCTAATATGCAAGTTATTGTCATAAAAAGTGTTTGGGGACCCGGGTCCTCCCCCAGGGGACATGAATCAATGCAAAAAAAAGTTTTAAAAACGGCCGTTTTTTCAGGAGCAGTGATTTTAATAATGCTTAAAGTCAAACAATAAAAGTGTAATATCCCTTTAAATTTCGTACCTGGGGGGTGTCTATAGTATGCCTGTAAAGGGGCACATGTTTCCCGTGTTTAGAACAGTCTGACAGCAAAGTGACATTTTGAAGGAAAAAACACATTTAAAACTACCGCGGCTATTGCATTGCCGACAATACACATAGAAGTTCATTGATAAAAACGGCATGGGAATTCCCCACAGGGCAACCCCGAACCAAAATTAAAAAAAAAAATGATGTGGGAGTCCCCCTAAATTCCATACAAGGCCCTTCAGGTCTGGTATGGATATTAAGGGGAACCCCAGCCAAAATTTAAAAAAAAAATTGACGTGGGGTTCCCCCTAAATTCCATACCAGACCCTTCAGGTCTGGTATGGATTTTAAGGGGAACCCCGCGCCAAAAAAAAAAAAAAAAACGGCGTGGGGTCCCCCTAAAAATCCATACCAGACCCTTATCCGAGCACGCAACCTGGCAGGCCGCAGGAAAAGAGGGGGGGACGAGAGTGCGGCCCCCCCCCCTCCTGAACCGTACCAGGCCACATGCCCTCAACATTGGGAGGGTGCTTTGGGGTAGCCCCCCAAAACACCTTGTCCCCATGTTGATGAAGACAAGGGCCTCATCCCCACAACCCTGGCCGGTGGTTGTGGGGGTCTGCGGGCGGGGGGCTTATCGGAATCTGGAAGCCCCCTTTAACAAGGGGACCCCCAGATCCCGGCCCCCCCCCTGTGTGAAATGGTAAGGGGGTACTTACCCCTACCATTTCACTAAAAAACTGTCAAAAATGTTAAAAATGACAAGAGACAGTTTTTGACAATTCCTTTATTTAAATGCTTCTTCTTTCTTCTTTCTTCCTTCATCTTCTTCTTCTTCTGGTTCTTCTGGCTCTTCTGGTTCTTCCTCCGGTGTTCTCGTCCAGCATCTCCTCCGCGGCGTCTTCTATCTTCTTCTCCTCGGGCCGCTCCGCACCCATGGCATGGGGGGGGAGGCTCCCGCTCTTCTCTTCATCTTCTTCTCTTCTTCATCTTCTTCTTCATCTTCTTCTTCTTCTTCATCTCTTCTTCCTTCTTCTCTTCTTCCTGTCTTCTCCGGGCCGCTCCGCAGCCATGCTGTGGCATGGAGGGAGGCTCCCGCTGTGTGACGGCGTCTCTTCGTCTGACGGTTCTTAAATAACGGGGGGCGGGGCCACCCGGTGACCCCGTCCCCCTCTGACGCACGGTGACATGACGGGACTTCCCTGTGGCATTCCCTGTGACGTCACAGGGAAGTCCCTCAAGTCACCGTGCGTCAGAGGGGGGCGGGGTCACCGGATGGCCCCGCCCCCCGTTATTTAAGAACCGTCAGACGAAGAGACGCCGTCACACAGCGGGAGCCTCCCTCCATGCCACAGCATGGCTGCGGAGCGGCCCGGAGAAGACAGGAAGAAGAGAAGAAGGAAGAAGAAGAAGATGAAGAAGAAGATGAAGAAGAGAAGAAGATGAAGAGAAGAGGGGGAGCCTCCCCCCCATGCCATGGGTGCGGAGCGGCCCGAGGAGAAGAAGATAGAAGACGCCGCGGAGAAGATGCTGGACGAGAACGCCGGAGGAAGAACCAGAAGAGCCAGAAGAACCAGAAGAAGAAGAAGATGAAGGAAGAAAGAAGAAGCATTTAAATAAAGGAATTGTCAAAAACTGTCTCTTGTCATTTTTAACATTTTTGACAGTTTTTTAGTTAAATGGTAGGGGTAAGTACCCCCTTACCATTTCACACAGGGGGGGGCCGGGATCTGGGGGTCCCCTTGTTAAAGGGGGCTTCCAGATTCCGATAAGCCCCCCGCCCGCAGACCCCCACAACCACCGGCCACGGTTGTGAGGATGAGGTCCTTGTCCTCATCAACATGGGGACAAGGTGTTTTGGGGGGCTACCCCAAAGCACCCTCCCAATGTTGAGGGCATGTGGCCTGGTACGGTTCAGGAGGGGGGGGCCGCACTCTCGTCCCCCCCTCTTTTCCTGCGGCCTGCCAGGTTGCGTGCTCGGATAAGGGTCTGGTATGGATTTTTAGGGGGACCCCACGCCGTTTTTTTTTTTTTTTTTGGCGCGGGGTTCCCCTTAAAATCCATACCAGACCTGAAGGGTCTGGTATGGAATTTAGGGGGAACCCCACGTCAATTTTTTTTTAAAATTTTGGCTGGGGTTCCCCTTAATATCCATACCAGACCTGAAGGGCCTTGTATGGAATTTAGGGGGACCCCCACATCATTTTTTTTTTTTTTTTTTTGGTTCGGGGTTCCCCTGTGGGGAATTCCCATGCCGTTTTTATCAATGAACTTCTATGTGTATTGTCGGCAATGCAATAGCCGCGGGTAGTTTTAAATGAGTTTTTTCCTTCCAAATGTCATTTTGCTGTCAGACTGTTCTAAACACAGGAAACATGCGCCCCTTTACAGGCATACTATAGACACCCCCCAGGTACGAAATTTAAAGGGATATTACACTTTTATTGTTTGACTTTAAGCATTATTAAAATCACTGCTCCTGAAAAAACGTCCATTTTTAAAACTTTTTTTTGCATTGATCCATGTCCCCTGGGGCAGGACCCGGGTCCCCAAACACTTTTTATGACAATAACTTGCATATAAGCCTTTAAAATTAGCACTTTTGATTTCTCCCATAGACTTTTAAAGGGTGTTCCGCGGCATTCGAATTTGCCGCGAACACCCCAAATTGTTCGCTGTTCGGCGAACTTGCGAACAGCCAATGTTCGAGTAGAACATGAGTTCGACTCGAACTCGAAGCTCATCCCTATCCTGGAGTATGCTGAAAGGACAATCCACAGCAAATGTGGCAAATTTGAGCGCCGCAGAACACCCGATAATGCACGGCGATCGTTAAAGTCTATGGGACACTAACATGAAAAAACAAAAAGTGCTCAAAAAGGCTTATATGCAAGTTATTGCCATAAAAGGTGTTTGGGGAACCAGGTACGGCCCCAGGGGACATGTATCAATGCAAAAAAAAGTTTTAATAATGCTTAAAGTGAAACAATAAAAATGAAATATTGCTTTAAATATCATGCCTATGGGGTCTCTTAGTCTGCCTGTAATGTAGCACATCTTTGTGATGCGTTTTACTATGCCACAGCAAAATGAGATTTCTAAAGGAAAAATTTTCATCCAAAACTGCTTGCGGCTGTAATGTTTTGCCATGTATCGGAAATATAGATAAAAATCATTGAAAAAAACAGCTTGGGTCCCCCCAAAATCCATACCAGGCCCTTCAGGTCTGGTATGGATATTAAGGGGAACCCCGCGCCAAAATAAAAAAATGGCGTGGGCCCCCCCCTAAAATCCATACCAGACCCTTATCCGAGCATGCAACCTGGCAGGCTACAGGAAAAGGGAGGTGAGAGAGTGCCCCCCCTCCCTCTTGAACCGTACCAGGCCACATGCCCTCAAGGGGACCCCAAAGCACCCTCCCCATGTTTACGGCATGTGGCCTTGTATGGTTTCTCTCTCGCCCCCCCCCTTTCCTGTGGCCTGCCAGATTGCATGCTCAGATACAGGTCTGGTTTGGATTTTGTGGGGGGACCCCCACGCCATTTTTTATTTTATTTTGGTGCAGGGTTTCCCTTAATATCCATGCCAGACCTGAAGGGCCTGTTATGGACTGGGGGGGGAACCCACTCCATTTTTTTCAATGATTTTTATCTATATTGCCGGGATCTGACAATATATTACAGCTGTGAGCAGTTTTAAATGACATTTTTTCCTTTAGAAATGTCATTTTGCTGTGGCATAGTAAAACACATCACAAAGATGGAGACCCCCCAGGCACGATATTTAAAGGAATATTTAATTTGTATTGTTTTACTTTAAGCATTATTAAAATCACTGGCCCCCCAAAAAACATCTGTTTTTAAAAAATGTTTTGCATTGATACATGTCCCCTTGGGCAGGACCCAGGTCCCCAAACGCTTTTTGTATGACAATAACTTGCATATAAGCCTTTAAAATGAGCACTTTTGATTTTCTTGTTCTTGTCCCATTGACTTTAACTTTAAGATTATTTGCCTGTTCACAAGTTCTGGTTGCGAACCGAATCGGGGGGGTGTTCAGCTCATCCCTAGTGACCACTGACCAACATATCAAACCCATATTCAGAGAAGAAGGGGAGATTATTGTAGGGACTTTATTGGTACCCCAAAGACATTACACATATTTGTGCATAAAAGAGTAGTTATTTGGAAAAAGTATAAAAGGGCATTAGTGCACATCCGATTGGATGCTGGCCACCTATGTGACTCTGGTGGCCATCTTGGATGCGGCAGAGTCTATTTATGACACTTTGGGTTGGGGTTTGGCATGCATTCACATGTGGGTAGTATAGGGACAGGTCACCCGTCTGTCAAGGATAGGGATGAGCCGAACACCCCCCGGTCACCAGAACCTGCGAACGGACCGAAAGTTCGCACGAACGTTAGAACCCCATTGACGTCTATGGGACTCGAACGTTCGAAATCAAAAGTGCTCATTTTAAAGGCTAATTTGCATGGTATTGTCCTAAAAAGGGTTTGGGGACCCGGGTCCTACCCCAGGGGACATGTATCAATGCAAAAAAAACTTTTAAAAACGGCCGTTTTTTCGGGAGTAGTGATTTTAATGATGCTTAAAGTAAAAAAAAAAAAAAGTGAAATATTCCTTTAAATATCATACCTGGGGGGTGTCTATAGTATGCCTGTAAAGTGACGCGTGTTTCCCGTGTTTAGAACAGTCCCTGCACCAAATGTAATTTTTAAAGGAAAAAATCTCATTTAAAACTGCTTGCGGGTTTAATGTAATGTCGGGTCATGGCAATATGGATGAAAATCAGTGAGACAAATGGCATGGGTACCCCCCAGTCCATTACCAGGCCCTTTGGGTCTTGTATGGATATTAAGGGGAACCCCGCACCCAAATTAAAATAAGGAAAGGTGTGGGGCCACCAGGCCCTATATACTCTGAACAGCAGTATACAGGCGGTGCAAACAAGACAGGGACTGTAGGTTTGTTGTTAAGTAGAATCTCTTTGTAATTTTGAACGGGTACATTTTTAACGTGTTTAGCTCCAGCCAAAAAATCTTTTTTAAGCTTTTTGGAAAACATAGGGAAGGGTTATCACCCCTGTGACATTTGTTTTGCTGTCTTTCCTCCTCTTCAGAAGATTTCACCTCACTTTTTGTCCCAATGAAAAATGTTTTTTGAAAATTTGGGTTTTTTTGTGGAACAAGGATTGGAAAGCATCAGTGGAAAGGAGAATTTTTTTTCCCATATTAACTCTTACAGGAGAGAATTTCCCTTCCTAGGGGTAGATTTCATCTCACTTCCTGTTGTCTCCTTCCGTTTGCAAGTAGGAGTCGTTTGTAAGTTAGATGTTTGAAAGTAGGGTCCTGCCCTATATACTCAGCAGAAATTTGGGCCTTAGGTGTTACTAATAGGATCAAAAGAACACCAGTAATTTTCTTCAGGTAGCTTTATATACTGTAACAAGACAAGCCTGCCTGTCAGTAGGAAGATAACAGGAACGGATCTAGCTGAACACTGTGAGCAGGACGCACTGTACTAAATGTAAATAGTCTAGCTGCCTGACCATGGTACTAATAGGATCAAAAGAACACCAGTAATTTTCTTTAGGTAGCTGTTAATACTGTAACAAGACAAGCCTGCCTGTCAGTAGGAAGATAACAGGAACGGATCTAGCTGAACACTGTGAGCAGGACGCACTGCACTAAATGTAAATAGTCTAGAAGATAACAGGAACGGATCTAGCTGAACACTGTGAGCAGGACGCACTGCACTAAATGTAAATAGTCTAGAAGATAACAGGAACGGATCTAGCTAAACTGAGTACAGTGTATATATATATATATGCAACACCTGAGATGCATATATATACACAATACACTGTAAGTGCAGCTAACTGACTGACTGTTCTGCCTAATCTATCTAACTCAAATCAAACACTGTCTCTCTGTCTCTCTTTCAACGCCGGAACACACACTACACAGGGCCGCCGTGCAGGCGGCTTTATATAGTGTGGGGCGTGTACTAAATCCCCTGAGCCATAATTGGCCAAAGCCTCCTTTGGCCAATTACGGCTCTCTGTTCAGGCGGCGCTGTGATTGGCCAAGCATGCGGGTCATAGTGCATGCTTGGCCAATCATCAGCAAACAATGCACTGCGATGCCGCAGTGAATTATGGGCCGTGACGTGCCACACGAATTTGGCGCGAACGGCCCATATCGTTCGCAATTCGGCGAACGACCGAACAGCCGATGTTCGAGTCGAACATGGGTTCGACTCGAACACGAAGCTCATCCCTAGTCAAGGACAGTATCGGTGGCAGTGAAACAATCCAGACGAGAAAGGAAAGTTTAGGGCTCAAAATCTCCTTGTACATCTTCCCATTTGGGTATGAGACAGCCAAGTTGCATTCTTCCCCTCCAGACGGACACTGTCAGTTTGGCTGATACCTGCTTCCCTACACGCTGTTGGCATCCGTAAGTGTTCCCAGTTAGGCCTGCTCCCACAGGGATTGTTGTGAACTGTTTTGCCTTTACAACAATACAAGTTCTATTAATCGCATCTGGACTGTGTGTGTGTTATTGTCACAGTACCAGGCTACACCTATCCACAGTTGGTGGCAGTTGGTAGGATATGTCCCTTGCAGTGGGTTTGGAAGGAGCATTGAGTTCCAGCATAGTTTCGCTAGGATTGAGCTTAGCCTAATACCGAAGTTTAATGATTCAAATATCCCCTTAGCAGAAAGGAGAGAATGGAGAGTGCCACACTCCTGTACCAAGTCCCAGCCCAGATGGTGGGGGAGATGGCTATTAACTCCTTAGAGGATGACATCCACTGAAATGTG
Source organism: Lithobates clamitans (assembly GCA_037952925.1). Lineage (NCBI taxonomy): Eukaryota > Metazoa > Chordata > Amphibia > Anura > Ranidae > Lithobates > Lithobates clamitans. The sequence continues at coordinate 2,967,719 of JBBGZY010001322.1, read as the reverse complement.
ATGGTACTGCCAGAGGAGGAGCAGGCTACTTAAAAACTGATTATGTCATATTTGGAGGGCATGTTTAGGGAGAAGATACCACTCCCAGAGCTGAAGCAAAGGTTCTTTATAAGGAAATAGCAGGAGGATGAGAGCTTCACTCATATAACACAAAGTTTGAGAGCAGGCTATAAAATTTTCCGACAACAAAATCCGTTGTCGGAATTTCCGATCGTGTGTACACAAATCCGACGCACAAAGTGCCACGCATGCTCAGAATAAATAAAGAGATGAAAGCTATTGGCTACTGCCCCGTTTATAGTCCCGACGTACGTGTTTTATGTCGTCGCGTTCAGAATGATCAGATTTTCCAACAACTTTGTGTGACGGTGTGTATGCAAGACAAGTTTGAGCCAACATCCGTCGCAAAAAAATCCTAGGATTTTGTTGTCGGAATGTCCGATCAATGTCCGACCGTGTGTACGGGGCATAAGAATTAAAGCCCAACCTTACACCTCCTTCCACGATGCTATGGTGGATGCGGTTGCGTGGAAACAAGAGGCAGATGCAATGGTTGCCAAGAAATATTAACCTGTGCACCTCAAGGAAGAGTGCCTGGCCCTTCACCCCTGTCAGCCCTGCAATCCAAACTGACAAAGCTAGCTCAGGATGTGGCCTTTTTGAAACAGGAGATAGCCTCCTCTAAAAAGGACTCCCCCAACCTCAAAGAAGTGAGAACACATTGCACAGGAACATCGAGGAGGACTGGAGGTGCTGGAGGTGTGGCCAATATGGATTTACAGTGTATACAAGAACTGTAGGCTGGATTCAAAAACATCTTCAGGCCATCAATAAAGGAATGGCTCCCAGGGCAGAGGGGCAATCCCGGGGACAGGCAATTCAAATTACCAGTAAGCTAGCGGTCATTCCGAGCCTAATGGATTCCACCTTAGTCAGCAGGCGAGAAGTCCCATGCCTAATTGACACTGAGTTAAAGGTCACTGTTATGGAGTATGATTTTCATGTGCAGAGATTTGGAGCATGGGAACAACTGAACCCCTGCTGGCTGTCCCTTGGAGTACGCAAAAGTTTACCTATCCTGGTTGAAGGCATCACCTGGGTGAGGGTTCAAACTGAGGACCAGGTGGTGGAGCGGGAAGGAGTAGTGGTGACCCGCAGCCTTGTTAACCAGGCAGTGTCTGTTGTGTTGGGCATGAACTTTCTGAAAAACCTGGACTTACCCCACCTGTTGGCCAAAAAAGAACATTTCAGCTGTTGGGTCAAGGGCTGCAGCCTGCGAGCAGTGTTACTCCAGGACTATGAGGCCCAGTGTAGGGCAACCGGGAATCAACCAGAGCAGGTAGGGGTGCTCAGTACACCCCCCAAACAAAAATTACTCATGATACCCTTGAAAGAGGTTCTCTGGAAACTCTCTGTTGGGGCCCACAAGAAGTTGCAGGGGGCCACTGTTATTATGGAACCCCACAAGGACCCCGTGACATCAGGGGAGTAGCTTGTGGGTCATACCTTGTTCAAGGTCCACTGGGGAAGAGTCTTAGTGCAAATCATCAACCTTGGAACTCCAAACTCTCTGCCCAGGCATGTTACCTTGGCTGATCTCTAAAGTCTCCCTTGTCACTGCATTTCCAAGGCCCAAACAGGGGTGGATGTTATATGTCCCCCAATACAAGTCATTAATGGAACTACTGGACATTCCCTTCAAAGACTGTTCCTTTCCCCAACAATGACATTTATCAGCAGCTGGAAAAACACCTGCTAACGTTTGCCACCAGTACAGAGGTGTATGGGTTCACCAAAGCCAGTGACCACCTAATCCACACAGGGGACATACCACCCATCTGGGAGCAATACTTGTGACAGATCCTATCCCACACTCCACTGAGTGCTTCCGTCAATAACACCGCTTCCTCCAGTCTGACCATCAGAGAGATATATTATTATTAGGGAGGAGCCGAACACCCCCCTGTTCGGTTCACACCAGAACATGCGAACAGGAAAAAAGTTTGTTCGAACACGAGAACACCGTTAAAGTCTATGGGACACGAACATGAATAATCAAAAGTGCTAATTTTAAAGGCTAATATGCAAGTTATTGTCATAAAAAGTGTTTGGGGACCTGGGTCCTGCCCCAGGGGACATGGATCAATGCAAAAAAAAGTTTTAAAAACGGCCGTTTTTTCAGGAGCAGTGATTTTAATAATGCTTAAAGTCAAACAATAAAAGCATAATTTCCCTTTAAATTTCATAGCTGAGGGGTGTCTATAGTATGCCTGTAAAGGGGCTCATGTTTCCCGTGTTTTGAACAGTCTGACAGCAAAATGACATTTCGAAGGAAAAAAAGCCATTTAAAACTACCTGTGGCTATTGCATTGCCAACAATACACATAGAAGTTCATTGATAAAAACGGCATGGGAATTCCCCACAGGAATAAAAAAAAATGACGTGGAGGTCCCCCTAAATTCCATACAAGGCCCTTAAGGTCTGGTATGGATATTAAGGGGAACCCCGGCCAAAATTTTTTTAAAAAATGACGTGGGGTTCCCCCTAAATTTCATATCAGACCCGTCAGGTCTGGTATGGATTTTAAGGGGAACCCCGCGCCAAAAAAAAAAAAAAAAAAAACGGCGTGGGGTCCCCCCAAAAATCCATACCAGACCCTTATCCGAGCACAAAACCTGACAGGCCGCAGGAAAAGAGGGGGGGACGAGAGTGCGCCCCCCCCTCCTGAACCGTACCAGGCCACATGCCCTCAACATTGGGAGGGTGCTTTGGGGTAGCCCCCCAGAACACCTTGTCCCCATGTTGATGAGGACAAGGGCCTCATCCCCACAACCCTGGCCGGTGGTTGTGGGGTTCTGCGGGCGGGGGGCTTATCGCAATCTGGAAGCCCTCTTTAACAAGGGGACCCCCAGATCCCGCCCCCCCCCTGTGTGAAATGGTAAGGGGGTACTTACCCCTACCATTTCACTAAAAAACTGTCAAAAATATTAAAAATGACGAGAGACAGTTTTTGACAATTCCTTTATTTAAATGCTTCTTCTTTCTTCTATCTTCCTTCATCTTCTTCTTCTGGTTCTTCTGGCTCTTCTGGTTCTTCCTCCGGCGTTCTCGTCCCGCATCTCCTCCGCGGCGTCTTCTATTTTCTTCTCCTCGGGCCGCTCCGCACCCATGGCATGAGGGGAGGCTCCCGCTCTTCTCTTCATCTTCTTCTTCATCTTCTTCTCTTCTTCTTTCTTCTCTTTTTCTCTTCTTCATTTTCTTCTCCGGGCCGCTCCGCAACCATGCTGGCATGGAGGGAGGCTCCCGCTGTGTGACAGTGTCTCTTCGTCTGACGGTTCTTAAATAACGGGGGGCGGTGCCACCCGGTGACCCCGCCCCCCTCTGACGCATGGTGACTTGACAGGACTTCCCTGTGACGTCACGGGGAATGCCACAGGGAAGTCCCATCATGTCCCGTGTGTCAGAGGGGGGCGGGGTCACCGGGTGGCCCCACCCCCCGTTATTTAAGAACCGTCAGACGAGGAGACGCCGTCACATAGCGGGAGCCTCCCTCCATTCCAGCATGGGTGCGGAGCGTCCCGGAGAAGAAAATGAAGAAGAGAAGAAGGAAGAAGAGAAGAATAAGAAGATGAAGAGAAGAGCGGGAGCCTCCCCCCATGCCATGGGTGCGGAGCGGCCTGAGGAGAAGAAGATAGAAGACGCCGCGGAGGAGATGCTGGACGAGAACGCCGGAGGAAGAACCAGAAGATGAAGGAAGATAGAAGAAAGAAGAAGCATTTAAATAAAGGAATTGTCAAAAACTGTCTCTTGTCATTTTTAACATTTTTGACAGTTTTTTAGTGAAATGGTAGGGGTAAGTACCCCCTTACCATTTCACACAGGGGGGGGCCGGGATCTGGGGGTCCCCTTGTTAAAGGGGGCTTCCAGATTGCGATAAGCCCCCTGCCCGCAGAACCCCGCAACCACCGGCCAGGGTTGTGGGGATGAGGCCCTTGTCCTCATCAACATGGGGACAAGGTGTTTTGGGGGGCTACCCCAAAGCACCCTCCCAATGTTGAGGGCATGTGGCCTGGTACGGTTCAGGAGGAGGGGGCTGCACTCTCGTCCCCCCCTCTTTTCCTGCGGCCTGCCAGGTTGTGTGCTCGGATAAGGGTCTGGTACGGATTTTTGGGAGGACCCCACGCCGTTTTTTTTTTTTTTTTGGCGCGGGGTTCCCCTTAAAATCCATACCAGACCTGAAGGGCCTGGTATGGAATTTAGGGGGACTCCCACATCATTTTTTTTTTTTAATTTTGGTTCGGGGTTGCCCTGTGGGGAATTCCCGTGCCGTTTTTATCAATGAACTTCTATGTGTATTGTCGGCAATGCAATAGCCGCGGGTAGTTTTAAATGGCTTTTTTTCCTTCGAAATGTCATTTTGCTGTCAGACTGTTCTAAACAAGAGAAACATGCGCCCCTTTACAGGCATAATATAGACACCCCCCAGGTACGAAATTTAAAGGGATATTACACTTTTATTGTTTGACTTTAAGCATTATTAAAATCACTGCTCCTGAAAAAACGGCCATTTTTAAAACTTTTTTTTGCATTGATCCATGTCCCCTGGGGCAGGACCCAGGTCCCCAAACACTTTTTATGACAATAACTTGCATATAAGCCTTTAAAATTAGCACTTTTGATTTCTCCTATAGACTTTTAAAGGGTATTCCGCGGCATTCGAATTTGCCGCGAACACCCCAAATTGTTCGCTGTTCGGCGAACTTGCGAACAGCCAATGTTCGAGTCGAACATGAGTTCGACTCGAACTCGAAGCTCATCCCTAATTATTATAGCTGCATTGAATACAAGTCTAGCCAAAAATAGCTTGTAGAATCTTGAATGCTTTATTGGACAGAATACAGTCTTTTTATACACATTTAACACAAGGGGTTAGATAACGAGGTAGGGCTGACTCATGGACACACCCCCCCTCCCCTCTAGCAAAACTTAAAAGACAATATTATAATTAACATGTTAATTAACACAACACTTAAGGTAGACCTGGTGACCAGACAGTTTGTCTCCGCAGGTTAATGTGATCAGCTCTTTCAAGAATCATGTATTGTTCAGAATAAACAACCAACAATAGTCTTTGGGCAAGTCCAAAAAAAAATAAAAGATTAATATAGAAATACCAAATAACAGGGTGAATGTGGACAGAAAAAGGTCCTTGCAGCCAGTGTCCACGACAATACTGTCACATTCTCCCAACAATGTACCAAGAGGTCAAGAATTTGGTCTGCAATATGCTACAGGGTGGAGTAATCTGGGAAAGCCACCCCTGTTGTCCTAGTGCAAAAGAAGTATGGCAGTCAACGGGTCTATGTGGACTATTGTAAACCTAATGCATGCACCCACAGAGATGCCTATTCACTGCCTCAGATGGAGGAATCCTTAAAAAAAGGCCCTTGGACAAGCCAAGTTCTTCTCCACCCTGGATCTGGCTAGTGGCTACTGGCAAGTCCTGGTGCGGGACCAGGACCTGGGAAAAGACCGCTTTTATCACACCCCTGAGACTGTTTAAATTTAGTTGCATGCCCTTCAGCCTAAGCAATGTCCCCAGCCCCTTTCAGCACTTAATAGAAAGGCGTCTTGAAGACTTCAATTTTGAGACTGTGTTGGTTTACCTTGATGATACCATTATCTTCTCCACGACCTTCGAAGAACACAAAAACATCTGGACCGGATGTTCTCCCAATTGGCACAATACGGACTAAAGCTTAAACTCAGCATGTGCCACACAATTAGGCAAAAGAAGGAGTACTTGGGGCATGTTGTTGATGCCAGACCCAGCCAATGTACAAGCTGTCCATGACTGGCATCCTTCAAAAACTATCACTGAGCTGCACTCCTTCTTAGGACTAGTGGGGTACTACCTGCTATTTATCCCAAAGATCACCCAAATAGCTGCCTTCCTTATCCAGTTGCTGAGTGGCCACTGCACCCAGAAAAGGAGTTGATCTTTATCTTCTATCCAGTTCCAGTAGCAACAGCAACAGGATTTTGAAGTGCTAAAATAGAGATTGATCTCCGTCCCATTGCTGGCCTATGTGGACTACTTAGTTGCAGTACTCATATGCAGCATTAGGACATTTAGTTTGACCATTTGGCAGATTAAGTTTGACTATTTGGCAGACTGCGAACAGCCTGGGTTATGGGTTGAACTCATAGTTGACCCAAAACCAAAACTTAATCCTAGACCTATATACCTTAAAAATTATGGCTGTCTGATATTCCTTATATTTAATAGATATTCCTTTTTCCATTTATCAACATTTTTATTACCACCTCGTGGATGTTTCTTGGGTTCCCATCTTGAAGACTTAACTTTAAGGGGAACTTTGAACTAAGTAAAATAAAATTAAAAATAACATGTCATAATACAACCAAAAGGCTTAACAGTTTATGCTTATATAACTGTTTTGTTCATCAAATTCATGATTATTTGCAAATAAAACTGTAAACTGAATTGTAGAAGAAAGTAAAAATAAAATATCCGACATCGGCTGGAGACTAGCTGAGTGCAGTTTTCATACAATGGAGAAGCCCAGCTCCTAAATTGTTCATTTTTTCTTTACACATACAGTGTTCAAATCTGATAAAACTGATGACATATCGGACTACAGACAGGGTTAATTCTGATAAACAAAACTTCCCAGCCCCCTCATAAAGAGATCTAAGTAGATTTTTTTTCCTACTGTCACCAATCTGTGTCCCTGATCATCACCACACCAGTTATATGATGTACTGCACTGGTGACAGTTGTCATGGTTATGCAATAGAGTTTGTCGATCAGCATACCTGTCTCCATGTGTTCATCTCTAGAGACCAGCTGACCCTCACCTGACTGCTTTTGTAACCTCTCCTCTAAGCATGGCCCCACCCCAGGCCCTATCAGGGAACCCTATATTAACCTGTGCACTGCAAGCCAGCAGGGCTGATCAACCATTGTGTGTTAGCATCTGTGTGTACTTGCTGTGTTTCCTACATCTGATTCCTGTTACCGACTTTGGCCTGTTCTTAACTATTCCTGTCTGCTCGTGACCCTGACCTTTGGCGTGTTCCCGACTATCCCTGTTTGCCTATGACCCTGAACCTTGGCGTGTACTCTGTTGTCCTTGTCTGCTTGTGGCCCCCGACCTTGGCTTGTCCCTTACTTTCCTTGTTGTTCCAGCCTGCTGCCTCCTTCCTCTTCTCCTGTAGTCTACCGTGAGCTGTGAGACCCTGGGGTCCGCGATCTGGAGCCAGACTGCAGCGCAGTCCATCCTTACCATTAAAGGCTCTGGTGAACACCTGCTGGCTCTTAGACTCTGCGCCCTGGGGAATCTATGCTCTAGCTCCCAGTAGGATCTGTGTCAGTGATCCAGTAGACCTGCTTCCTGAAACCTCCCAGGGTTCGATCCGCAGCAGTCAGCCGTAGGGTCCACTACCTTGCGGTGCACTCCTGATCCCAACAGTGTGCATCTGTCACCCAGCCTCTAGGTGACCAGACAACAGTATGTAAAAAATTTTAATTTCTTCATTTTCAAGAAAAAAATACAAAAAAAAAACAACTCCCAAAAACTTGCCATGACACGTACTAAATACATTGGACTGTCTACATTCCAAAAAGGGGTCATTTGGTGGTCGGGGGGGGATTTGGACTGTCCTGGCATTTTAGGGCCTCAAAAAATGAGATTGGCTGTCAGTACATCGGGATTGATCAATTTTCAAATAAGTATAACATAGTTTGTGGACACAGATTTAAAAATATACACTGATTTGAGTTATTTTCACCAGAGAAATGGAGCAGAATACATGTTGGCCTAAATGTATAAAGAAAGGTGATTCATTTGCAAAATTATATAACAGAAAAGAAGAAAAACATGTTTTTTTTCAAAAAATTTTTATATTTAGCAAAAATAAAAAACCCAGTGGTGATTAAATACCACCAAATGAAAGCTCTATTTGTGTGAAAAAAATGATAAAAATGTCATATGTGTACAGTGTAGCATGACCGCACAATTGTCATTCAAAGTGTGACAGCGCTGAAAGCTGAAAATTCGCCTGGTATTAAAGTGGTTAAATACAGCAAAGAGAATTTCAATGTGAAAAACAAATGTGTGATTCATTTCAGAAAATACAACAGTGAAGTAATAACCTCCAGCCACCATCTCATAATAACTGTTGTACTTTGCACTGAACCTTAGAAGCACAGCACAGATTAACCATTCCAGTTTCTTCATAGATTTGTCCTGAAACTGGTGTGAAAATGGGGGTATATGAGGAGGTTGAGCATATGAGAGGAAAAGTCCTGCACTTTACACTTGATCAGTGTGAAAATGGTGGTCAGGGGTATGGCCGAGTGTTGTTACAGCTTTTTGGCTTTGCAGGACATGGAAAATCTTCCCTTATCAATTCCTGTTTTTATGCTTTATTGGAAACACCATACAAGAAGTATGCAGCAACACAAGATTCTAATGGTGCCGTAACCCTTCACAGGACAATGCATTTTCTCACTCCTATCATTGCCGTTGTGGATAACCGAGGGTGTCCTACACTGAGCCCCTCTGAGGCAGGTGAAATGTATGCACAGCTTGGTAGGTAAAATATTTTATTATCATTATTATTATTATTATTATAAAATGAATGAACATTCATGCCGATTTTGATATAGATTGTGTGATAATACCAGCTAATGCTTAAACCTTAAATTGGATCATTTTACTTAGAATATACTTATAACTTTTTAGAAGAACAATGGCAGAAAAATTACCAAGTGCCATCAAATATGTTCCTCTTTTTCATCACCTTTATTAATCTGAGTATATATTTATCTGTGTTCCAAGCATGTTACAGTAAATCCATTTACTACTATTTGCTGACTCACTACCTCTGCTAGAAGCATCAACTACTCTTTTAGTAAAATAATACTGTCAAGCAAATCCATGCTGTTAATCTCCTGTTACTCTCTGCAGGAAACTTTCTCCCTTTGAATAAAAAGGTTGAATGGTCTAAGACTTTTAAAGATATGATGATTAAACTGGAAGAAGCTGAAGGGAAGCAACATTTGACAGATTTCATTGTTCCTGTATTTGTCTACAGGTAGGGCTTTATTCCGTTTCTATCCCCCTCTATGACTCTCATAGGGGTGCGCAGCCTATTGCATTAGTGTGTGCACCCCAAAGCTGGGGTAAATGGTAGGTGTGGCCAAATTGTGTTTTTTTTTTAGTGGGAGGAGCTTAAATTGTACAGTTAAATAAAACAAAATCCTTCCTGTACCCATAAAATATGCTTTTTGTCTACCCTTCCCCCAGTAGAATGCATTCACACTAATGCCGTATGGTTTACATGGATGCAGCACACTGTACCTGCAGTTTTCATGTGGGTTGGTTGCACTTTGTCATAGACTTCTATTATATCCTGGGGTTTTAGTGCGCTTTCTGAAAATAAAAACTGTAAGAGCGGTTTTGGTGCGCTTTCAGAAAGTGACTCAAAACCATGGGACATAATAGAAGTCTATGGCAAAATGCTGCTATCCTACACCAAAACCGCGGGTACTCTGCGCTGCATCCATGGTGTGGGAAAACTGCACAGCATTAGTCTGAAAGCCAAGCTGACCATTTATTATTACTCACCTCTGAACTCTCTGTTAATTACTACTGACCCTTGAAGTCCGCCTCACTTACTGCTGACCCCTGAACTCCGCCTCGTTTACTACTGACCCCTGAACTCTGCCTCACTTATTACTGACCCCTGAACCCTGGCCTCAATTACTACTGACCCCTGAATCTGCCTCACTACTGACCCCTGAACTCTACCTCACTTATTACTGACCCCTGAACTCAGCCTCACTTACTACTGACCCCTGAATCTGCCTCCCTCCCAGTGGCGGCTGGTGAAGTTTTAGGATGGGGGGGCGCTGGACCCCGCCCTTCCTTTTTGACCCCTCCCACTTGGTGAAAATGGGCGTGGTTTCAGCTAAATAGTGGCCGTGGCTCTAACGTGGTGTGGTTGGCGTCTGAGATGAACGAGGGATGGAGGGAGAGCGAGAGAGGGATGGAGGGACAGTAGTCCCAGATCCTACACAACAATAGAAATATGTGTATTCCATAAAGTTTAACAATAAGCAGATAAAGATACTCCAAACACCTAGTGTTAGCACTTCAATCATCCCGTCACCATGGTTGTTATGGTGTCAGGATGATTGAAGCGCATTATTTCTATTATTACATTGTAATATAAAATGAAATCATTCAACTCACCATAATGCAGAATCAGTGGGAGTCCCGAGTGTGTCGCCTGCCACCAGATGCCATCAGGTGTCCCCAGCGGAGTCCCACCTTACATGCAGCCTATGTCACACAAAAAGCAGCCAGCTGTGTGTAGAACATCTTATGTAGGACATGTCATGAATTACAATTTGTACATAGCATGTCCTACACATAGCATGTTCTTCTACACATAGAATAACATACACATAACATGTCCTCCACATAACATGCCATAAACATGACATACACATAACATGTCCTACACATAACATGACATACACATAACATGACGTCCACATAACATGACGTCCACATAACATGACGTCCACATAACATGTCCTCCACATAACATGACATACACATAACATGTCCTCCACATAACATGACATACACATAACATACACATAACAGGACATACACATAACATGACATACACATAACATGTCCTCCACATAACATGACATACACATAACATACACATAACATGACATTCACATAACATACACATAACAAGTCCTCCACATAACATGTCCTCCACATAATATACACATAACATGTCCTCCACATCACATGACATACACATAACATACACATAACATGACATACACATAACATGACATACACATAACATGTCCTCCACATAACATGACATACACATAACATGTCCTCCACATAACATGACATACACATAACATACACATAACAAGTCCTCCACATAACATGCCGTAAACATGACATACACATAACATGTCCTCCACATAACATGACATACACAAAACATGACATACACACATAACATACACACATAACATACACATACCATACACATAACATGACATACACATAACGTAACATACACAAAACATGTCCTCCACATAACATGACATACACATAACATACACATAACCTGTCCTCCACATAACATGACATACACAAAACATGACATACACATATAACATACACATAACATACACATAACATGACATACACATAACATAACATACACATAGCATACACATAACATGACCTCCACATAACATACACATAACATGTTCTCCACATAACATGACATGCACATAACATGTCCTCCACATAACATGTCCTCCACATAACATGTTATACACATAACATACACATAACATGACATACACATAACATGTCCTCCACATAGCACAACATATACGTAGCATGCCATATACATTGCATGTTCTCCACATAACATGTCCTACACATGACATACACATAGCATGTCCCACATATAGCACATCCTGCACATAATGTCGTCCACATAACATGTCATATGCCTACAATTTTTTACCCATAGCATATCCTCCACAAATCATGAGTTGCACAACAAGTCCTCCACATAGCATGTCCCATACACAGCATGTCCTACATAGCATGCCCTGTACATAAAATGCCATATAACATGACATACACATAAAGCAGCCCAAACATATGTGTAATCATGTGTAGGACTTAATGCTGCAGACACCCACTCCTGGCTAGAGACAACACCTCGGATTGTAAGCACTTGTTGCTGTCATTATGGGATGGGGGTGGATTCTCATTAGGTGATCAGTCACTGGATGGACGGCTTTAATTTGAGTGGGGTGGGTGGGGGAGGGAAGGAGGCCATTAGAGCGGCTGATAAAACTTCTAACCTTTCTCGGCCGGCCATCCTCATCAATCTCCGTGTCCTCTGTCATGCTGTTGGTGTGGATGGAGGGATCACCAGCCAGATTCCAGTGCCCGGAGAATCAGTCTGCAGTCCTCATACTTCCTGTTTCCTCTCTCTCTTGGGCACAATGAGACAGAGAAAACAGGAAGTGACATCAATTGGAGATGCCAATCAAACCGCCCGGCCGTAGTAATATATACTACAAGCGCCGGGCGGAAGCTACTCGGCGCCTCAAAAAGCGCCGCAAGGTGGGCTAAACGCCCGCAAATGCAGCGCCACATCTGTAATCTCGTGATTGCATAGACGTGGCGCTTCCCATAAGTGCACTGTGTCCAGCGTCCGAACACAGTGTACTTAAGGACCTTTTTTTGTAATTTTGTTTTATATTTAAAGGGCCAGTATTAATTAATTAATTAATTTTTTTTTTAACTTTTTTTGTTTGACTGCCTGGAGGGGGGACGGCGCCGCCTATGGATAGGCCGCCACTGCTCACTACTGACCCCTGAACTCAGCCTCATTTACTACTGAACCCTGAATCTGCCTCACTACTGACCCCTGGACTCCGCCTCACGTATTACTGACCCTTGGACTTCGCCTCACTTACTACTGACCCCTGAACTCTGCCTCACTTACTACTGACCCTGAACTCTGCCTCACTTACTACTGACCCCTGAATCTGTCTCACTACTGACCCCTGAACTCTGCCTCACTTACTACTGACTCCTGGACTCCACCTCACTTACTACTGACCCCTGAACTCTGCTTCACTACTGACCCCTGAACTCTGCCTCACTTACTACTGACCCCTGAACTCTGCCTCAGTACTGACCCCTGAACTCTGCCTCACTACTGACCCGTGAACTCCGCCTCACTTACTACTGACCCCTGAACTCTGCCTCACTACTGACCCCTGAACTCTACCTCACTTACTACTGACCCCTGACCTCTGTCTCACTACTGACTCCTGAACTCCACCCCACTTACTACTGACCCCTGAACTCCACCCCACTTACTACTGATACCTGATTTCCACCTCACTTTCTACTGACCCCTGAACTCCACCTCACTACTTCCCCCTGAACTCAACCTCACTTACTACTGACCTCTGAATCTGCCTCACTACTGACCCCTGGACTTTTCCTCACTTACTACTGACCCCTGGACTCCGCCTCACTTACTACCGACCCCTGAGTCAGAGTTCAGAAGTCAGTAGTGACACAGAATACAGAGTGCAGTAGTAAGTGACCCCCTCTGCACTGCTTACCTGTGTTCTCCTTCTCCCTGGACGTTTCACATTACTCAGGATACTGCAACTCCAGATCCCCCTTCTCCCATTCACTGGTCCTGTAGAGCTAAATTACAGCTTCTCATAGCCACTCCTATTGGACTGGTATAGGAGAAGGAAGGGGGGATTGCTGGAGTTTCAGTATCCTGAGTAATGTGAAAATCCAGGGGGAAAAACAGAAGTCACTCGTATTTCTTTGTCTTCCTTACAGCTGCGCTTGTCACAGGCAGCTACGGGGGAAATGCTGTTTGTTTATTTCGGTAAGGGGGCGGGTGCTAAAGGAGAGCATGGAGAGTAGGGAGCGGTGCTATGATTGACTATGATTCACTGTGATTAGCTTATAGAACCCCTTGTTAGGCTGGCTTTAGCACCACCCCCTCCCTGGTATGAAGCCAATCACAATTGTTATGGAACTATTTCTGATTGGGACTCTAAAAACAGAAGTTAATACTGCAGCTGCAGGAAGAGATTCATAGGATGCAATCACTGTGTGTAAAATGTCAGTTCAGTGCCAAAGTTTATTATTACATGTTATTTTATACATAGATAACAAAGGGGTGGTATGAGATGTTATTAAAGACTAACAAATATGAATATATTATTAAAAGCTAGCAAAAAGAACATTTGCAAAATTAAAACATTGAGCGGGGTGGGGGGAGTAGAAATAGAGAGAGCTTCTAGCAGAAGATGTGTCTGTGTGTTAGGTGAAGGTTACAGAACACATTTCAACACTGAGAACAAATGGAGTCTCTTGTGCTTAAATGAACAACACAGTGAATGTCCATATCATTTCCCTCCTTTTGTTTATTTGACACCTTTTTTCTCCATGTTATATTCAGCTGATTGCTGGTAGCTCCTGTTACATTGGCGCAGAGAGACGGCGTCCTGTTCAGCTCTCTCCTAGTTTTCTCACAATAATGGGTTCATCAGGGCTGGTGGTACATTTGTTGGTACAGCGGGTAGTCACACAGAGGCATAGCCTGATGAGGAAGTAAATTACAATTATGAGAAATAGGAACGTCACAATGTAAGCGCTTAGTTTCTGTAATCATGTTGCTATGCCATATAAAAAATCACCAAGACCCTTCTAAACCCTGAAAGGGGTTCCATCCATCTTTAGCAATATCTCCGGCCTTATTCTGTAGTTCTCTTATCTTAGCAAGGTGCCCTTTAATAATGTCCTCATTATCAGAAATGCATATACAACAGTCAGTGTGAAATACCTTACACATCCCACCTTGAGCTGCAGTGAGATAATTTATAAGTTATTCTGTGCTCTAATACTACTTTTTTTAAGCTGAGCCATTTCTTCACTTAATAAACCTATATTAGTGGTAGTAAGGTTAATAATCTCATCTACAATTCTAGTGTAATTATTTATTCTTTTCATTGCTTCAATTCCCCATCCTGTCCAGGAAGGGAACCATGACCAAGCCATGTCACCTTCACTGAACAGCTCTCTTCTGAACACTAAAGGGTATTCTGGACTTTGATCTGGTCGTGCTGTATCTTTGCAAACAGCCAAAGCAGGTGCTAACTTCCCAATATAACATGTACCTGTAACATTAGTAGGAAGCCAGGAGTAAGCTTTATTTCTACATATATAATATAACCCTATACGTATGGACGGTATGCCTGCACCTAAAAAACTGGAAGCAATTACATGAAATCTCAGGTAACCGATATTTTCACATATTGGGAACTGTGAGCAATTTGTACTATAAAGGGTTTTATTTAGTTCTGGATCTGGGATATAATAATATTGACCATAGTTTCCTCCATAAACTGTAATTTTTGCTCCGGTGAAATCTGAATTGCCCAACCGTGTACATTTAGTGTTAAACGGGCATGTAATGTTTAAACAAATCTGTGGAGTGTTTATCTGTTTTGAAACCATCAAAGTTACTGATCTGTGCTCATTAGCTGTGGAGACTATGTATGAGCCATTTATTCTGGTCCTGTTTAGATCAGTGAATTTGAGAGGCTTTGCTATCATTAGTATTGTTCCTGTTTGGGGATGTAAGTGAGAACACACCCAGCAGTTACTAGCGTTGCTATGGGTTGCATGCAATTTTAACATTTGGATGAAAGGGTTATTTTTCCATGTCTCAGTTCTCACAAACAACAAAAAGAAAAGAAACATCATCATCATTTTTTCAAAGGATATCACTTCAGGATTTTCTTGCAGTGACTGACGTGAATCAGGTAGGCTTTCCTTTCAACTTGACAGCGGAACCGGTTGTCATAAGCACCAAATGTGGACCGTCAAATTTTGGTTCTAGCGGCTTTCCAACGTGTCGCTTGACCACAACTCAGTCACCTGGTTGGATTCTGTGAATACTAGGGATGAGCTTCGTGTTCGAGTCGAACCCATGTTTGACTCGCACATCGTCTGTTTGCCCGTTCGCCGAATTGCGAATGATATGGGCTGTTCGCGCCAAATTCGTGTGGTGCGTCACGGCCCATAATTCACTGCAGCATCGCAGTGCATTGCTGGCTGATGATTGGCCAAGCATGCACTATGACCCGCATGCTTGGCCAATCACAGCGCCGTCAGTAGAGAGAGCTGTAATTGGCCAAAGCCAGGGTGGCTTGGACCAATTATGGCTCAGGGGGTTTAGAACACACCTCAAACTATATAAGGCCACCTGCACGGCGGCCCTGTGTAGTGTGTTCCGGCGTGTTTAGAGAGAGAGAGAGACAGTGTCATTTCATTTGAGTTAGCTAGATTAGGCAGGACAGTCAGTGAGGTAGCTGCACTTACAGTGTATTGTGTATATATATGCATTCCAGGTGTTGTATATATATATATATATATATATATATATATATATACACTGTATTCAGTTTAGCTAGATCCATTCCTGTTATCTTCCTACTGACAGGCAGGCTTGTGTTGTTACAGTATTTACAGCTACCTGAAGAAAATTGCTGGTGTTCTCTTGATCCTATTGGTACCACAGTCAGGCAGCTAGACTATTTACAGTTAGTGTAGTGCGTCCTCCTCACAGTGTTCAGTTAAATCTACAAGTTAGTTTAGTCTGACCTCTGCAAAGTGTTCAGCTAAAACTACAAGTTAGTGTAGTGCGTCCTCCTCACAGTGTTCAGCTAAAGCTACAAGTTAGTTTAGTGTGACCTCTGCACAGTGTTCAGCTAAAGCTACAAGTTAGTGTAGTGCGTCCTCCTCACAGTGTTCAGCTAAAGCTAAAAGTTAGTTTAGTGTGACCTCTGCACAGTGTTCAGCTAAAGCTACACGTTAGTTTAGTGTGACCTCTGCACAGTGTTCAGCTAAAGCTACAAGTTATGGTAGTGCACCCTCCTCACAGTGTTCAGCTAAAGCTACAAGTTGGTATAGTGCGTCCTCCTCACAGTGTTCAGCTAAAGCTACAAGTTAGTTTAGTGTGACCTCTGCACAGTGTTCAGCTAAAGCTACAAGTTATGGTAGTGCGCCCTCCTCACAGTGTTCAGCTAAAGCTACAAGTTGGTATAGTGCGTCCTCCTCACAGTGTTCAGCTAAAACTACAAGTTAGTGTAGTGCGACCTCTGCACAGTGTTCAGCTAAGGCTACAAGTTAGTGCAGTGCGTCCTCTGAACAGTGTTCAGCTAAAGCTACAAGTTAGTTGAGTGTGACCTCTGCACAGTGTTCAGCTAAAGCTACAAGTTAGGGTAGTGCGCCCTCCTTACAGTGTTCAGCTAAAGCTACAAGTTGGTGTAGTGCGTCCACCTCACAGTGTTCAGCTAAAACTACAAGTTAGTGTAGTGCGACCTCTGCACAGTGTTCAGCTAAGGCTACAAGTTAGTGTAGTGCATCCTCTGAACAGTGTTCAGCTAAAACTACAAATTAGTGTAGTGAGACCTCTGCACAGTGTTCAGCTAAAGCTACAAGTTAGTGTAGCGCGTCCTCCTCACAGTGTTCAGCTAAAACTACAAGTTAGTTTTTTGCGAGCTCTGCACAGTGTTAAGCTAAAGCTACCTGTAGAAGGTTGGTGGTGTTTTCATACTACAGGCAGGCAGTTGATTTTGCTAGCTGCAGTATCAGTATATATATATGTATATATATATGTATATATATATCCCAGCTTAGTGCAGCTACAGGCAATTAGTATGTCTGGAAGGCCAACAAGGAGAGGCAGACAGTCACAAGCCAATAAAAGAGGGCAAGCAGGCTCTGTGTCTAGAGGCAACCGTGCTGGTCATGGAGACGGTGCATCCTCATCAGCACATGGCCGTGGGACACGCTTGGTCTTTTTTTCGGCAGCTGGCTAGGTTGAGCCGCAACATGCGGAAGACTTGGTCAAGTGGATGACCAAGCCATCCTCATCCTCCTCATCCTCTTTCACCCATGCTCAGGGTTCTTTGTCTGGCAAAGCAGCTGCCAACGCGGCCTCTTCCCTCGGCTCAATGGCATCAGTTACTCCTTCCCTAGCCCCACCATGTCCTCCTGAGGAGTCCCTCGAACTGTTTGACCACAGTGTTGGGTACATGCTCCAGGAGGATTCCCAGCGTTTAGAAGGCTCTGATGATGATACTGAGCTAGATGAAGGCAGTAACGTGAGCACGGACAGAGGGCCCAAGAAGGACAGCAATCTGGCAGTCATGCTCCCCCTGCTGCAGCATACTGCCAGGTTTGCTCCAGTGATGAGGAGGGAGGGGATGATGAGGTCACTGACTCAACGTGGGTGCCTGATAGGAGAGAGGAGGAGGAGGCACATCACCAACGAGGCCGGATGCCCTCCAGGGGCCAGCCTAAGGGCAGCACACTGACTGCATCACACCCCAAAGCTCAGCATGTGCAGGGCACTGCTGTCTCTGCGCATTATTCAAAAAGTTCTTTGGTGTGGGCCTTTTTTGAGACAAGTGCATCAGATTGCACCGCTGTTATTTGCAACATATGTCTCAAGCATATCTCGCGTGGCCAAAACATCTCCCGCTTGGGCACCACATGCTTGACCAGACATATGTTGACCTGCCATGCAGTTCATTGGCAAGCGTATCTAAAAGACCCACACCAAAGAACAAAGAGGACCTCTACTTGCTCCTCATCAGCTGAGATCTCCAACCCCACTATACCTTCAGTCCTCTCTGAGACCTGCACTGAGAGGAATGAAGGTGTAGAATAAGGTGTGTCACAGCCAAGTACTTGTGGGCAATATGCTTTCGGTACACTGATGTCAGATTGTACCAGGCAAATTTCCCTGCCCCAGCTGCTGCACCGCCGAAAGAAGTTTACTCCCAGTCATCCACATGCCCAGCGGTTGAATGCTAGCTTGGCAAAATTGCTAGCACTTCAACTGCTGCCTTTTCAGTTGGCAGACTCTGCCCCCTTCCGTGAGTTTGTGGAATGTGTGGTTCCTCAGTGGCAGGTACCCAAACGCCACTTTTTCTCATGGAAGGCGATTCCGGCTCTCTACCGGCATGTGGAAGGCAATGTCCATGCCTCGCTGGACAGGGCGGTCAGCGGTAAGGACTCATGGTCCAGCAGGCATGGACAGGGACGTTACCTAAGTTTCATTGCGCATTGGGTCACTCTGCTGGCAGCTGGGAAGGATGCAGGACAAGGTGCAGTAGTGTTGGAGGTTGTTCCGCCACCACGCCTCCAAAATGCCACTTCTAATGATTCTGACATACCTCTCTCCTTCACCCCCTCCTCTTCTTCTTCCTCCATGGCCTCTTCCTGTGCTTTGTCCTCGGAACCAGCGGTACTCCGTAGGTGTTCAAGGGGCTACACAAGTACGCAGGCCAAAAGATGCCATGCGGTGCTTGAACTGGTGTGCTTGGGGGACAGGAGCCACACTGGGGCAGAGGTTCTGTCAGCTCTGCAGGGGCAGGTTCAGAGGTGGTTGACGCCACGCCAACTTAAGGCAGGAATGGTGGTTTGCGACAATGGCACCAACCTCCTCTCCGCCCTCTGACAGGGACAAATGACCCATGTGCCCTGTTTGGCTCACATCCTTAACTTGGTGGTGCAGCGGTTCTTGGGCAGGTACCCGGGCTTACAGGATGTCCTGAGGCAGGCCAGGAAAGTCTGTGTGCATTTATGCCGGTCATATAATGCCAGTGCTCGGCTGGCGGACCTCCAAAAGGAGTTTAACCTGCCCAAGAACCGCCTAATCTGTGACATGCCCACCAGGTGGAACTCAACGTTGGCCATGCTGCAGTGGCTGCACATGCAGCAGAGGGCCATCAATGAGTACCTGTGTGACTATGGCACCAGGACAGGGTCAGGGGAGCTTGTTTTTTTTCCCCACGCCAGTGGGCCATGATCAAGGATGCATGCACTGTCCTGTCACCATTTGAGGAGGCCACGAGGATGGTGAGCAGTGACAGTGCATGCATCAGTGACACTGTCCCCCTTGTCCACCTGTTGGAGCACACGCTGCATGGAATAATGGACAGGGCACTTGAGGCAGAACAGAAGCAGGAAGAGGAGAACTTTCTAGCTCTCAAGGCCCCCTTTATCCAGACAGTGTTCCTGCGTGCCTGCCGATCACACAGGAAGAGGACGAAAAGGAGAAGGAGGAGGATTGTGTCAGTATGGAGGTGGAGCCTGGCACTCAGCATCAGCAGCAGTCTTTAAGGGATCAGTCCCAAGAAACACATGGACTTGTACGTGGATGGGAGGAGGTGGCTGCAGACCATGTCGTCCTTAGTGACCCAGAGGACTCCGGCCCGAATGCCTCAGCAAACCTACGCTGCATGGCCTCCCCATATCCTGCAAAGCCTGCGTAAGGATCCTCGTATTCGTGGTATCAAGGAGGAGGACCAATACTGGCTGGCAACCCTCCTTGACCCACGTTACAAGGGTAAGGTTGCGGACCTTATCTTGCCGTCGCAGAGGGAGCAGAGGATGAAACATCTTCGGGAGGCCTTGCAGAAAGGTCTGTGCAATGCGTTCCCAGAGACTGGGAGGTTACAAACTCCTGTTCCTGGACAACGTGTTGCTGAGGCTTCGGTCAGTCAAAGAAGGAGCGGTGAAGAAGGTGGCTGTCTGACCGATGCGTTCAGACAATTTTTTAGTCCTCAGCCCCAAGGTATGATCGGTTCCAGCAACCATCGCCAGCGTCTGTTTTACATGGTGCAGGAATTCCTAGGGGCAAGATCTGACTTGGACACCTTTCCCACCGAAAATCCTCTGGGTTACTGGGTCTTGAGGATGGATCACTGGCCAGAGCTTGCACAGTATGCAATTGAGCTACTGGCCTGGCCTGCATCCAGCATTCTATCGGAACGCACATTCAGTGCTGCTGGAGGCTTTGTAACCGATCACAGGGTGTGTCTGTCCACCGACTCGGTCGATCGACTGACCTTCATAAAAATGAATCAGTCTTGGATCACCACCAGATAGCAAGCACCTGATGCTGATGTAACCGAATAATTTTTTTTGAAATCTCAGATTCCTTCAAAGACTGCCTATGCTGAGTGACTATCCTGAGTAATTATCCTCTTCCTCCTCAATGATCATGCTGATAGCTTGTAAGAACATTTTTGGTTCTGGGCGCCGCCACCAGTGCCTAAGACCCAATTTTTCAGCCCCTGTTTAACAGGGGCCTGTAGTTACAATTTTTGATGCAATACTTTGCAGCAGGGCTCGTTCCTGCGTTCCAACTAGAGTATCTGTGAGGGGTTGCAGTGTTGTGGCACCAGCACCAGTGCCTAAGGCACAATTTTTCAGTCCCTGTCTAACAGGGGCGTGCAATTACAATTTTTGATGCAATACTTTGCAGCAGGGCTCATTCCTGCGTTCCAACTAGAGTATCTGTGAGGGGTTGCAGTGTTGTGGCACCAGCACCAGTGCCTAAGGCCCAATTTTTCAACCCCTGTTCAACAGGGGCATGTAATTACAATTCTTGATCTAATATTTCACAGCAGGGCCCATTTCTGCGCCCACCAAGATTAACTGTGAGGACTTACAGTGTTGTGGCACCAGCACCACCACCACCATCACCAAAGGCCCAATTTTTCTGGCCCTGTTCAACAGGGGCATGTAATTACAATTCTTGATCTAATATTTCACAGCAGGGCCCTGTGAGGGCTTACAGTGTTGAGGCCACAACAACACCTAAGGCCCGAATTTCTGCTGAGTATATAGGACAGGCCCCTACTTTCAAACATCCAACTTACAAACGACTCCTACTTGCAAACGGAAGGAGACAACAGGAAGTGAGATGAATTCTACCTCATAGGAAGGGAAGTTCTCTCCTGTAAGAGTTAATATGGGAAAAACTTTTCCCCTTTCCACTGATGCTTTATCACCAATCCTTGTTTCACTAAAAAAAAACAAATTGTCAAAAAACATTTGTCATTGGGACAGAAAGTGAGGTAAAATCTTCTGAAGAGGTGCACAGACAGCAAAACAAATGTCACAGATAACCCTTCCCTACGTTTTCCAAAAAGCTTAAAAATAGATTTTTTTGGCTGGAGCTACACTTTAAAAATGTACCAGCTCAAAATTACAAACAGATTCAACTTAACAACAAACCTACAGTCCCTGTCTTGTTTGCACCGCCTGTATACTGCTGTTCAGAGTATATAGGGCCCGGGGGCCCCACGCCTTTCCTTGTTTTAATTTGGGTGCGGGGTTCCCCTTAATATCCATACAGGACCCAAAGGGCCTGGTAATGGACTGGGGGGTACCCATGCCGTTTGTCTCACTGTTTTTCATCCATATTGCCAGACCCGACATTACATTAAAGCCGCAAGCAGTTTTTAAATGCCTTTTTTTTCCTTTAAAAATGACATTTTGTGCAGGGACTGTTCTAAGCACGGGAAACACGCGCCACTTTACAGGCATACTATAGACACCCCCCAGGTACAATATTTAAAGGAATATTTCACTTTTTTTTACTTTAAGCATCATTAAAATCACTGTTCCCGAAAAAACATCAGTTTTTAAAAGTTTTTTTTGCATTGATGCATGTCCCCTGGGGCAGGACCCAGGTCCCCAAACCCTTTTTAGGACAATACCATGCAAATTAGCCTTTAAAATTAGCACTTTTGATTTCAAACGTTCGAGTCCCATAGACGTCAATGGGGTTCTAACGTTCGTGCAAATTTTCGGTCCGTTCGCAGGTTCTGGTGCGAACCGAACCGGGGGGTGTTCGGCTCATCCCTAGTCATAACCTGAAACAGAATCTGGGTCGGGGATAGATTTATAAACATCTTCATGTATTTTATTCAATGGTATTTGCAAAATCTGAACATATTCTAACAGATTAGAGTGAGAAGCCTGCAACTGTTGGGGAAAATATAGCCCTGTTTTGGGTGGCCCTCCAAATAAAATATCATAGGAGGACAGCCCATGTGGTTGTTTAGGGGTAGTTCATACAGAATATAGGGCTAATGGCAAAGCTTCCACCCATCCTTTTCCTGTATCTGCTTTAATTTTTGCAGATCTATTTTTCAAAATTCCATTAAGTTTCTCAACTTTACCACTACTTTGTGGATGATAAGGTGTATGGAAAGCTTGCTGTATGTGAAGGGCTTCCATTATCTCTTTCATTACTTCCCCAGTAAAATGGGTTCCTCTGTCACTCTAAATAGTTTCAGGAACTCCATATCTACAAACTATTTCATTCAAAATGTTCTTTGCTGTTGTTTTTGCATTTGCTTTAGCTACCAGCCAGCACTCAGGCCAACCTTAAAGCATGTCAACACACACTAAAGCAAACTCATAGGTGCCTATTCTAGGCATCTGAATGTAGTCTATTTGAATTCTTTGGAAAGGGAAATCTGGCTTAGGAGAATGCTTTTGGGGAACATGGACAGACCTCCCTGCATTGTACAGAGCACAAGTGAGACATGAATCACAAAACCTGGCTGCAAATGCACTAAATCCAGGTGCTATCCAATAGCAGTCAGTAAGTGCCACCATCATGCCCTTAAGATGACTGACGCCATGTGCCAGTTGTGCTAAAACTGGGTACAAACTCCTGGGTAGATACCACCTGTTGTCACAGGCCCTGCTGATTTTGGGTAGCATTACATTTGATCCACTTATCCTTCTCTTTATCGGGGGCCTGGTTCTGCAACGGAATTAGAGTTTCTACATCCCACTGCTCTTGATGAGGGGAATCTGTCCCCGCTACCTGGGTGACCCCTACAATGGGTGTTACTTGGTCCACTAAAGCATTTCCTCTGGCTGTCATCTCATTTCCCCTTGCATGTCCTTTTACCTTTAAAATGGCAACTTCTGCTGGTTTCTGAATGGCCTCAAATAGCCGCTCTATGAGTTTTGCATGTCTCACTGGCTTTCCTGCACTAGTCAGAAAGTTATGTGCTTTCCAGATAGGCCCAAAATCGTGGGCTATTCCAAATGCATATCTGCTGTCAGTGTAAATGTTTCCCCTTTGATTCTCTAGGAGATGACATGCTTTGACTACAGCACACAACTCCGCTTCCTGTGCTGACATCTGGGTTGTCAATGCTTCCTGATGTAAAATGGTGTCTGTAGTGGTTACAGCAAACCCTGTGTGTGGCTGACCATCATCAGTGTAAAATCTGGAACCATCTACGAATAAGTGTGTGTCACAATCTGCTAAGGGCTCATCTTTTGCTGGTGTTACAGAGGCCCTTTCTACCTCCATAAGAGCCATACAATCATGAGAAAAACTCTCAGGTTCTACATTAGTACCATTTGTTGCATCTTCCTCATCAATTATAGGAAGAAGAGTAGCCGGATTTAAAGTAACACATCGTTTGATTGTTAAATTCGATGGAGCAAAAAGAGCAGACTGGTACTTGTCAAATCTACTGGCAGACTCATGTCTGGTATTTACTTGATTTATGATTTCCTGTACTGCATGTGGCATATACAGGATCAGAGCAGAATCTAGTACAAGCTTGTTACTTTGTCTAGCAGCAAAATGCAGGCTGCTATGGCTCGCATACAACTGGGGGAGCCTTTTGATGACAGGGTCTAATGAGGCTGATACATACATCACAGGCCTCTGTTTGTCTCCATGTAGCTGGGTGAGTACACCTGCAGCAAATCCATTGACTTCATGACAGAACAACGAGAAAGTCTTAGTATAGTCAGGAAGTCCAATGGCGGGAGCTTCAGACAAAATTTTAATAAGCTCCTTCATCTGCAATTCATTGTCCCATGTGAGTTTGAAAGGGTTTCTAGTGGTAGCCTCATATAGAGGAGCCATAAGTTCTGATGCATTTGAAATCTAGTCCCTACAATATCCCACTAACCCCAGGAAGGCACGTAACTGCCGTACATTTCTTGGCTTTTCAAAGTTTTGTAGAGTTTTAACTTGATCTGGAGTTAGGTGACGGATTCCATGTGAAATGCAGTGACCCAGGAAGATCACTTTCTCTTAGCAGTATTGTAGCTTATCTTTGCTAACGTTGTTGTTACTGTTATAGAGAAACATGAGAAGGCTTACTGTTTCTCTGCTACAAATGTCCTTTGTATCAGAACAAATAAACAAATCTTCTATGTACTGAAGCAAAACTGTCTTTGGGTGTGAGAGGGACCATTGGTCCAATACTTGCTTTAACGCAGTATTATATTCAGAGGGGCTACTCACACAGCCTTGGGGCAATCTTGTCCATTCTAACTTTTGGGCATAATGGCTAAATGAAAAAAGGTGCCAGCAATCTGGGTGCAGGGGCACCGAAAAGAAAGCATTTGCAAGATCAGTCACTGTAAAGCAGGTGCTGCAGGCAGGTATTCCACTTAGTAAAGTGCGGGGGTTGGGTACGATTGGGGTATCTGCCTCTATTATATTATTAATGGCTCTCAAATCATGCACCATGCGGTATGTCACCTGTCCACCCTTCTTGTCTGGCTTCTTTGCAATTGGGAACAGGGTTGTATTGACTTGGGACTTAATTGGTACAACAACCCATGCTGCTTTCAGTTGAGTGATTTGATCCTTTATCCCCTCAGTCTGAGCAATACTCAGTGGGTACTGTTTAATCTGTGGGAGATGGGCTCCTGGTTTAATTTTTATCATGACTGGGGTGCAATCCAGCAGACCTACATCATATTTGCTGGTGGCCCATAATTCAGCGGGAATCACTTTCAATTCTGGTGGAAATGGTGGAGTGGAGTCTTGGATTAAAAATACTCCACAGGCAGAATTTTAAAACTTCTCCTGACAGACTACTGTCCACTTGGACTCCTGTAGGAGTGTAGTCTATGTTTGCTAAAATTTGGTTCAAAATGTCAGCTCCCAAAAGATTGGTAGGAACTGTGTCTGAAACTAAAACTTTAGTGACAATTTCTGTTTGCTGTCCTAGTCTGAGTTTAAGTGGCTTGGACTCAACCAAATCAGTAGAGATCCCGGTTAGGCAAACACCAGAGATAACATTTGTAGATATTAATCCTGGAGGTAAGTCCTCTATATTAAAAACACTTTGGCTTGCACCAGTATCGATTAAACAGGTTAATTCTGTTTCTCCTCCAGGATAGGGGAGTTCTTGTAAAAATACTTTTACTCTGGCCTCGGGACCATTGTCTCCCCTATTTAACATGATTGATACTGGCATGCCATTTTCCTATACAGATTCACAGGACGCAATCACTGTGTGTAAAATGTCCGTTCAGAGCCAAAGTTTATTATTACATTTTATTTTATACATAGATAACAAAGTAGTGGTGTGAGATGTTATTAAAAAACTAACAAATATAAATATGTTATTAAAAGCTAGCGAAAAGAACAATTGCAAAAGTAAAACCTTGAGAGGAGAGGGGGGAGTAGAGAGCTTCTAGCAGAAGATGTGTCTGTGTGTTAGGTGAAGGTTACAGAACACATTTCAACAGCATGAACAAAATGGAGTCTCTTGTGCTTAAATGAACAATACAGTGAAAGTCCATGTCACAATCGATCATAGCCCCACCTCCCGTCTCCTTGTGATGCCCTTTAGTACCTGCCCACTCCCCAACATAAGACAAACAATGTTTCTACTGTAGCTGTCTATGAGAAGCACAGCTGAAGGAGAGACATAGAACAGTGCTTCCCTGGAGTGGAGAGCTGGAGCATGTTCTGCTACTGGGACCCGGCAGTCGGGAGACATGCGCATGTGTTGATTAGGGTGTGCCCAGGCACATGCGGCATACCCTGTGCGCATGCCTAAAATTCCTCTTGATTCATTTTATCTTCTGACTTTGTACAGGCATTTCTCATTGTGTTGCATAGATAATCTTACTCTTTGTGTTCTATTGTGATCATTGTCATTATCATTTATTTACAGTGCTGCTCTAATCATTGCAGAAGAGCAAAAGGAAGAAATCAGAAATTTCATCAAGACCTGCAAACACATGGCAGGTAATACTGTTTTGCAGCCAATAAAACTATCTAGCTTTGTTTGGATTTAAGAGAAAACAAAAATGTATGAAGCAGGAGCAGTGCAGTGCCAATGTCATCCAGTGTTCCAGGGGTCCCTTCAAGTCCCTCAAGTTGCTCAAGCCCCTTCCTATAATTACCTCAGCTCCAAGGGCGGATCCAGAGCCTAGTCTCGGGAGGGGCACTGCCAGAGAATACATTTTTTGGGGGTTAATTTATTGGGGAAATGGATGGTGTTAGCGCTTCAATCATCACGGCACCATGGTTGTTATGGTGTCAGGATGATTGAAGCGCATTATTACTATTATTACATTGTTATAAAAAATGAAATGGTTGAACTCACCATAATGCAGAATCAGTGGGAGCCCCGAGAGTGTCACTTGCCACTGTCGCCTGTCACCAGATGCAGATTGTCACTTGCCACGTCCCATGCCACACGTTCCAGATTGTCACTTGTCATGTCCCATGCCACACATTGCAGATTGTCACTTGCCATGTCCCATGCCACACGTTGCGGATTGTCACTTGCCATGTCCCATGCCACACGTTGCGGATTGTCACTTGCCATGTCCCATGCCACACGTTGCGGATTGTCACTTGCCATGTCCCCTGCCACACGTTGCGGATTGTCACTTGCCATGTCCCATGCCACACGTTGCGGATTGTCACTTGCCTGCTATAATTGTCTCTTGCTGTGTCCCAGAGTCAGGCAGCAGATTACCAGTCAAGCAGCAGAGAGATGATGTAATCTCTCTGCTGCCGTGGCTGCCTGCACACTGCACAGTGAGGGCGGAACTGCAGGGATGCAGGGTGGGTGCCGGGCGGTGAGAGATGATGTCATCTCTCTGCTTCCCCACCCACTGGCTCCCTGATTGGCCAGCAGCCCACTCACACACTGTCACCGAGCCGCACAGCTGCACCAACCAAGCCCGTGGAGCTGCCCGCTGTCTCTCACCAACGGAGCCACCCGTGCTTTCAGCCGTGGATCTGCCCGTCGGCTCTCTCACCCACAGCGATGCCTGCCCGCCCACTCACTCACCCGCATTCTCAGAGGGGTCAATTGCCCCGTTGTCCCCCCCGGATCCATCCCTGCTCAGCTCCGGAAGGTTTTACCCCCTTCATGACCAGGGCTATTTTTTTCCTATTCAGCAACTGCGGGTACATGCAACACTTTACCTAAATTAAGAAATAGAGCTTTCTTTGGGTGATATTTGATCACCACTGGGTTTTTTTATTTTTTACGATATAAATGAAAAATGGAAAAAAATATTTTGAAGAAAAAAATCTTTTCTACAGTTTGTTATAAAGCATAAAAATCTAATTCAGTTAAACCAAAATCAAATTTCTTCACAGCTTCAGGCCAAATGTATTCTGCTGCATGTCTACAAGTGTATAATAATTGGTTTGTGGGAAAGTTATAGCATCTACTAGGGATGAGCTGAACACCCCCCTGTTTGGTTCGCACCAGAACTTGCGAACAGGCAAAAAATTTGCTCGAACACACGAACACCATTAAAGTCTATGGGACATGAACATGAATAATCAAAAGTGCTCATTTTAAAGGCTTATATGCAAGTTATTGTCATAAAAAGTGTTTGGGGACCTGGGTCCTGCCCCAGGGGACATGGATCAATGCAAAAAACAGTTTTAAAAATGGTCGTTTTTTCGGAAGCGGTGATTTTAATGATCCTTAAAGTGAAACAATAAAAGTGTAATATTCCTTTAAATTTCGTACCTGGGGGGTGTCTACAGTATGCCTGTAAAGGGGCGCATGTTTCCCGTGTTTAGAACAGTCTGACAGCAAAATGACATTTCAAAGGAAAAAAGTCATTTAAAACTACTCGCGGCTATTAATGCATTGCTGGTCCGACAATACACATTAAAGTTCATTGATAAAAACAGCATGGGAATTCCCCACAGGGAACCCCGAACCAAAATTTTTTTAAAAAATGACGTGGGGAATCCCCCTAAATTCCATACCAGGCCCTTCAGGTCTGGTAAGGAAGGGGAACCCCGGCCAAAATTTAAAAAAAAAATGGTGCGGGGTCCCCCTCAAAATCTATACCAGACCCTTCAGGTCTGGTATGGATTTTAAGGGGGACCCCGCGCCAATTTTTTTTTAAAAACGGCGTGGGGTCCCCCCAAAAATCCATACCGGACCCTTATCCAAGCACTCAACCTGGCAGGCCGCAGGAAAAGAGGGGGGGATGAGAGAGCGGCCCCCCTCCTTAACCATACCAGGCCACATGCCCTCAACATTGGGAGGGTGCTTTGGGGTAGCCCCCCAAAACACCTTGTCCCTCATGTTGATGGGGACAAGGGCTCATCCCCACAACACTTGGCCGGTGCTTGTGGGGGTCTGGAATCTGGAAGCCCCCTTAACAAGGGGACGCCCAGATCCCGGCCCTCCCCCTGTGTGAAATGGTAAGAGGGTACAAAAGTACCCCTACCATTCCACAAAAAAACTGTCAAAAATGTTAATAATGACAATAGACAGTTTTTGACAATTCCTTTATTTAAATGCTTCTTCTTTCTTCTATCTTCTTTCTTCTATCTTCTATCTTCTATCTTCCTTCGGTTTCTTCCTCCATCTTCTTCTTCTTCTGGTTCTTCTGGTTCTTCCTCCGGTGTTCTCATCCGGCATCTTCCTCCACGGCGTCTTCTTCCCTCCTTCTCCTCGGGCCGCTCCGCATCCATGATGGCATGGAGGGAGGCTCCTGCTGTGTGACGCTTCTCCTCTTCTGACGGTTCTTAAATAACGGGGGGCGGAGCCACCTGGTGACCCTGCCCCCCCTCTGACGCACAGGGACTTGACGGGGACTTCCCTGTGGCATTTCCCGTCAAGGGGTTACGTAACGGGTGACCCCGCCCCCTCTGACATCACGTGGAATTGAACACTTAACCACTTCAATACTTTCACCTGCCCAGGCCATGTTTCGGCTTTCATGCAATACTGTACCCAAATAATTTTTTTTGCATTTCATTCACATAAATAAAGTTTTCTTTTTGTGGTATTTAATCATCACTGTTTTTTTTTAACAAAAAAGACCTAAGATTTTGTAAAAAAAAAACAAAACATGTTATTCTTTGTTTCTGTTAAAAACATTTTCAAAGAAAATAATCTTTCTTTATAAATTTAGGCCAACATGTATTCCTCTACATTTTTTTCGTGGAAATAACCCAAATCAGTGTAAATTTTTTGGTCTGTAGGAAAGTCCAGAAACTATGGTACATTTCTGAAAAAAGATAAATCCTGATGTACTGACGGCCTAATCTCCTATTATTTCTTGAGGCCTGAACACCCGGAAAATACAAATATCCCCTAAATTACCCATTTTTGGAAAGTAGACAGTCTAAGGTATTTAGTAAGAGACATGACAAGTTTTTTGAAGTTTTTTGTCACAATTTTTTGTAAAGTTAAGAAATTCAAATTTTTTTTACATACTGTTACCAGTGCAGTACAGTGTTATCATATAACTGGTGTGGTTGTGATCAGGGACACTGACTGGTGACAGTATGTAAAAAAATAAAATAAAATAAATAGTAAAAAAAGAATTTTACATTTTTAATAAAATGCATTTTTTGTTCTTTTTTTATAATTTTTTTTCTCTTTCCTAATATTTTTTTTTAACACACGTTTACCAGAGCAGTGTTACCACAGCACTAGTCTGGGGAAGTGATCGGGATTTTTAATTTTTTACACTTTATGATTGTTTATGCCAGTGAATTTTGCTGGTATAAGCAACAATTTTTAATGAATGAAACTGATTCATTCAGTGTGATTTGTTGTGATTAGCTGTGATTGGCCAATATATTTAAATAAGTCCAAACAGGATTAATTCACAGCTGCTACTCCTGCCCTGCTTCTCTTTGTCCCGGCCCTGTTTGGTGGGCAGCTGGTGGAAAAATGCTCTGGCATAAATGGTCAGTTTGAGGAAAAGATGCCCTGAGATTAGTGTTAGTGGGAGGGAATATGTAGGTGGCTTTGAAGTGCGCCAGGGGCTCTGTATAGGGCTGGGGGGGGGGGGGGTTAAGGCTCTTGATGGGGCAGGGTGTCACTGTGGAAGGATGGGGTCCTGTAGGGGGTTAGGGAATGCTGCAGCAGACTTGGTGGCACTTTGGGGGATGAGTGGGCTGGACCAACTGTGGGGGACAGCATTTCTGAATAAGGGCTAGGTGTCTTTCCGGGGGGAGATTTTCATGGCACCGTGGGAGGCTGGAGGGCACTGAAGAGGCTAGGCAGTACTGTAGGAGGTCAGAGGACACTGTGGGACACTCTTGGGGGTTAGGGGTACTAAGGAATGCTGGAGGTTCTTTAGCAGACTGGGAGCTACTTTGGGGGGGGGGGGCTAGGAGGTACTGTAAGTGTACATAAAATAAACTAAAAAAAATCTATGTACACAGAAATCTACAATCTCCATATAAATCTGTGACCTTGATAGAATACACAGGTAGAATTGAAGTCAATATAAAAATAAAAATTTACTGCCCATATAAATATATAAAAATGATCTAAACACACTTTTATCTGTATAATATCAACATATTTTCCCTTCTTCTCTTAACAAGTCAAACAATACTTCAGTATATCCACATTTCATATTTCCACAAAATGGTGCTTATAATAAAATGTTCAGAGAATAAATAAATAAATAAATAAAAAGGGGGGGGGTGGTCATTGCTGTTGCCACTGGTAAATGGTGTGCGTTTTAGAAAGCCCATCATCTTCTGGTTATATGTACTCCAGCTGCAGGCATGTGCAGTCCACTTGTTAGCATGGAGGAACTGCATGGTATTTGTACTGTTACAGCACCCCCTCATAGCCTGAGTCCAGATTCCTTTACCCAGCCCCAAACATGGAATGATAACATCCTTTCACTTGCCAGTGATGCTTGTCCCGGAAAAAGTAATTTTGAGCGGAACAATGTTGAACACTGATTTCCCTCCACATAATCACATTGTTGATGTACCTTACAATTAGTTGGTAAAGATATTCATGTTAAGAATTGCACTAAGCTGACGGCAGGTAATTCCTTCCTTCATTACAAAAGTTGCCTCCATCCCCAATGACTCAACAACATACCCAAAAGCCAGTATTGTAGACTTAAAAATAATTGTACTACAAGTAGTAGTAGCGATTATGACTCTCAGAGTAAGATTCTGAAAGAAAGGTTGACATTGTGGAAACAGCTTATTCCTATTATAAAGATACATCACCTTTACCACGTCCTTCAACTCAGACAGACATCAATAATGATGAGTTGAGCTTTATCACCCAATTTCATTCTTGTCACAGACAGATGAAATGTAGTGTGCATAGACACTGGCCCCTGCTTCTATAGGACCAGCATCTCCGTCCTGCCCTGTCCAACAAGCCCAAGTTTGCCTATAAAAAAGCCCCTAATATCAAAAGCAAGGTGGCACCCAGCAAACTTAGAAAGAAATCACTACCTCCAGTTTATTCCCTTCCCATCTTTTTAGCTATCACAGGCATGTACCAATGCCGCAAACCTTTGTGTAAGACCTGTCGGTTTGTTAAACATGGTCAGAAGGATTTTTGTGTGAAAGGCAAAACATATCCTCTTAAGTGATTTTATACATGCTCCTCTGATCACATGGTCTACTGTCTGACATGCCCCTGTGGTCTTTTCTATGTAGGGTAAACTATTAGGCCACTATGAAAGCGATTTGGCGAACATTGCCCTTTCATTACTGATGGATTGGACATCCATAGTGTCCCTAGGTACTTCCTCAAATACCATAACAAATCAACTGATAGTCTAAAGGTTTGGGTTATTGAGGCGATGCCTAGAGACCTCCCCCCAGCTGAGCATTTTCAAAAGCTCTGCCAGACAGAGATGTATTGTATTTTCTCTTTGGACATACTGGCTCCTAGAGGGTTAAATGAGTATTTTTGAAATCAGTACTATGCTCTAGATTCATTCTCATTTATCCCTCTTCATGCCAACTCCCTACCTATCATATTACTATTATTTTTATAACGCCATAATGGTATACTCATATCATATAGTGTTATTGTTAGGTACGTCCAGTTGAGC
Source organism: Lithobates clamitans (assembly GCA_037952925.1). NCBI lineage: Eukaryota > Metazoa > Chordata > Amphibia > Anura > Ranidae > Lithobates > Lithobates clamitans. Next base: position 2,935,106 of record JBBGZY010001322.1, on the reverse strand, counting down.
CCATCACTACCCTTTTGTGTATGTCCCTTATTGGACAACAACACTTTATGTACTATTCCCTGAGATGTGTACATATGTATATATACATGACTTTATCTACAGGCGTGTGTATATAAGTCCATATATGTATATATGTATAATGATTTTATATATATATATATATATATATATATATATATATATATATATATATATATATTACAGTCAGGTCCATAAATATTGGGACATCAAAACAATTCTAATCTTTTTGGCTCTATACACCACCACAATGGATTTGAAATGAAACGACCAAGATGTGCTTTAACTGCAAACTTTCAGCTTTAATTTGAGGGTATTTACTGTACATCCAAATCAGGTGAACGGTGTAGGAATTACAACAGTTTGTATATGTACCTCCTACTTTTTAAGGGACTAAAAGTAATGGGACAGATTAACAATCATCTATCAAACTTTCACTTTTTAATACTTGGTTGCAAATCTTTTGCAGTCAATTACAGCCTGAAGTCTGGAAGGCATAGACATCACCAGACACTGGGTTTCATCCCTGGTGATGCTCTGCCAGGCCTCTACTGCAACTGTCTTCAGTTCCTGCTTGTTCTTGGGGCATTTTCCCTTCAGTTTTGTCTTCAGCAAGTGAAATGCATACTCAATCGGATTCAGGTCATGTGATTGACTTGGCCATTGCATAACATTCCACTTCTTTTCCTTAAAAAACTCTTTGGTTGCTTTCGCAGTATGCTTCGGGTCATTGTCCATCTGCACTGTGAAGTGCCGTCCAATGAGTTCTGAAGCATTTTGCTGAATATGAGCAGATAATATTGCCCGAAACACTTCAGAATTCATCCTGCTGCTTTTGTCAGCAGTCACATCATCAATAAATACAAGAGAACCAGTTCCATTGGCAGCCATACATGCCCACGCCATGACACTACCACCACCACCATGCTTCACTGATGAGGTGGTATGCTTTGGATCATGAGCAGTTCCTTTCCTTCTCCATACTCTTCTCTTCCCATCACTCTGGTACAAGTTGATCTTGGTCTCATCTGTCTTTAGGATGTTGTTTCAGAACTGTGAAGGCTTTTTTAGATGTTGTTTGGCAAAGTCTAATCTGGCCTTCCTGTTTTTGAGGCTCACCAGTGGTTTACATCTTGTGGTAAACCCTCTGTATTCACTCTGGTGAAGTCTTCTCTTGATTGTTGACTTTGACACACATACACCTACCTCCTGGAGAGTGTTCTTGATCTGGCCAACTGTTGTGAAGGGTGTTTTCTTCACCAGGGCAAGAATTCTTCGGTCATTCACCACAGTTGTTTTTCCATGGTCTTCTGGGTCTTTTGTTGTTGCCGAGCTCACCGGTGCATTCTTTCTTTTTAAGGATGTTCCAAACAGTTGATTTGGCCACACCTAATGTTTTTGCTATCTCTCTGATGGGTTTGTTTTGTTTTTTCAGCCTAATGATGGCTTGCTTCACTGATAGTGACAGCTCTTTGGATCTCATATTGAGAGTTGACAGCAACAGATTCCAAATGCAAATAGCACACTTGAAATGAACTTGAAATGAACTCTGGACCTTTTATCTGCTCTATGTAAATGAAATAATGAGGAAATAACACACACCTGGCCATGGAACAGCTGAGCAGCCAATTGCCCCATTACGTTTGGTCCCTTAAAAAGTGGGAGGCACATATACAAACTGTTTTAACTCCTACACCGTTCACCTGATTTGGATGTAAATATCCTCAAATTAAAGCTGAAAGTCTGCAGTTAAAGCACATCTTGGTCGTTTTATTTCAAATCCATTGTGGTAGTGTATAAAGCCAAAAAGATTAGAATTGTGCTGATGGACCTGACTGTATATATATATGGAGAGTGGTCAAAGTTCAAGCTGGGGTCGATGCAGTTGGAGAGCAGGAATAGTCAACGCAAGCCAGGTAGGTAAGTGGAATCAGATGCAGATAAACAGGAAACAGGACACTCACGGGAACACTGTAGACAAGACAGCACTGGATCTGTGTACTGATCTTGTTTAAATAGCCCATGTGTCTATCACAGGATGCGCAGCACGCGCTAATGCGCACATGTGCCCAACCGGTTGCATTTTAGCTAATATTCGTGCGCATGTGCTACTGTACGTTGGCATGCGCTATCGGACCTTCCCCAAGACAAGTCCAGGGAACAGGAGTTAGCCTGCGGGAAACATTTCTTCCTCTGGTAAGCCTTTCCTGACAGCAAGTCTGAGAGATGTTTTCATGTCAAGAATTGCATGTGGACTTTAAATAGATATACAGTATGTCTAAATTTTATTTTGTATAAAAACTTTTCAATTATTAAATAAAACTCCTAGTAAGAAAAGAACAAATGCAGAAGACTACTGAGGAGGAACGAGAACAACAAGTTACTCATATATACTTTTATTGCTTAATAATAATAATAATAATAATAATAGCAATATTCACACAAATACTGAGGGTATAGAATACTAAGGTCTGTTATTCTATAGCTTATAGGTCTTTACAAAATTGCATATAATAAATAGTATTCTGCAATTTCAACTTTCATTACAAAGTTTTTAATTATTCTAAGCCTATATATATATATTTTTACTTTTATTCATAGGTGTTGCTCCCATCGTTGTTCTCACCCACAAAGAGGGTGGGAACTATCACAAGATGGAAAAGATCTTTGAATCCATGGGAGCAGCGTACATCTTCAAAGTGGAAAACTATACAGATGAAGATCATTTCAGGTGTCTTTATAAAGATCACGAGATTTTGTCATTTCTGTACTTTGCAATAGAAGAAGTCAAATATCGGATGCGTGAACCCAGGGACCAGGGGCAAGAGAGATCGAAACGCAGACTTTTCTTGATTAATTTTTTCCATGACCAAGACATGGCTAGCAGGAGGAAAGAAAGAAGAAAGAGTAAATATTTATTTTTATTTTTAGATATTTATTTTGAAATAATCGAATAGAAAGTTACTCCTCTATCTGATTAATTCTTGAAGCTTTCAAGAAAATCATTAATGAATTAAACAAAGGTAGCTGTTGTTATAGTGCAAACTGTTTTCTGGTTTGGAATAGGCTGGGGAAGAATTAGAACCCCTGACAATTTTTACTGCTCTATGTGGCTGAGTTCTTCTCACTTCATGTCTGGCTGACAGTGAATTCATAAGGAGGCTTCCACTTCATTTTTTGTTTTTTCTTTTTTTTCTCTAGAGTCCCCCTTGATGTCTATAACAGACTTTCTTCAAGGAGATGGGTCTGTTATGTATTTCTAGGAGGAACCATATAATATTATTCTTGTGGGGGTCCCTCATTTACATCTATATCAGACCCACCAGTAAATAAGGGTCTGGAATAGTGCAAAAACGGGAAGAAAACGCGCTGACAAATTGAATGAAAAGAACTCTAAACATAGTGAACAAGCAGCTAGCAAAATACAGTCAGATAAACTGTGTAATAGGATAAAATAAAAAATATTGCAGCGCTAATAAAAATCCATAAATGATGAACAAACAAAACCACAATGTGAAGGTGGAATCCAAAAAGTAGATAATCATCTGAGGGAAATCCTGAAAACATGACCTGTTAGGGCGCCTTGAGGACCTGGAGCTGAGAAACACTGGTCTACAAACTATGGGGTATATTTATGGAATTATTTTTGCTAGTAATGGAGGTGATCAGTGACTTATAGCGGGACAGCAAATATTGCGATGGACATTCTGACACAAACTGGCACTTTTAACAGTTTTGTGGGGACCGTGACACTAATGCCGTGTACACACGAAGGACTTTTCTACGGAGTTCCGACGAAACGGACTTGCGTACACACGATCCCACCAAACTCCGATCGTTTCGAACGTGATGACATACAACGGGACTAAAAAAGGAAGTTCAATAGCCAGTAGCCAATAGCTGCCCTTGCTTCGTTTTTGGTCCGTCAGACTAGCATACAGACAAACGTTTTTTTTTCAATAGGAATCAAGTCCGTCGGAAAGATTTGAAACATGTTCTATTTCTAAGGTCCGTCAGATTTTTCGACAGAAAAGCTCCGATGAAGCCCACACAGATCGGAATGTCCGACGGATTTGTTCCGTCTGACCTTTTCTGACGGAAAGTTTGGTCGTGTGTATGCGGCATCACAGTGATCAGTGCTAAAAATATGCACTGTCACTATACTAATGACACTGATCAAAGGGTTAACTGTGTGACTAGCCAGTGTTTTTGTACAGTGTGAGAGGTGCTTTCACTAGAGGGAAGGCATGGCTTTGCATAGACGCAGGATCCATGCCTTCCCTACTGACAGAATGGCGATCTTGTTCACATAGGCAGACTGTTGTTCTGCCTGTGCACCGAAAGATTGGCAGGTGTCGGCGGACATCAAGTCCACGGTACACGCTGATCAGCTCCCGGTGTGTATAATCACAGCGGTAGTGAGCCGGCAGCGGTGCGCAATCAGGCCTGCTACCGGGAAGTGCAGGATCACGTATACATATGTGATCCTGCGCACAGCGGCCACCCTGTAGCAGTAGAACACAAAAAGCACTAATAAGCAGCAATAATCAGCACAATAAGCAGCAAATTTAAAAAGCTCTGCAGTGTGGACCTTCTTTTAAAGTATCCGCTGCCAACAGCACAGTTGTGGTCTCCAGCCTCTGCTTGCAGTCTATCTTGTATAGTAAAAACACCAGCCATTTTGGCACCACATTCATGAGGAAGCACAGGACTAGGCAACACATAGCTGGGTGGAAGCAGCCCCTTATAGGTGCAAAAGGGACAGCATTCAATGTTGGGACAATATCCTTTTTGTACCCAAGGTGAAAAGACGAAAGTGCACCCCCTTCCATGAGTTAAGCAGCATAGGTTTCAGGTTCTGCCTTTTTTGCACCTCCCCTCCATCACTTTACGGCTACAGAAAAAGATAATCGGGTGTCATTTTTGTTCCATACAAGGCAATATCTGCCCTCCACCCACTGGTCCAAGCTGTCAACATTAGGGTCCACATGACCAGGGGCACATGGTACGGCAAGCATGGGCAGAAAAATTATATCACTTTTATGGCAAATAAGATGGTGGCCGGGATTTCCACATTCTGTACAGATTACTGTTAATTGTGTGCACCCTGCATGTTTTTATTTAGATTGATATAAACTGACAGATACATTGATGTTAAATGTGTATCCACAGAACTTGATCTGTATGGCAGCTGTGATGAAGAAGAGAAGAAAAGAGGTTACAATGCAGATATTCAGCTGGACGCAGAGACATTAACCATTGGCTATGAGAGTCCTGACAGTGAGAATCCTCATCCACGCTATGACCTCAACATTTCTGAAATTCCATGCAAAGATCCTGTAGTGAGTTCCAGTGCTTTTCAACCCGAGACAGAGCTTTATGATGAGGAAGAAGATGACTTATATGGCATGACTTATACGACCAGTTCTGGGATGGAGGCTAAATCGTCAGAAAAAGATGATCTCAAGAAATGGGTCGACATCAAGAAAGCTAAGGCATGGAAATTTAATGCAGATGATGGGACATGGTACAGAGAGCAGAGCCCAGAAAAAGAACAGGACAGGGAAGTAACCACGTCAAAGTACTATATTAAAAGTGATCAATACACCTCAGAGACATTTACTTTTGATTATGAGAGTCCTGACAGTGAGAATCCTCATCCACGCTATGACCTCAACATTTCTGAAATCCCATGCAGAGATCCTGTAGTGAGTTCCGGTGCTTTTGAACCTGAGACAGAGTTTTATGATGAGGAAGAAGATGACTTATATAGCATGACTTATATGTATGGAAATAGCAGTCAAAACACCCAACCTGGGGACATGAAACCATTCACTTATCTCAGTCCTGTCACAAAGTCCACTTCTGGGATGGAGGCTAAATTGTCAGAAAAAGATGGTCTCAAGAAATGGGTCGACATCAAGAAAGCTAAGGCATGGGAATTTAATGCAGATGGTGGGACACGGTACAGAGAGCAGAGCCCAGAAAAAGAGCAGGACAGGGAAGTAACCACGTCAAAGTACTATATTGAAAGTGATGAATACAGGTCAGAGACATTTACTCTTGATTATGAGAGTCCTGACAGTGAGACTCCTCAGCCATGCTATGACCTCAACATTTCTGAAATTCCATGCAGAGATCCTGTAGTGAGTTCCGGTGCTTTTCAACCCGAGACACAGCTTTATGATGAGGAAGAAGATGACTTGTATGGAAATAGCAGTCAAAACACCCAAACTTATGACATGAAACCATTCACTTATCTCAGTCCTGTCGCGGAATCCAGTTCTGGGATTAAGGCCAAACTGTCAGAAACAAATAGTCCAAAGAAATTGGTCAACCCCTACAAAACTAAGGCATGGAAATTGAATGAGAGAGATGGGAAATGGTACAGAGAACAGAGCCCTGAAAGAGTGCAGGACAAGAAGGCAGCCAAGCCATGGCGCTTTGATGCAAGTGATGGGAAATGGCACAGGGTAGACAACTGACACAAAATGGTACAGGGATGATATGACAAATCATAGCTACCGGTATGTGAGTCCAGAAAGACTGCCTTGGTATAAGATTTCTGAATTGAAAATAAATACTTACTACACTGCACCCTACATATCATCATTATTACCTATTATAAAGATTTGCTAACTGCTGAGATGTTGAAAGCCCTCCTAAGCCTGCACACCCTGTTGCAATGTTGAATATATTTGGACAACAAAAATATTTTTTTTTGCCTTTGTCAAGAAACCTCAATATGAAATGCACAGATGAGAGCTTTAAAAACATACTGCTCCAATAAATAGTTTTCTTCCTTAAATATAACTTCCAAATTGCTAAATATGGGAGACCCAAAGAAACTGCATGCATTTGTATAACCCCCTCTGCTTTGTGTTTTTTCTCTATGTTAAGTTTTTTTTTATTTTTTACATGTGATCAATAAAATGCTAATTCCCATATTCTTTTTAAATCTGAAAAGATGTATTTAAAAAGAACCCAATATAAAATGAAGACGTGGCACACAGGTGTACCATTGTTGCTTTTTTTTTTTGTATGTTAGGGTCTCTTTTAGGAAAACGTAAAAGCTGTGCATTTTTCTTTTATTCCACAACATAAGTGTACTGTGCAAAAACACGTTCTCTTTTTTGAACGGGACGCCGTCTCTCTGCGCCAATGTAACAGGAGTTACCAGCAATCGGCTGAACGTAACGTGGAGAAGAATGGTGTCAAATAAACAAAAGGGGGGAAATGACATGGACATTCATTGTACTGTTCATTTAAGCACAAGAGACTCCATTTTGTTCTCACTGTTGAAATATGTTCTGTAACCTTCACCTAACACACAGACACATCTCCTACTAAATGCTCTCTACTCCCCCCTCCTTTCTCAGGGTTTTACTTTTGCAATTGTTCTATTCGCTAGTTTTTAATAATATATTTCTATTTGTTAGCTTTTAATAACATATTTCTATTTGTTAGTTTTTATTAACACCTCACACCACCCCTTTCTTATCTATGTATAAAATAACATGTAATAATACATTTTGACACTGAACAGACATTTTAAACACAGTGATTGAGTCCTGTGAATCTGTTCCTGCAGCTGCAGTATTAACTTTGTTTTGGAGTCCCAATCAGAAATCAGTCATAACAGAAGGAACCATAAAGCCGATGTAGGCTGCTTTAACACTGCTTCATTAAAAAAATAGCATCAAAAACGCAAATGTGTTTTTGATGCGTTTCCAGTGTGTTTTCTGGTTTCCCGACTCTGTGACTCACATGGACATGTGATTTAAAAAACACACCAAACATGCGACCATGATGCATTTTTGACACATTTTGTTATATTCTTTTCAATGGGGAGCTTAGTTTTTGGTGCTGTTTTGAAAAGCGCACCAAAAATGCAGCAAGCAGAAGTATTAAAAAGCGAAACTGACCGGTGTGAAGAGTTCAATATGATTTAAAGGGATGTATTTTTCATGCATTTTTCTTCTGCTTTTTTTTAAACTAATCAGTGTGAAAGACCCGTAGTTATCTGTACACTTCCCCTACCCCTGAATCTGGTTGCCCAAGATTCCAATGTATGTTTGTTGGGGGGCTATGCCCTCACCTCTACATATCAGCATGGGAAAGGGAAAATGATTTTGTCATCTTCACCCTGGACAGTAAATGACCCTGTCCTGGCACTGGTGACAACACTCTCTGTCCCAACTGTACTCCTGAATTGTCACTCTGTCACATGGGCTTCCCATAGAGACTAATGCCGTGTACACACGGTTGGACTTTTCAGCTACAAAAGTCCGACAGCCCGTCCAACAGACTTTCGACAGACTTTTCGACAGACATTCTAATGACCGAACTCGCCTACACACGATCACACCAAAGTCAGACGGATTCGTACGTGATGACGTACACTGGACTAAAATAAGGAAGTTGGTAGTCAGTAGCCAATAGCTGCCCTAGCGTCATTTTTTGTCCGTCGGACTAGCACACAGACGAGCGGATTTCTGGGTCTGGCGGAGTTACGACGTAAAGATTTTAAGCATGTTCCAAATCTAAAGTCCGTCAGATTTGCGACTGGAAAAGTCCGCTGAAGGTCCGGTGAAGCCCACACACGATCGGATTGTCCGCTGGATTTGGTCCATCAGCGTCTGTCGTACAAGTCTGGTCGAAAAGTCCGACCATGTGTACGCGGCATTAAAGTGACCTTTTCCTCATACATTACACAGGTATGGACCATTGTTGTCAACATTAGGCATACCTCCCAACCGTCCCGGATTGCCCGGGAAAGTCCCGCTGTGGGAGGTCTGTCCCGCGTCCTGGGCACCTTCATTCCGGGACAATACAATGTCCCGGAATTGCCCCATTGGCCGATCTGATGCCCCCTAAAAATTGCCGCTGTCCCTCACTGCCCGGCGCTGTACTGGTTCTGGCCAAGACCGCTTCATTTCACCCCCAGATGCTGCCTGGCTAACTGCCAAAACAACTGGTTGCTAGGCATGGCCCGCCTGGCGTCTAACAACCAGTGACGTCACGACGAGGAGGAGAGTGGAGCCCCAGCATTCAGTGCGAGCTGGAGGAGGATTCCTCCTCGTGCCTAAGCTCTACCCCTGGCTCCACCCCCCAACTCCGGGTCTCCCCTGAAGGCTTTTCCTGCTCTGGAAGAAAGGTAGGAGAATGCTCCCTGCATTGTCCTGTGCACACAGAATGAATCCCGCACGGCACAGCCTGAGGCTGGTTTTCTCACTGTGTGGAAATTTTCTTTGATTGGAACTCGCGGCTGCTTGTCCTCATGGTGATTGGCTGCAGCACATGGCAATCATCCTCCTGTATTTGCCAACAGAACACTCCCCGTGGGGGCGGGGTCAGTTGCCTGTCTGTGCTGAAGACGAGGAGGAGGGCTTTCTGCAGGTCTGTGTATGTGTGATAGGAAAGTTGCTGCAGTTAACTTAAGCTGTTGCAGTGTCCTGGCAGATGACAGATAGATTTCTGGTGAAGCCTGTGCCCAGAATCTTAGCTCAGGTTGCAGACACAGAGCATCACTCGTTCTGTCTGTTTAATCTGTACAGGACTCTGCAGCAGGAGAGAAGGAGAGTGTGTGCTGAGAACGGGGAAGTGTTCTGTGTGTGTCTCAATCTGAATTGCCCTGTTTATGCTTCCTCTCCTGAGCTCTCTGTCCACCCCCATTTATCCTGAATCCTGGGATCTCCCTGTCCACCCCAACTTCCCATCCTGCAATCTCCCTGTCCACCCCCCCCCCTCCCATCCTGCAATCTCCCTGTCCACCCCCCCCCTCCCATCCTGCGATCACCCCGTCCACCACCCTTCCCACCCTGCGATCTCCCCGTCCACCACCCTTCCCACCCTGCGATCTCCCCGTCCCATCCTGCGATCTCCCCGTCCACCACCCTTCCCACCCTGCAATCTCCCCGTCCCACCCTGCAATCTCCCCGTCCCATCCTGCAATTTCCTTGTCCACCCCAACCTCCCATCCTGCGATCTCCCCGTCCCACCCTGCGATCTCCCCGTCCCACCCTGCGATCTCCCCGTCCCACCCTGCAATCTCCCCGTCCCATCCTGCAATTTCCCTGTCCACCCCAACCTCCCATCCTGCGATCTCCCCGTCCCATCCTGCGATCTCCCTGTCCCATCCTGCGATCTCCCTGTCCACCCCAACCTCCCATCCTGCGATCTCCCTGTCCACCCCAACCCCCCACCCTGCGATCTCCCCGTCCCATCCTGCAATCTCCCTGTCCACCCCAACCTCCCATCCTGCGATCTCCCCGTCCCACCCTGCGATCTCCCCGTCCCACCCTGCGATCTCCCCGTCCCACCCTGCGATCTCCCCGTCCCATCCTGCGATCTCCCTGTCCACCCCAACCTCCCATCCTGCGATCTCCCCGTCCCACCCTGCGATCTCCCCGTCCCACCCTGCAATCTCCCCGTCCCATCCTGCAATTTCCCTGTCCACCCCAACCTCCCATCCTGCGATCTCCCCGTCCCATCCTGCGATCTCCCTGTCCCATCCTGCGATCTCCCTGTCCACCCCAACCTCCCATCCTGCGATCTCCCTGTCCACCCCAACCCCCCACCCTGCGATCTCCCCGTCCCATCCTGCAATCTCCCTGTCCACCCCAACCTCCCATCCTGCGATCTCCCCGTCCCACCCTGCGATCTCCCCGTCCCACCCTGCGATCTCCCCGTCCCATCCTGCGATCTCCCTGTCCACCCCAACCTCCCATCCTGCGATCTCCCCGTCCCACCCTGCAATCTCCCCGTCCCATCCTGCAATTTCCTTGTCGACCCCAACCTAAGGTGACCAGATTTTTAAAATGAAATCCGGGGACATATTTTTTTTTTTTTACTAGTAATGGCAGCAATCGACGACTCTTCGCCTGTCTCCGCCGCCGCAGCCTGTCAAGTCTAAAGCCCCATACACACTATCAGATTTTCTGCTAATTTTTTTTCCTTCAGATTTACCAAAACCATATAATATGAGGTCAAACCTTAGGAGTTTCAATTTGTATGCAATCAGGCAGGCCCTTGCACTACATGGTTTTGGTAAATCTGAAGACAAAAATCAGCAGAAAATCTGATAGTGTGTATGGGGCTTTACTCTTCGGGCCCCAGCTACTACTGGGTGGGGAGCAGAGGAAGATCACTCCACCAGGGAAGGCAAGGAGATAAGCAGGCAGGAGGCTGGCCGGGACTTGAGCCAAGGCAGAAGAACATGCGAGCGGAGCTGAATGGGCATGCGCCCGAAACTGAAGAAATAGTCCCTCCGACCAGCACAAGATCATCAGAAAGGGGCACAGATAATGGAAAAAAAAAAAACCCCCATAAGCTAGTAGGAGTGGCAGAGGAGGGGGGGTGCAATTCAGATTTTTTCTTTTTAATCTGCACGGGCTGTCTTTGAAATTGCCCCAGCCCCTGTTCAAATCCAATCAGGGGACAAAACTGGGGACAGACTTGGTCCGGGGACAGTGTCCTCAATCCGGGGACTGTCCCCAGAAACCTGGGATGTCTGGTCACCCTACCCCAACCTCCCATCCTGCGATCTCCCCGTCCCACCCTGCGATCTCCCCGTCCCACCCTGCAATCTCCCCGTCCCATCCTGCAATTTCCCTGTCCACCCCAACCTCCCATCCTGCGATCTCCCCGTCCCATCCTGCGATCTCCCTGTCCCATCCTGCGATCTCCCTGTCCACCCCAACCTCCCATCCTGCGATCTCCCTGTCCACCCCAACCCCCCACCCTGCGATCTCCCCGTCCCACCCTGCGATCTCCCCGTCCCATCCTGCGATCTCCCTGTCCACCCCAACCTCCCATCCTGCGATCTCCCTGTCCACCCCAACCCCCCACCCTGCGATCTCCCCGTCCCATCCTGCAATCTCCCTGTCCACCCCAACCTCCCATCCTGCGATCTCCCCGTCCAATCCTGCGATCTCCCCGTCCCACCCTGCGATCTCCCCGTCCCACCCTGCGATCTCCCCGTCCCACCCTGCGATCTCCCCGTCCCATCCTGCGATCTCCCTGTCCACCCCAACCTCCCATCCTGCGATCTCCCCGTCCCACCCTGCGATCTCCCCGTCCCACCCTGCAATCTCCCCGTCCCATCCTGCAATTTCCCTGTCCACCCCAACCTCCCATCCTGCGATCTCCCCGTCCCATCCTGCGATCTCCCTGTCCCATCCTGCGATCTCCCTGTCCACCCCAACCTCCCATCCTGCGATCTCCCTGTCCACCCCAACCCCCCACCCTGCGATCTCCCCGTCCCATCCTGCAATCTCCCTGTCCACCCCAACCTCCCATCCTGCGATCTCCCCGTCCCACCCTGCGATCTCCCCGTCCCACCCTGCGATCTCCCCGTCCCACCCTGCGATCTCCCCGTCCCATCCTGCGATCTCCCTGTCCACCCCAACCTCCCATCCTGCGATCTCCCCGTCCCACCCTGCAATCTCCCCGTCCCATCCTGCAATTTCCTTGTCGACCCCAACCTCCCATCCTGCGATCTCCCCGTCCCACCCTGCAATCTCCCCGTCCCATCCTGCAATTTCCCTGTCCACCCCAACCTCCCATCCTGCGATCTCCCCGTCCCATCCTGCGATCTCCCTGTCCCATCCTGCGATCTCCCTGTCCACCCCAACCTCCCATCCTGCGATCTCCCTGTCCACCCCAACCCCCCACCCTGCGATCTCCCCGTCCCACCCTGCGATCTCCCCGTCCCATCCTGCGATCTCCCTGTCCACCCCAACCTCCCATCCTGCGATCTTCCTGTCCACCCCAACCCCCCACCCTGCGATCTCCCCGTCCCATCCTGCAATCTCCCTGTCCACCCCAACCTCCCATCCTGCGATCTCCCCGTCCCACCCTGCGATCTCCCCGTCCCACCCTGCGATCTCCCCGTCCCACCCTGCGATCTCCCCGTCCCACCCTGCGATCTCCCCGTCCCATCCTGCGATCTCCCTGTCCACCCCAACCTCCCATCCTGCGATCTCCCCGTCCCACCCTGCAATCTCCCCGTCCCATCCTGCAATTTCCTTGTCGACCCCAACCTCCCATCCTGCGATCTCCCCGTCCCACCCTGCGATCTCCCCGTCCCACCCTGCAATCTCCCCGTCCCATCCTGCAATTTCCCTGTCCACCCCAACCTCCCATCCTGCGATCTCCCCGTCCCATCCTGCGATCTCCCCGTCCCATCCTGCGATCTCCCTGTCCCATCCTGCGATCTCCCTGTCCACCCCAACCTCCCATCCTGCGATCTCCCTGTCCACCCCAACCCCCCACCCTGCGATCTCCCCGTCCCACCCTGCGATCTCCCCGTCCCGTCCTGCGATCTCCCTGTCCACCCCAACCTCCCATCCTGCGATCTCCCCGTCCAATCCTGCGATCTCCCCGTCCAATCCTGCGATCTCCCCGTCCCACCCTGCGATCTCCCCGTCCCAACCTGCGATCTCCCCGTCCCAACCTGCGATCTCCCCGTCCCACCCTGCGATCTCCCCGTCCCATCCTGCGATCTCCCTGTCCATCCCAACCTCCCATCCTGCGATCTCCCCGTCCAATCCTGCGATCTCCCCGTCCCACCCTGCGATCTCCCCGTCCCATCCTGCGTCCCCCCGTCCCATCCTGCGATCTCCCCGTCCAATCCTGCGATCTCCCCGTCCCACCCTGCGATCTCCCCTTCCCACCCTGAGATCTCCCCGTCCCACCCTGCGATCTCCCCGTCCCACCCTGCGATCTCCCCGTCCCACCCTGCGATCTCCCCGTCCCACCCTGCGATCTCCCCGTCCCACCCTGCGATCTCCCCGTCCCACCCTGCGATCTCCCCGTCCACCACCCTTCCATCTCCCCGTCCACCACCCTTCCCACCCTGCGATCTCCCCGTCCCACCCTGCGATCTCCCCGTCCCACCCTGCGATCTCCCCGTCCCACCCTGCGATCTCCCCGTCCACCACCCTTCCATCTCCCCGTCCACCACCCTTCCCACCCTGCGATCTCCCCGTCCCACCCTGCGATCTCCCCGTCCACCACCCTTCCCACCCTGCGATCTCCCCGTCCCACCCTGCGATCTCCCCGTCCCACCCTGCGATCTCCCCGTCCCACCCTGCGATCTCCCCGTCCCACCCTGCGATCTCCCCGTCCCACCCTGCGATCTCCCCGTCCACCACCCTTCCATCTCCCCGTCCACCACCCTTCCCATCCTGCGATCTCCCCGTCCCACCCTGCGATCTCCCCGTCCCACCCTGCGATCTCCCCGTCCAATCCTGCAATCTCCCCGAATATCCGCAGTTGAAGACTCTCAGGTGGCATCATCTGTTTCTACAAAGCAAAGAGGAAGTGAAGGGGTATCCAAAAAGAGATTTGCCCATTTGTTTAAAAAACATACTGCAGCTCTGCTGAGCAAAAAAGCTGCTCCAAAGCGGAAAAGAGAGTCAATAGAAACTAAGTATGTAGCAGAAACCAGCAGTGAGGATTAGGACATTTTAGACTGATCTTGTTTTGGTGAATTCAGTTCTGCTTGAGTGTAGCTTTTTTTGCATTCTTTAGGTTAATAGAATGTTGGGTTATTTATAATTTATATTCTGCTTATGCTGCAGCCTCAGTAAGTTATTTTGTTTCTTAAAAAGTAAAGATTTTGTTTTAAATAAATTTATTTTCTTGTTGAATCTTATAATATTGGGTGTTTTTTTTCACAAAGCTCATCTATCTATTGACTTTGTGCCGGTTCACACTGGTGCGATGCGAGAACACTGCAAATCCACTGCGTGTTCCCGCATCGCATGTCAGTTCACACCGCCATATGCGAATCACTGGGGAGTGTCAGTACATTGTTAACGACACCCCCAGTTCAGCTTGCATATCGCACTGCAAACTGACAGTTCGGACATGAATCGGATTGCATATGTGTGAACACACATGGGATCCGATTTTGGTCCGAACAGAAAAAAGGGTCCTGTGCGTGTTTGCACCGAATGCGGTGCGATATCAGCCATACTATCTGTACAGCTGATATCGCACCACACAGACATCGCATGTAATGTGAACGGCGGTGCACTGCGAGTTACATGCGATGTCTGTGCGATGTTTGGCATCGCACCAG